>PVJL010000566.1:0-385370 GCA_004026885.1 Lyroderma lyra
TTTTTTTTTTTTTTAACCACACTGATTCTACCTCTAGAGTTAGGACTTTTAAATTGTTCTGAAATTAAAAATAAAATTTCATAAAAACAATGTGTAAGTTTACGGTTTGTAAACTATTCATAAGCAGCAGTCATTCTCATTGTTTCTGATAGAACAGTTTCAGAGTGGTACATTCCCACTTCACCCATTCATTTGTGTTTATACATCTTTTAGGCTACATTATTCTTTCCTGTTGAAAAATTTAGGTAAAATACAAGCAAACAGTGATGACATTTATTTTAGCATGATTCTTAAAACAGACAGTGTGAGAGCCATTTAACACAGAGGAATAGAAATCAACCTTATTTGACAGTTGCTTGACAAAATAGGAAAGTGAATTTTAATGTGAGTGCATGGGACTGTGAAATCAATAGTCATATATTTTTGTTCCTGGCTTCTTGAAATCTTATTTCTCAGAACCAGGAATTGAAGATAAACTTATCAAAGCAAATAGTTCTTTCTTCTTAGCCTACTTATCTGATGAAAAAATGTGGATAGAAAGTATCCCAAATATTTGGGTTCTATAACAATTAATATACTTCTCAAACCTGAAATGATGCTTTGAAATTAACCCAAGAAAAGCGATGTCTTTCTGCCTCATATATGATATACAAAGTTAATGGTAAGTGCTTGTTTCACAAAGAGGCACGTTTGATGACTGTTATGTATAGAACTATCTTTGAACAACAAAGGTGATGCTGGGATTTTAATATATCTGTTTTAGAATCAAATTAAACATTAATATGACTATAGATACACACATTTGCCATGATTATAGATTTAGACTATCGGTCCTCTTGCTAAAGCACAACCTGGGGAGGAAAAAATAACTTAGCTAAACTGAAGAACTTGGGAAATGGTTGGAACTACGGAGCGAAAGAGGCAAGATGGAAAACAAATGTCCCACCCCCATGCACCTGTGATGTTGTGATATAATAAGAAATACCTTCCTGGTTTCTGGTACAGAGCTCCTAAAACTCTTGGAATTTCCTGAGTGCTGGGGTGAGAAGTGTCTTTCCTATTCGTAACAAACCCTTTGCTACCCACCTGAATTAATGCTAGTGAGATGACTCTTGGTGGACCTGATAGCTTCAGGGTGGGGACTGGTTGTCAGAGGGACCAACTATGTGGCTGAAGGATTGGGATGTTCAGCCTCTCGACCCCCTTCACCACCTTCGGGAAGAGAGAGAGGCCAGAGATAGAGTGAATCACCAATGGCTGATGAGTTCATCAAGCACGGCTACATAATGGCACCGCCATAGAAACCCTAAACAGTGGGGATCAAAGCGCTTCTGGTTTGCTGAACCCATCATGTGCTGGGAGGGTGCAGTGTTCACAGGGCCTGAAAGTTCTGTGTTCTCCCCCCATGCCTTGCCTGTACATCTCTTTTATTTGGCTCTTTCTGAGCTGTATCCTTTATAATTATCTGGTAATGGTAAGTAAATTGTTTTCATGAGTTTTGTGAGCTAAGTAAATTATCATATGTGGGTATGGGGTTATGGGAACCCCTAGTTTAGAGCTTGTCAGTCAAAAGCATGGAAAGCCTGAACTTGTGACTGGTGTCTGAAGTGGGGGGCAGTCTTATCGGACTGCACCCTTAATCTGTGGAATCTGAGCTAACCCCAGGTTACTAGTGTCAGAATTAAATTACAGGACACCCAATACTCCAACCCTGCTGGTGTGCAGAGGGTTGGAGAACTGGTTGATGTGGGGGGAAAACCCATACATTTGGTGTGAGAAGTATTATGAGTAGTTTTCTCCACCACTGCATACATTCAAATAATAAATAATTACTGCCAATACATTGTAAACATTTTGTAAATCTGACTTTTCTTTTTATTTTCTATTCCGAAAGTCACTTTTCTGGTTCGGTCCCTTAGCGCCTCTCTGCTCAGCCATGTCCAGTTAATATAAATTCTCACTTCTCATAAACTATCTCTTATAGAGAGGATGTGTTTTCTTCAAACTAACCTTATCCCATGTCTGATTAATCCATTTGATTCTGTAAACCTCAATTCAGGAGATTTCCTCTGAGACTTAGGTCATTTGGAAAAACCACCTATGTCTCTGGGAAGGTTAGGGGCCCCTCCTTTGTCCTCAATATCATGAGGACAGCACTCTCCCTGCACCCACCTCATTGCTTTCTACCCTTCTGGAGAAGTGGGAGTCTATCTTAGTTGTCCCTACATTCTCTGAACATAACAGAGAACCTGTTCTGTAACAGTTGCTCAATAAAACAGAAGTGTATCTTGAGGCCCTGGAGCTGGATTTCCACTCTACAGCATCAGTAGGATCAGCTGTGCTTCTACACAAACTTTTTACATTTGCCCGAGACATGACCTACTCATGGACTGTCTCTCATTCAGGTCTATCATTGTTCGTCTCTACCCATCTTTCTAAACATCTACTTATTGTTTCATGTCTCTACTTTCTTTACCTTCCTATATTTTTCAAGGAAAGTTCAGGATGAATTTATAATTCTGGCTTATGCTTTAATATCTTTGCACTGGGGCTTTGCCTTTCCTGCTCACCCTTCTTAACTTCTCCATGTACGTCGTTGCAATAGATTTATAGAAGTACTAGAACTTCTTCATAATCAGCATGTGTCTCAAGCCTTTGTGTCTGCACATACTTACTCTTTTGCCTTAAACTCATGTGTTCATCTAAATCCTGTTCCTCTCTTAAAGTGTCAACCCCCTCAAGCAAGACTTCTCTGAGTCTCCTCTGCCCACATCACCTCCTTATATCCGAGTCGCTGTTCTCGTGGCATCCATGCTTCTTCCATGATGTGCTAATCACAGTCCTCTATCATTGTCAGTTTATGTTTCTGTGTCCTCAGGGCAAGTGTAAACTCCTTGAAGGAAGGACCTCTGTCTTTTGGATTCGAATTTTCAGCATGAAGTGCAGTATTTGTCATGTAGTATGAAATCAGTTACAAAGGAAATATAGGGAAATGGAGAAAAAGAAGACGAGAGAAGAAAGGGCACTAGGCATGAAATAATTCCCAGATATTTAAAATAATTCCAAACGATAACTTTTTGGTACACAAGGCTTTGAATAACTAACTGATTACCATCCTCTGTTTCTACAATACTTAAACAAAAATTACTTTTACAATTATAATTCATTTGATGCTCACAATGTTGATATTTCCATTATTAAAGCTGTAGAATAAGAAACTCAAAAAGTTCATGGAGTTAGGATGGAAGAAATCCAGGATGTAAATTAGCCTAGTCAACATAAATCCTGATTTGTCCGATACCACGCCCAGGGCTGGCTACATAAATTGTGGGATCCAGTGCAAAATGAAAATGTGGAGGACCTTGTCCAAAATTATTAAGCATTTCAAGACAACAATAGCAGATCAAGGACCCTTCTAAGCATGGAGCTCTATGCAACAGCACAGGTTGAATGCCTATGAAACCAGCCCTGATCATGCTTTCACATAATTTTAAGATGCTCTCTTTTTTGAGTGCTAAAAATGAGATTGGCAGTACATTGATCAAAAGCAAACTCTGTCTTGTTGTACTAAGAAGAGAAAGAGTTAATGTTGAGCATTAAGCACTGGGCATAAGTCTTTTATATACAATCTCATCGTTATCTTCTTAATTACTTGCATATAAACCATTCCTTCTGTTGAAGATGCCTTTCTCCCAACATTGTCACCCAGCAACCCCATTCCTCTCTTAAAGCATCAGCTCCTCTGTGAAAACTTCTTTAAGCCCATTTCTCTGCCTGGTCTGAATCACTGCCCTCCTGTATGTTCTCATTACACCCTCTGCTGCTTCTAGTATGTCACCTGTGCTTGATTTGTGACCTTATGTAAGAACAAATTGAGACTACGAGAGTCACATAACTAGGAAATAAATGTTGCTGTTGTCATGATTCAGGTTTCAGCTCCTTTGCCCTGCTAACCCAGCATTCTTTTACGCTACTCTAACCTGTTAGAAGTCACTTGACCATTTAAAGTGTTCAGCGTTGGCCACCTTTGCCATCCCACCATCCTTTATCCCTGCATAAGAAGTACACTGAGGGTTAGGTGGTGGGTAGGTAATATTATATCTGGTTTTCTAGGTACAAGGTAACACAGTGAGCGGCACACATCTGGGTCTTACCTGGGCTTTGTGATTTGGTGAAGGTATGACCCAGTGTACAAGTATGCTAGGGATAAGTATGCACCTTGATTACCCTAGACCTGAGATTTAAACAAACAAAAAAAAAAATGCCAAGAAGACTCATTTCTCCAAGAATAATGCTTAATTAACAGCTTATCACTTTAATCTGAAGAGGGAGGCTACAGTGCTCTGACTTCCAGGAGCTTACAGGTAATATTAGCATTCCTGACCAGATCTGGTTGCTAAAATGCCAAGTGCTCTTAGTGTCATATTGGAACTGCTCCATTGGCAAAAATGAGTATTTTTTTTCCTGCAACATAATAGAAAAAAATTTTTTAAAGCTTAACTTAAATTTTAAAATACATTTTAATATATAATATATATTCCTCTACCTTTGCATTTGAATATTAACATATAGAACAGCAAGGCAGAGATTAATATTCTGCATATCACAGAAGACACATGGAAGCCGAAAGCCAGCTTGAAGTGTGTTAACTGCTGAGATAGGATCAAGATGAACATTTTTCATGGTTTAATTGGTCTAATTAGTTGATAATGTGGTAATCAATTTTTGAAGGTGTTTAAAAAGTGTGATTAGAGACTGAAATTTTCTAAATTGAATTCACCTATCTTAGATCATCCTCAAACAGAATAAAGAAGTATTGGTGTAAATGAGCCTTCTACCAGTCATATAAGGCCTTAGTAAGTAAAATCACTGAGGCTATTTGCAACCAGGTGTTAATTCTCCATAAATAGTAGTAAAGTTCATAGTAATACAGAACCCTATGTGGAATTAATTTTTAAAATTAAAGCAATTTACTTTTAGACTCTCTTCTAATATAATGGGGAGAAAGCATGAAGAATTGAAGGAGATCCACCATGGGCACATCACAGGGAATCTCACTGTTAAATAGCCTCTCTATAGAGTTTTCACACTTCGCTCCACTGTGGCTAGAAGAGGAGCAGATGCATCGAACTGGAGAGCAAAGTGTGCAGCTGAGACTGACAGACCCGATAAAGGGTTGTTTCACTGTGTCTGCCAAGGTCAGCTTGGCAAGAGCTTAGATCGATAATGCCCTTCCCTAACCGTTGTTAGACTGGGTATCTTTTCAGCAGTGTAGCAGTATTACCTTGTGTCCTTCTACCTCAATTACTCAGCTTTTCTTTCCTTACCATTATGATGGAGGTAATACTTTCAAAAATTTAAATATGCATTCTTTTTTGGCTTTCAAGCATATGACATTTATTCTAGTTGGCCTAAGAATTCATCAAACCTGGAGAAGATTAAGACATGTTATTGCAAGTAGGATGATGTAATAACTTCTGACATGGAAAATAAGATTTTTCAAATTCCTTAAGTTTCCTTTCAGTGTGTCAAGAACACTGGCAGAGGAAGAGAAGGAAGAAGGTAGCAATTGAGCCAGAAATGTGTGTTTTTATTTTTTCTTCCTTGGGCTGCTGCTCGAAGATGTAAAAGAGAGTAAACGAGGCTAGAATTAGACTTTTGTGCCCACTTCTGATTTGAAACTCTGAGCCATGCAAGCTGCTCCTTGCATGAACTTAGGAAGTAAATATTGTATTATTATTATTATCTCATTGTAAAAATGGAGACAAGAAAAGATGAGCAATTTGTTCAAGATCTTTCAGATGGCTCAGAACCGGGATGTGAACTCAGGACAGTCTGACTAATCACTCTTAGCCTTAACGCCATACTGCCTCTCTGTACTGCGTTGTGCACATAGCAATGCTAAATTTAAAAAAAATAATTACTTATAAAGGTGGAAAACTGAGGTAGTCAGTCAAATTTTAATATTTTGCATTTGTAGAAAAATGTTTCTGATCATATTTAATTTGCTATTAAGGTATGATGCTTGCTATGCTGTTGTAGCAGTGTATTAAAATCTAAAATTTTGAGTAGAAGTAGAGATTTAGTATGTAATTTGAACTTCAATGTTGTCTTGCTTAAAAAAAAAGGTTTGAGCTATAGTTTTGCTCAGTTGCACTGAAATTAACATGTTTTTCTCTATGAATCTCTCAGTTTTGTTATTGATAATCACAAATGGTTATATAATTTCTGCTCTTGATTTATCAAGTACCATAAACTTCTGCAATAGATTTCTAATTTGCTCTCAGTTTCACAAAGTAAATTAATTGCAACAATGGAAATACTCTTTGAAGCTATGTCAAATAGGGTACTTTATTTATATTCCAACCATTCCCTTAGAGATGGTATAAATATTTCATAATTGTTTTGGGAACCAAAATTTTTATATAAAGGTGTATTTTGAGTCTTGGTGTTATTTAATCCCACCATGTAACAGAATATAAACTGTCTCTCTCATCTAGATGTTATTTTCACTTTTAGGTACTTGGCTCTTTATTTACAAGTTTTAAAGGATTATTTCATAGTAGTTTATTTGAACTGAGTGAGATTTCTGACATCAACTTTTAAAACTTGATGGTTTCGTTTTCTTTTATTTATATTTTTGTAGACTTGATGTCTCTATGCAAGGCTTAGTTTTGCTTGTAAATCTATACTGTTACCAATTAAATGATGCAGCAGTTCAATCAAGTAATGTTAACCACTGTGAATTAAAATGCTCTCAGGCAATTAAGCAGCAGTTGTAAATCATTGGAATTTGGAAAAATAATCAGTGTCATATGATAATTGTGTGGCACATGATGGGTCTGATTTTCAGGGTATGAAATCTTGGTTAGAAAATGAAGGAGCCATCTAAATAATTTCATGTATAAGATAGTACCAAGCTAAAGGGAATAAAGAAGAATGGAGAGTATGTGAAACCTGATTTCCCAGAAAGATGAGATGAGGCAAAATTTACTGTGAGAAAGTGATAAACAGAAAAAATTACATCACCTTTATTACAGAATTGTGTAACACAAGTCACACTTTTCTTTTACTATGATTTTATGAAGTGAACATATTTTTTCAACATCTTACTTGATAAAAACAAGTTAAGGTTTTGGTAGGCTGACCAGATGTACTATTTCAAATGGGACAGTTTTTTTCTTCCCATTTAAAACAGTACATCTGGTCAGCCTAGTGTCGCTGGCCTAAATTCAAGGTGTCAGTATGCTGGCCATACGTACTGTTTTCTTCTGTTCTGTTTAAAATGGTAAGTATAGTTGGGCAACTTAATGTGATTCAGCTAATCGAACACTCTAGTCACACCTTTTCCCTGCCTGACTGGCATTGCTTCTGGCACCACGGTTTGTTATCTGACCTTTGTGTTTTGCCTTCCTTTGTACAGATATTTTTTATCACATGGCGTTTGCTACTTTGGCCATTGTTGATTTGGTTTCTTTCTAGGTATCTGATTATGTGAAAATAGTGTTACACAAATGTTTACATTTTTATTTTTCAGAAAAATCTTTAAGAGCTGGACTGGTGAATCATGCTGTTGCCAGTAATACTCGTGTGCCATGGCTGAAAATTTCATCATCTACAAGAAATAATCAAAATGGTAAGAATTGCACAGGATTAAATTTATAACAATACGTTATGGATTATGTGTCAGTTAGGATTAGGTTTGTTTGCATGTTAACACAAATCTCCAAAATTCGTATCTCAAACAACACAGAAGTTTTCTTTCTCAGGCAAACAAGAACCTGAGGGTCACCTGCTCAGGATTGACATGGCTACATTATCATTAGAGATCCAAATGCCTTCTCTCTTGCTTCTGGACCACAGTCACTGTGTGGCTTCTACTCCCTGATCCAATATGGCTGATTAAGCTTCAGTGTCTTATCTACATTCTAGCCAGTGAAACAAAAACCCACCCAACAAGAGCAAAGTTCAGTTATGAAGGAAGAGTGTTGGGGGGTTGATTTATATTGGGGGAAGATTTGCAATTTCTGTCCCCAAAATATCAACCCAAATTATCTCAAAGTATCAAACTTAAAGTTACAATACTAAGTTTTTAAAAATATTGATATTTATATTTTTAGTAGTAAAACTATAGAGCATTCTGCTGCTTGTGTCAATTGTTTTGCCAAACAATTTCAAAATAAGAACAAACATTTATAACACATGGTATTTCTCATTGGAAAGAAAGCCCAGGAAAAAATTAGAATACAAGAAGGATGTAAAATTTACTTGAAATTATTGTTATTCTAAAGTATATTTTGTGGGAAAACTGAACTTTACTCAGAAAAGGTTGAAGAAAAGAGGGCAACTAAAATTTATTGTTAAAAGATAGTATTTCTTTAAAAAATTATTTAATACTAAAAGGTCATGATAGCTCTATGAGTACAGAAGTTTTTGTTTCTTTTGTTTACTGTTACATTCTTAGCACCTAGAAAAGTACCTAAATCGAAGAGAAGCTAAATAAATATTTGTTGAATTATTGATTGATTGATTAAATTAGAATGAAAGACAAAGTATTGTAACATATGAATTACAAGTAGGTTCCTATAAAAGGGAATACATTCAATACTAAGTGAAAAAAAGTGCAAGAATATCATCAAACATAGTAAATGAGATCAGTTTTTACTCAGTTTATTCAGTGATACATTATGAAAAAATAGTGTAGCAAAGGAACAATTTACGTGTATGTGGAACCTACTGAAAATATGAAAGTACATTCTAATTTAAAATAAGCTCCTAAATAGAAAAAGTAGAAATAAATGATCGAGATCATCTTACATAAGGGTATAAAAACTTTTCTGCAACAAGTCATAATGAAATATTTGGCCTGGCCTGCAATAGAGTCTTGACATTGTGGGAATTTTAATGAAGTACCTGTGGAATTCAAAGAAAAGCACAGATGTTTATGCACTTATTATTATGCATGTTGTTTGAATTTATAAGGGATAATGTTTTGTGAATAAGTAAACATGTTTTGAAAAGCTCTCAATTCTTTGAAGTCTTTATATGACACTGCTCATGAATATGCAAAAAGGTGAACAATTCTTCAAAATATGTAAGCAGAAAAAGGGTATTAAAAGTAAGTTGTGAAAGTTGCAAAACATGAGTTGACATGTATTTCATCTTACATTGTCAGGCTAATTGAGACACATCTGGAGATTATTGAATCTTCAAATATGCAATGTGACTGGTGAATCAAGTGTTTGGCTGACAGATTCCAAAGTTGAAATGATAATTTATTTAAAATGATTTTTAAAACCATTCTGTGCTGTTATTAGAATTCTTTCTTGTGAGCAATAAAGTAAATTATATTACAGATGCTTTATTTTGCCTTCAAAAGAGAAACATTATTTAATTTTTTGTCAGAGATGATAAACATTTTAAATATATCTAAGAAGAGAAAAATATATCACAACTCTTTTCTAAAGCTTTCAAAGTACACATGCCTTCTCTTCAAAAGATGCAAAATGTCATGCATAATAATTTTTTCTTATGTTCTGGAATGGACTTTTATGTAAATCAACACTAGGATATTCCTTGAGAGCAAGATTTTGTCTGTTATGTTCTTTCTAGTTCTTGCATCTGGAGCAGAACTTGGCACATAATAGATGCTCAGCAAATATTTCGTGTATGCTTGCTTGATTGACTAAATAATAAATGACTGAACAGATAATCATATGCATATGTAATCCTAGAACTTCAGTTTTACTGAAATTTTGTAAGTCCTCGTCTCAAATCTATGAATGTATCAACATTATCTGTTTTGGCATTTGGTGTGTTTAATGTGGTATTTATAATAATACTCAGAGCTGGCACTTAATGTTTTGAGTTAGCTAACTGTTACAGCAAGAGGAAAAGACTCTTTTTATTCTACTTTTCCTTAAGATTCGCACTTAAAAAATACCATGGAGAAAAATAGTATTAGTGACTGGCACTGATGGATATCAAAAAATAATTGGTAACTAAATTGGTGGAATCAGAAGGGCTCAGTGTCACTGGGAAGAGACTTGCCATATCAGCAGAGAGAAGGTGATGCTTCACTGATCACACTCCTAAGAATTTATTACTGCAATTTCAGATATTCTAATTATTCACATTTTGGATTTTAGCCTCTGACTCCTAACATACTCTGCTTTGCTTATAATTAGATGCGATGTCAGCATTGTTACTGGGAATAGCATTAGGGAAATTAACATCATTTTATTAAAAGCTTCCAGTCTTATTAAAAGTAATGATCTCTTGAAAGATTACTCTGAAGTTTTCCATAAAGCTTTTGTTTTCTTTTAAAGTTGTATGTGGAATATCTACCATTACCAATTTCAAGGGATCACAACCAAAGTTCCATAGACAAAGTTGAATTCTAAGCATTAACATTTAGCCAATTAGACATCTTAGGAATGGTAATATAATCTTTGTTTTTAACTGATTGTAAACTTATAGTTACATGGTAGGACTGTATGGACTGTTTCTAAAAGGTACCTTACCAATTGATTTGATTTTATTTTTATTGTTAAAGTTATTGGGGTGACATTGGCTAGTAAAATTTACATAGGTTCCAGGTGTACAATTCTGCAATACATTGTGTGTTGCATTATGCATTCACCACCATGAGTAAATTCTCTTTTCATCACCATATATTTGACACCCTCCCTCCTCTCCTACCCCTTCCCCACCATTACCCTCAGGTAACCACCAAACTATTGACTATGTCCATGACTTTTTGTGTCTTTGTTGCTTTCAGTTTTATATTCCACACATTAGTGAAGTCATATGGTTCTTGTTGTTTTCTGCCTGGCTTATTTCACTTAGCATGATAATCTCAAGGTCCATTCTTGTTACAAATGGCAGTCTTTTGTCTTTTCTTATAGCTGAGTAATATTCCATTGTGTGTATGTAAAGGAAACCCAATAGAATTGTGTAACTCCACTGAAATTATTCTCACTAAATTTACCAAGGAATGCTTTGCAAATGTTCTTCAGTTCTAACAGTTTATAATGCCTCTGTCAATTTTATGGTATTATACTTTCACTCTTGTCTTAAGTTTTATCTTCTTTCTTTGTGCCCTTCACTCTGGATGCTTCTACTATTAATATTAACCTTCAGGGAGTTCCCTGGTGGTGTAGTGGCTTAAGGCTTCGGTGCTGGTGCTGTCAACGCTGCAGCCTGGGTTCGATTCCCAGCCAGGGAGCTACCCACATACTACAAACAAAACAAAACAAAACAAAAAAACCTAAAAAAATATATATTAACCTTCACTTTTGGATCTTCTGTTTTTACATAGTTAATTTGTTGGTATTTGGTTTCTGGCTCACTGTACATCATATTTTTGGGTTTGGGGGTGCTCCTTTAGTTACTTGACTTCATCTCCCATCTGTGCATGTAACTCTACTTTCTATGATTTGTGAGTCCCTTCTGCTCCTAGTGTGTCTCACTGTAGAATGGAGAGGATGACATGTCATGCTCCATTCCGTCGCATGTCTAAAATGCACATCTTCTCGTGTCACACCCCTATGTATCATCTTAATACCTCCTCAGGATAATGTTTAAACTCCTTAACATTTTCTACACAATTTCCATGAGGGGTCCAGGTTCACCTCCCCTAATTATTTTTAGCAATATTGAAATATTTTCAGTTCTCCCAACATATTCTCTCCCTCTCTCCTTATGCTTCTTCCTGCACTCGCAGCACCCTACTCCCTGATGAGTAGTGCCATTTACCCTCAGGACTTAGTTTATGTATCCTTTCCATCTGGAGACCTTTACTTTGCTTTATGGCTGGTAGGAGTCCAGCTACCTGCTTTCTGGCCCCTTGTACTTACTACTGTTGGAGAACAACTTGTCACCTATTTTAATTATCTGTTTTCTTTACTCTCTACTGACTTTAAATTTTTTTCAGAACAAGACCTGTGACTTGCTCACTATTTTAGGTATGAAAAAACACTGAGCAAAAATTAAGTAGATAATTTTTTTTCATAAATGAAAAGGTAGGTATTTTTTCTTATTCAGCATTATATTCTAAAGTTTCAAAATTATTAATATTTTCTTTCTGATTCCTATAGATTTCTATAAATTTTTCCAAATACTTGAATTTAAGTTTATATAATAGAAAATAAGTAATTCATTTTAAGCTATTTTAATATTAATTTTAAACTATAATGTTACTTTTGAACATTGCCTTGACCATCTGTAAATTTAAGGTGTAGCTCACTTATCATTATTAGTTCCTAAATATTTATGATTATAGATTTTTGGTCCAATATTTAAGAGACATTTTGAATTGTTAAATGATTGGAATCCTTCTTTAATATTCCTTCTGTAAATATCTGGTTGTACTCTTTTATAGAGTGAATGTAGATAGCATAGTTTTGATACTTTGAAACTTATCTAGGTTTTTTTGGCAAAACATATATTAAAATGATAAATATATTAGAATCATAAAATTCAGAATATAATATACATAAAATTTTGTAAGCTTTTAACAGAAAGTTAACTAGTGCACATGGCCCTTAAAATACCATGTCCACTAGTTAACTTTGTATTTAAAGGCTTATAAAATTTGATGTATTCTAAAGTCTGACTTTTATTGTTCTAATTTCTTATAGTATTACAAATATTTTATATAATTTGTTAAGAGCTGAGAAATGTGTATTAGATTGTGTATATGTCAAATTATCACTAAATACCAAGGAATTTTCTTTATGTATTTTGATACATTTTGCTTATCTTTTATTATTTTGATTCTCTTTAACCTATGTTAAAAAAATGCTGTAATTTCTATTCTACTTTGTTCAAATTAATATGGCTATTCATCTCATTTTTCTTGAAGCTGCTTACCTATTGTTTTGCCTTTCCAGTAAGGTTTGTTTTAGTTATCTCTTTAAGGAGAGATGATTCGGCTTGGAGTACTGTGAAATTTCTTCCACCTGCCCTCAAGCTTAATGAGAGGCAATTCAAAGAAGTCTCTTAAAGAGGTTGTCTTGTGCACTGCCATCTGGGGTATAGCAATAGCTGCTAGAAAAGCCAAAAGGTTGACCCTGGAGCCACCTTGTAGGATCGATAGGCTCTTGAGACAGTGGATCTGGCCTCAGAAAATCAGGGTGAAGTCCTGAATATTCAGGCAAAAGAAACATCACTAGTATTAAAAGAGAGACAATGGGAGATCTTGTCACCAGTTATAGAATTCCATACCAACACACTCCATGAGAAAGAATCAGCTTTAGATCCCTCCCAGACTCAGAGGAAACCGATGTTAGATGATATTGCTACCTGTAAATGAGAACTTTCTTGGACCTTACTGTTCTCTAATATATCTCCCTGAAATCTGAATGATCTAGAGCCAGCCTGTTTGACCAAGAGTAAGAGCAATGAAAAATAAAGGAGGTAACTGGAACCCTTTACAAACTGCAGGGTCCAACCTGCTCCTTAGCTTGAACCAGGAGGAGGAAAGTTTTAAAAGACATTTGGAGTCTTGAGTCCTACTTGGGAATGATCACTTAAATACCAAATTAAATGTTTTGTTACTAAAAGTAACCTTAGGATTTAATTATTTTCTGAGATTGATAAAAAAAAAAAAAAAGTCATGAAATCTGTGGGATTTCATTAAAGGGACACAGAGAATTCGTTTCAGAGAAGAGATTTGAATGGGAATGAGGGGAAAGAATAATGTTTTCAGTTATGTTTTCATGGGACTAATTATAGCTGTCAGTGACACAGTTTTCTAGATCACTGGTTCTCAAATGTTTGTGTTTATTGGAACACCTGGGGAACTAGGAAAGAACATGGGAGAACAGGTTTATTGAAGAGGACAAAAGATGTTCTTCATAATATTATCTGTGAATGGGGTAGATTTTGCATGTGGCATTATCCAATTTAAATACTTCCCTTTCGAAACAGCAGTGGCCAACCTTTCGGCTTCTCTGGGCCACATTGGAAGAAGAATTGCCTTGGACCACACATAAAATATACTGATACTAATGATAGTAGTTGAGCTTAAAAAAAAAAAAAAGGGAGTCATGAAAAAAAATCTTTTAATGTTTTAAGAATTTGTATTGGGCCACGTTCAAAGCCATCCTGGGCTGCAGGTTGGACATGCCTATTTTAAAAATACATTTTTGAAAGGAGTAAAATTAATTCTGAAAGCAGACATTTATTAGATATTCAAATGTGGAAGAAACAAAAGTGTTTTCTTAGTATTGGTGCCTTTGGGATTTTATTTCTAGAGTCGATGTATTTTAAATTAAAGAATCGTATATTTTAAATTCTAGGTTAGCATTCATTACGGATATTGGTTGCTGCCTGTTTCTCCAACTAGAAAATGGGACTGATGCAGCTTATACTTCAAAAGTGAATATTTGGCAATAAAAATGACAGGTTTAATAGCTTCTGTTTAAGTGATACGCACTTATTTAGTATTTGCATATGCTTGAGCTCTTAATCTATTCTAGACAATTAAGCTACAACACATTAGAAACATTTACATTTCCTTAGGGGTACATTCAGATTAGTTTCTGATAAGTTGGTTCACCTGGAAAAGAGCCTCATAGTGAGAGGAAAATTACTGTAACTTAATGACTATACCTTTACAGAGCCAGTCTCCGGAGGTGAAAGCTAACTAGTTTAAGGATGGACAGTAGGGTATGGTTGCAAATCTTTAGGGTAAATAGTCCTCTAGGCTGCCCTGAATGCTAGGGCGGCTTAAAAAAAATACATAGGTCTTTTAGGATTAATTGGCACTAGCGCTGAGATAAAACCTAGTTTTTGAGATATAAGCACTAAATGGAATTCTGGTTTGAAATACCATACCCTAAATCCATCCTTCTGGTTTTTTCAGTTTCTTAGTATAAAATTGAAGCAGATTATCATTAACAAGCTGAATCCTCACATCAGCATCATAACCAATACAATAAGGACTTTTAGTAGAGTAGGTTAGCTAGATGGAAACTCCTTGAGCTTTCATCCCCACCAAAAATAGTAGCATTATTTCAATTCCCATGGACAAAGTGAGTTCTCTCTCTGCTTATTTCACTTAATGCAAGTTCAGAGTCTCAGGTGGAAGCATCTATCTGGAGAAGCCTAGGTTCTTTGACAAACCTTAACTGCTGGGAGTGGGAGGCAGATGGAAGAGTAGGTTTTTGGTCTTTTCAGGTTCTATAGTAGTAGATAGTTCAACAAAATGCATCTGATGGCAAGTCTAGATATACAAAAGTAGTTCAGATTCTAGTCCAAGACATGCAAGTGTAATTTGCCCAAGGTCACTGAGCTGAACTATTCTACAACATTTGCCACCCTTATTAACTAAAAGGCCAGTGGTAGATTTTGTGTATGATTTGGTAAACAATGATAATGTTTTGGATTTATATTATTAAAAAAACCAAACAGATCCTGAACTGCTTTAATACTGATTTGCACTTAAAAACTTAGTAGTTTGAATAATTTTATTGCCTTATTTAACAGGTAACCAACCTGAGATAACAGGAATTAAATAACTTCCCATGGTCAAACAGTTAGTAGTAGATTTACCATTATTTATTTTTCCTAACTCCATTTCAACCCACTAGTGCCTGTTACCTGCCCTCTGAAAAGAAAAAAAAAAAAGACTACAACCTGAACACACTGAATGTGAATGATATTTTTCCTCCCTGGAACTTTCTGTATAATGCAGGGGTTAGTGACAGGAAAACTGAAATTTGGGAGATATAGAAAATAATGGATTTGTTCAGATTGAGCTATGAAAGGATTAGAGCTGAGTTAAATGATCATAGCTTTAAATAATGCAAAGTCCACCTTAAATGGAAAGGTACTCTAAAAACTTCTTGGCATATTTCCACTTTAATAGTCCAACACCATCTGTGAAAACAAATGAGTATTACAGGCCTCCACTAAATGGATTATATGTTTCTTAGCAGACACCTGTTCAGAGCACTTAGGTATTAGGTCACTCAGGGATCTAACGTACATCTGTATCTATTGATTGAGACTTGATATTGGATTTAAATGTCAGGAAATATAGTGACAGTATGAGAAAAAAGTATAATAAAAAAGATTATATATTTAAGATGTTTGAATTTCAGATTATTAAAGGCAATGTCTAAATTTATTTGTACAGAACATCTAACTTATAAAATGCTTTTACAGTATAATTACACTGTGAACACTGGCTACTCCTAGGACAGTACAATTGTGTGGTCACATATTATGGGCTAACAAGTCGGAGAGTCAGGGAAGGTGCCTTCCTGCACTGAATTGACAACTTAAGGCCTATTTACAATGTTGGGTGTGCTTGGCAGCCTGGCAGAAAGTGGTGGCCCTGGATCAGAACATAGGTGTTCTGATGCTTAATCCAGAGTTGCCTGTCTTTTATTATATGCTTTTCAGGGCCTTAAAAAAAGAATCCAGAATAAAGGTAAATATAGCCTTGAATTGTGTTATAATTTAATTTGTATTCTAGAAATACACTAAACTTTGAAAAACATACTTGGTGATTCAAGAAGAAACAGCAAAAGTTGAATAGAAGAAGACATTAATTGCAAGCAGAGCCCACCCACACTCTAGTTATACTTTCAAATTTAAAGAAATCACTAGGACTCTGACATACAGGAGAATCATTATGTTCCTACCTTGGGATTTTGTGCATTGATGCCCTGGTACACGTAATAGATGGTCAAGAACCTAGAAACAACTCAGCATCTCTTGAAAAGGCAATATGTTGTGTAATAAAATTCAGTCTGAAATAAAAAATAACATAACACATTATGTTTCTTGAATATTTAGGGGGCTGTGCCATGCATATTCCAGTGGATATGGCTATGGAGAAATGCATGAAGATAAATAAAAGCAGGTGTAGGCAGATGCAGCTATTCTTCTGTTCTTCAGGACAAGAGGAAAGGAAACAGGTTAAGTTGGGGTGGCCCAGAAGAAACATAAAGTAGATAAACATAAAGTATTCTCTAGAAGTTCCCTTTCCACCTACCTTACTGAGAGCCCTATTGCTGAATACAGAGTCTTGTGAGAAATGTCTGGGAGAAATGAATTTAAGCAAATGTAATGATGCTAGATATGTAAATGTGTCCTCATTTAGGTAATGTATTTGTAACCTGTGGCACTGATGTGGAACATATTTTGGGGTAGGCACTTTAGCACTCGTAACTTAATTTTAAAAAAGTAAGAGAAAGTAGAACTGGCCCTTGGTCCTGGAAAATAATTGTCCTTCTCATTAATCAAATCTCATTCATGGTTTAGCAAGGAGAAAAGACAATAGAGGTAATTCTTTTAAGGCAGAAAAATGTTTTGAAATGGTGATTTTAAGACTTTTCACTCCAGTGCAGTGTACCTAACATTTAATATTTGTAAGAATCGTCAGAAGTAGTGTAAAAAATATAAATTCTTATGTTCCATTAGCAGAAATTCTGACTGAGTGGGTCTGGAGAGCCCAGGTATTTTAATTCTTAACATTCGGGATATTCTGAAGCAAGTGGTCTTGAGAACACGTGTTGATCCCAGATCCACAAAGCACAATATTCCTGGTTTGTGCAGCAGGAGCTAGGTTCTTGAGTATATGTGGCCCAACTCGAGAGTCTCATTTAAAGTGGAATGTGGAGAACTGGGGAGGCACTGCAAGGACCTGAATAAAAATGCCTGTTCGCATTGCGAGAGCTGATTAGAAGGAGCACTTCCTTTTGTAAGGAAAGAAACAAGCTATACGAAACTAAAGTTCAGGTTCCTTTGTCCTAGTGGATTAGTGGATTGTATTTCATACATTGTTTATCTGTTAGCATGTCCCCCTTGATCAATATCATGAGCCCTAATGGCCGGGAGCTGGGGATTTCAGTGACTTGCCTTTGTCAGTTACAAATTTTCGAATGTACAGAGAGAGACACAACTTCGGGTCGTGTAAACCTTCATCCAAAGAGGTAGTATTTGAATGTGTCATTTTAATAGAATATATGAGGACTGTCTGGAAAGTATCCAGCCATGTAATATTTAAAATTGAGGCATTTATGACTGGATTTTTTTTTTCCAGACAGCCCTTGTGTAAAGATTGTGATATTGCTGTATTTCAACTTACATGGCCTATTTCTGCTATAGATTCTTCAAGGAAAATATGTGTAGTATTTTTAAAACTATTTGCTTATAGTTCATAAAACAAAAGTACTGATTCTTAAAGAGTTGAAAACAATAACTAAATATAAAGTTACCTCATAGCTTTCTTCTGGATATTCGCCATTAAAGAATTCTTATTTAAGAGTTCTAACTGGTAATAGGTTGTGGACTTAAAGTTACTGACTTAATCAGAACACTATTAAGTAGGAAAAAAATCAACCAAATTAAAAAATACATAGAAAAATTCTATTAAAATGTGATATTTTCATAATGGAAAGGAAAACAGGCCTAGAATTTTTAAGAATATTACATATACCATTAAAATTGCTTCCAAAGAAAATTCAAAGGAATGGAATGTTGTAATAGTGAAACAAAAAATATTAAAAATAAAGTAGAAAAAGGTCCAATGTAATATGCTACAGGGGAAAATGGAATGTGTATTAAAAGAAAAGTAAAATAAGTATAAAAAGCCAGGCCAATAAAAGACAAAAAAAGATTATTGAAAACTGCCTTCTAAGTGCTCATAGAGAGGTTAAGAATGCTCTCTGAAGATGGAAACCCATGGGACAAAGTGACCAAGCTGATTCCAAGGAATAAGAAAAAGGCGAACATTGGTTGTGGAATTACAGAGCTGGGAGGGATTTGAAAGATTAGTCAGATTCTGCTTTAAGCTGATACAATATGATACTGCCATAGGCATCACATAGAAGGACCTCTCTGGTCCCTATTCATGATTCACAGAATACATTTTTAGTTGTCTCCCTTGACCCATTTTTTTAAATAATTAGTACCTTGTCCTACTTTATGCCCTGGTCTTAAAGTTCATTTTTTACTCCCTATTTACACCTCTGCCTCATACTCTGGTCTAGACAATTACACTGAGACTATGGCTATGACGACATTTAGTTCTCCAGTCCTCCTTGGTATCCCCATATCCTGAGGTACCCTCAGCTCTTCACCCATCCCTCAATCTCATGCTTTTGCTCTGTGACCAAGACTTACATAAATTCAACCTACTAATTTGAAAGCTAAACAAATCGAGCCCTACAGAAATTACATCACTTACTGAAGTCATTCCGCCAGTCAGTAGACATTACTCTATTTACGTTCATGCCAGTTCCATTTCTACCTACAGCTCTCTTGTTAGTCCTAATAGTGATTTAAATATTTAGCAGATAGATAGTTTATACTCTGGTTCTCCTAGCAATTTTCTTTTTTTCATTCATTCATTCATTCATTCATTCATTTATTGTCAGCTTATCCAGCAGCCATTTTGGGTTGTCAGGAAGGTAGGCCAAGTAAGTCCTTGTGCTGCAGTCATCATGACTATAATACGATACCTTAGAAACCCAGTCTAGCTTATTGCAACCCTCAAGGTAGTTTATGACAGTGCACTTCAAAATGTGGTCCGTCGGGAGTTCCCTGATGGTGTAGCGGCTTGAGGCTTCGGCATTGACGCTGTTGGCGCTGTGACCTGGGTTCGATTTCCGGTCAGGGAGCTACCCACATACCAAAAAGCAAAAAAAAAAAAAAAAAAAGAAAAGAAAAAAATCAAAATGTGGTCCGTAGACCAGCAGTATAAGCGTTACCTGGACCTTGTGAGAAATGCAGAATCCCAGGCCTACCCCGTCCACTTGCATGAAAACCCGTATGCATTCTTTATATTGATGAGAGAAAGAGAAGATTGAAGACACAAGAGCAAAGCTCATCACTTTTAATTTTGTTAGGAATTATGTTAAAGCACTTATTTCTCTACTACGCTTTGTTCTTTTTAAAAAAATTATTTTTTAATGATAATTTTTTATAGTAGCTTTAGATTTGCAGAAAAGTTGAGAGGAAGGAGCAGGGATTTCCCATATTACCTCTGGCTCCCACACAGGCATAGCCTCCCCTACGGTCAACACCACCCATCAGAATGGCGCAGTTGTCATACTTGGTGTTGCCTACACTGTCACATCATTATCACCCAATGTCTGCAGTTTACATTCGGGCTCATTCTTGATGTTATACATTCGGTGGGTTTCGACACAGGTGTAATGACATGTATCTATTATTATAGGATTGTACATAGTATTTTCATTAACCTAAAAGTCTTCTGTGCTCTGCCTATTTCTCTCTCCCGTTTTCCCACTCCTGGCAACCACGATGTTGTCACCATCACCACCGTTTTCCCTTTTCCAGAATAACCTATACAGCTGACCCTTGAACAATATGGGTTTGAACTGCATGGGTCGACTTATGTGCAGAATTTTTTCAGTAAATAGTTGGCCCTTGGTATTTGAGGGTTTTGCATCCCTGCTTTCAACAAACTGTGGATCAAAAATAGTATTTTCACATTCCCAACCACAGATTCCCATCCATGAACAAAAAGCAGTTTTCAGTTTGTGTTTGGTTGGAACTGTGAATGCAAAAAGTCAGCTTTGGAGTCCAAAGTTACACAGAGATTTTTGACTGCAGGGTTCAGCACACATAATGCATTGTTCAAGGGCCAACTGTATGGATTCATACGGTATGTAGCTTTTCATATCAGCTTCCTTCATTTAGTGATGTGCATTTAAGGTTCCTTCATGTCTTTGCGTAGCTTGATAATGCACTTCTTTTTAATGCTGAATAATATTCCATTGTCTCTGGATTAATCATAGTTTATTTATCTAACTAATGAAGGACACCTTGGTTGCTTCCAAGTTTTGGTAATTACTAACAAAGCTGCAATAAACATCTAAGTTCATTCAGGTCTTTGTGTGAACATGTTTTCAGTTCCTTTGAGTACAAACCAAGCAGTGTAATGGCTAGGTTGTATGGTAAGAGTATATTTCATTTTGTAAGAAATGGCCAAACTATCTTCTAAGGTGATTTTGTCACTTTGTATTCGCACTAGCAATGAATGAGAATTCTTGCTGTTCCACATTCTCACCATCTTTTGGTGGTGTCTGTGTTACAGATTTTGGCCCTTCTAGTAGGTATGTAGTGGTATCTCATTGTTGGTTTAATTTGCATTTCCTTAATGACATAGGATTTGGAATATCTTATGTATGCTTATTTGCCATCCATCTATTTTCTTTGATGAGAAGTCTTTGGCCCATTTCAAAATTAAATGGTTAGCTTTTTTATGGCTAAGTGTTGAGTTTTTTGTCTGTTTTGGATAATAGTCCTTTATCAGATGTGTCTTTTGCAAGTATTTTCTCCCAATCTGTGTACTCTCTTCTCAGTCTCTTCACATTGGTTTTCACAGAATAGAAGTTTTTAGTTTTAATGAAGCCCCATTTATCAATTATTTCTTTCAGAGATTGTGCCTTTGTTTGTATCTAAACAGTTACTGCAGTACTCAAGGTCACCTAGTTTTTCTCCTATGTTATCTTTCAGCAATTTTATAATTTCACATTTACTAGCAAAAATCTTTAAAGAGTTTATTTTTTCATTTGTTATACCCAAATAATAACATGTTGGTCTTTCTTGCATGGGATACAAAGGCTACTTGAGTGAAATTTATGCCCATTCCTTCTCTTTCGTTAGGTACTTTTTGCTGTGATTTATGCCACTTGAGGATTTAAAGGCATTCTAACTCATTAAAGAGAACAAGTATAAAAACATGTTGAATATGTTGCATGTTTTAAAAGCCAGTATGATACTGGAATGCATAAATATACTTAGTTTAAACAGCCTGCAAAGCACAATATTTCTGTTTTGTTCACCAGCAGCTAGGTTCTTAAAAGTGTGTGTTCCATAGCTCTGGAGACTAAAATTTAAGAAGGAGGTGAGACTTTAAGGGAATCGTAAGCAACTGCATGAAAATGGCTTCCTGTATTATAAGGGCTGACAGAAATTGTCATTTCAGTTTTCTTTTACACTATATCCCACATTTCACAAGGACCCTTTAGATTCATAATCAACCATTGTCTTCTAAAGCAGAATTGTCCTCTAAAATGGCTGTGTCAGTTTGGCATTTGAGGAAGCATGAAGACCTGAGAAAGCATGAAGATTCCTGAATCAGGTCTGGCCATGCTAACTTCATTTGCACGCTGCAGACTGGAAATTGTGGCATTCAGGCTGTGCATACGGGTGAGGGCAATTAGGTGTCTAAAGTAATAAAGGCAGAGGGGGAAGGCACGTACAGAGCACCTTTGATACATACATCCATGGTTTTAGAATTCTGGGCAGACTATAAAAAATGTAACTCTATACATAATCCCCAGGAAAACATAAACAGAGTATTTCCTTTTTATTACCATTTTTTACATATTTTCTTCAAACTATAAATACGAAGAACATTTTCCTGGCTTCAAAGTTTATAAAATGCGATGTCCTAGATGCTTCAAGTGTAAATTATCCTCTAATAGAATCTTAGAAGCCCTAATTAAAGGCTCAGAATTCTATTCTGGGTTCTAGTAATATAAAATATTAAGTTTGCAATAAACTTCCAAGATTTATAGATTGTGTACTAGAGGTGTTAGAGCCATTGCCTTCTATGCACAGGGTTAGCTTTCATTTGTTTTAGCTCATCCCTAGAATTTTAGAAAGAATGGCTAGTTTCAGAGAAATGTTACTTGATACATAAATTTCCTCAATTGAGGGGAAACAACCAATAGGTAGGATGAATGGGAGAAAAAACCTTCCTGGAAACCAGAGAAATGGGAGCTGGGGGAGAAGCTTTCCTGTATGCTTTGCAATTATTGATCTAATTGTTCCAATTTTGCAGTTCATAGCTATGGACTTCAGAAATATATATATATATATATATATATATATATATATATATATATATAATGAAAAAATGTCGCAATGACACTTGTCACATGTGCCTAAGTTTTCAGCAAGACGGTGTACTCAAAATTAAGCTTTCAATGTATTATACTAATTAACCAAAAATTTGAGAATGAAGTTTTGTCCTTAAAAAGTACTTGGCCAGCTGCAGATGACTTGAACCCAAGATACCATGGACATTGCACAAAGGATGACTACAGAACCTAGTTTGTTGTCAAGCTGGTGATTGCCTGATTCAGGTAGAAATGAAGAAGCATTTTCAAGCTCCCAGCTGGGTTTTTCACTACACATTCATTATTTCCTGAACTATATTATTTTATGATGCTAAGTTCCAATCCTGAAAATAATATATTACAGTGACCACCCTAGAGGTAGATTTTAGGATATATATTATTCATCACCTCCTCAATATTTTTTTCTTTCTTTCTGTGCCTCAGTATCTTTAACATTGGACCATTGATAGTGTCCAAACTACAGTCTCAGTTGTGAAGCTGGGAGAGTTAGTCACAGGTACAGGAAGAAACATCGTCCAGGTCCGGAGAAGTACCAAGGATCAACAACAATGGAATGACAGGATTTTACCCAACAATGGAATGACAGGAGAGCAGACAATAGCAAACTGTCAGCAACTGGAAGATGTTTCCATGTTCACATGTGATGGGGTGATACAGAGTCCAGAGCGGGATGAATGGACACCAAGAAATCAATATGCATAATGATGAGAATAATAGTATGGCACATTCACTTCTTTCTGCTGCCAAATTCATCGGATACTTTCAGACTTTATCCACCTCAGTCACTCAGTAACATTTCATACAACTCACTGATCTTTGTAGAACCACAAGCCTATAGATAATAGTTTGTAGGCCTTATTTTATTTATAATTCTCGAGAAGGCTATGGCAGCTCCTGTTTTTATCTCCATTTTTCCTCTTGGAGAGACTGTACCTCATAAAGGTAAAGCAACTCTCCTTATATCACACACACACACACACACACACACACTCACACACACACACACACATCTGTCTGACTCTAGAATCCTAGATTTTAACCAGTGCACTTTGCTGCCTCTTTTAAACTGGATTGAGAAAAAGTGATGAGATGAATGAGGTGATATATAAACATAATGAGACTGGAAGTCTGTATGAAATCTGAGATTAGGTTTGAAGGAATAGTTGAACAAGCAATCTACAAGTATAGAAACTTGAGGTCAGATGTGAAGTGTTGATGGTGACAAAAGAAAAGAACTATTGAGATGAGGGGAGAACATTAAGGAACTGAAAGAGCATGTTATTGGATGTTTCTTTTAGATGAACATTGACATCTCCTAAATGGTATTCTCAAAATGGGTTTACATGTAAAACGAGCCATTGAAATATGAAGAAATGTTAGAATGCTAATCAAATACTAGTTATGTAATTGTTATAAAGTATTATTTTACTAATATTAAATATGGGAATTGATCTTAGTTTTTTTCACTTCGATGTATGTAAGACAATCTTATATAATGTATATTTCCCTATATTTTCTGAAAGAAATGCAGAAATTTTATACCTAAAGGGAGTTGACAGTATATCACAGTTTACATGTGCGTGGTAAAATGAATTTATGGATTATAGTATCTAGTCTTAATTACATTAACCTGCCCCATATTGGCTAGTGGTTTTAAAACACTCATGCATAGAAACAATGGATTGAAAATAATTAATAATGCAAGAACAAGCAAAGAAGATAATGGCAAAGCTGCTGCTATTTCTACTCCTAGCAGGAGAAGTGCTTGGTCAGCCACATTATAAAGTAAAATAAGAATCATTAATTATACCAACATATTTACACCATATTGCTCTCACTGAGAGCACTAAAATTGTATACATTAAAAATGAAATATCAATTTATGTCATTTTATTTCCCCTTTAGGTTTAGAATTAAGATGTGGCCTCGGAGGTTAGGCCTGACAGATGTGAGATGAGCTGGAACACCTCATATTGGGGCGGTCTCATGGGCAGTGGCAGCCTTGGAGGCAGATTTCAGGAATCGGCACCCTTGGTTCAATAAGCAGAATGGGTGTTGGAAGTGGCTGGTGAGGAGCAAGCAGGCAGGACACACAGCATTTCTCATAGAGGGTGGATTGAGGTGATAGGCGTTGTGATCCTGCAAACTGTGGGTGCTGTGCATCTGTGCTTCATGGAGGGTCAACAGCAGATTGTATGAGGAGGACTTTGGATTTCTACTTGTTGGGTGGAGCAAATTCCTTATTTCATTTTCTTCTTCCATAGTCTTAGGAAGGTAGAAGGAATGTGTACTGGTTGAATTGTGTCCCCCCTTTCCCTTGAAGATATGATCCAATTCTTACTCCTTATGAGATGTGACCTTATTTGGAAGCAAGAGGTAATCAAGTAAAGATGAGGTCATACTGAATGACTGATGTTCTTATAAGAAGAGGGAACATTTTTTGTTTTTCTCAGCTTTATTGAGATATAATTGACATATAACATTGTGTACATTTATGAACATTGTGTACATATTAACATTGTGTACAACACATATAATGTGTTGATTTGATACACTTACGTATTTCAAAATGATTTCCATGACAGCCATTAGCTAACACCTTTATTATGTCACTCAATTGTGTGTGTGTGTGTGTGTGTGTGTGTGTGTATGTGTGGAGAACATTTAATATCTACTCTCTTGGTAACTTTAAAGTATAAAATATAGTATTAACTATAATCACCATGTTGTACATGAGGTCCTCAGAATTTATTCATCTTTATAGTTAGATTCCATGACCAACATCTCCCCATTTCCCACAGCCCTTAGCCCCTGGCAACCACCACTCTACTGTTTCTATGAGTTTGGCTCTTCTAGATTTCACATATAAGTGAGATCACATAATATTTGTCTTTCTATGACTCCTTTCAGTTAGCATAAAGACCTCCAGGTCCATTCATGTTGTCTCAAATGGCAGGATTTCAAGAAGAGGAAAATTTGGACACAGAGATAGACGTGTCAGGAAGAATGCCACAGAGGGTGGAGGCATAGGTAAGAGTTATGATCTATGAGCCAAGGCACATCAAGGGTTTCCAGTAATCCCCAGAAGCCAGGAGAGAGGTGTGAAAAAGTCCTCTCTCAGAACCTCCAGAGGTAACCAACCTGCTGACACACATTGATTTTGGATTCTGGCCTCCACAACTATTAGAGAATAAATCCCTCTTGTTTAAAGTCACTTACTTTGTGGTAATTTGTTATGGCAGCCCTAGGAAATTAATACAGAACAGTAGAGATTAACTTTCTATTTTTAGGAGGAAGTTAATTGATTTGTCCATTACACATCGTTATTCAAGGGCAGAATCAAGTCTGACTATATGAATGTGGGCATGTTACTAGGCTTCAATTTCATATAGAAAAATAATGGATTAGAACCTAGAGGCAATTTAGTTTCCTTAAACTTCTTAAAGTAAAAAAAGTGTGTACTTAAATGTACTTCTCTCCCACCTTTTTTCTCTCCTTAATAATAAAACAATTAGTTATTGTCTACTACTCCATTTTAAGCAGGAGTTAAATCAACATGATTCGATTAGTCCATTCTAGAGCAGCAGTTCTCAAACCTTAACTAATGTCAGAATCACGTGGAGGGCTTGGTGAACACATTGCTGGGTTCCACCCTCCAGGGTTTCTAATTCAGTAGGTCTGGGAATTTGCATTTGTAGCTAGTTCCCAGGTAACACCGATGCTGCTGGTTTGCATATCACACTTAGAGACACACTGCTCTAGTACACATTTTTAAGTGTCTTCCTGATTTTGATTTTGACCTGGGGCACTGTGGTATTCTTTTATGATAGTGTGGTTGTAGCTGTTACCAAGACAGGGTTTATACACTTGCAGCTGCAGATAGGTTGGTAAATTAGGTGGGAGAAGATGAGGGCAATTGTCTTCTGATTGCTTCTGTTACCACGGTGAAATAGGGATTCAACAGCTGAAAATGAGGAGGGCAGGAAGAAATATTGAATCTTTGAAAATAGAGCAATAGCTGTGAGACTGTCACTGTGAAGAAGGAGAGAATCAATTGATGAGAAAATGTGGTAGGTTTCTGGGCAGTTGCAAGTGTTCATGGTTAGGGGTATGAAGTGGGATGAATTAGCAATTTGACTGGGTTTTAGTCCACCAAACGAATCACTCTTGAGCAATCATAAAGCATGCAGAGATTTTTACCTAACTAGAGTTGGGTTTTTGTCAGGTAATTTGGATGGAGGATAATGTGAAAGAGTTGAGATTCAACACAAAGAAATGACAATAGTTCACTGTGGTTGGTGAGGCCTGAATAGGTAGGAAAAAGTGACCAAGTTAGTAGATTGCATTCAAAGTTGTAGTGAACAATTGTTGAAACTTAGGTATTGGAGATACAGGAGGTAGTGGTTACAGGCTGTGATTGAGAATTTTATAGGTGGTAGAGTCATATCAATAAACAAATTATTCACTTACATATAATGGCAAACCTAAGACTGGCTATATGCACATGTCTCCTCAAAGTAGCAGTTCAGATAAATACCCAAAAGTGGGATTATTAAGTTGTTCTTTGTCTCTTGTTATAGTCTTCATTTCCAAGTCTATTTTGTCTGGTGTAAGTATTGCTACCTCAGCTTTTTTTGGTTTGTTTCCATTTTCATGAAATATCTTTTCCCACCTCTCTATTTTGTATGTGTCTTTCAATCCTAAGTGAGTCCCTTATAGGCAGTATATGTAAGTTTTTTCATGTGTGTGTGGTTTTTCTTTGTTGTTGTTGTTTTTGGTGACTGTATTTTATCCATTTTTACTAGTTAATACACTGAACAGACACTGGAAATTCTAATCAGGTCAAATTATTTATTTATTTACCATATATTTGACCCCCTTTCCCCTCTTCTACTACCCCTCTCCCTGCTTACCCTCTGGTAAGCACTAAAGTGTTGTCTGTGTCTATGAGTTTTTGTTTCTTTGTTTGTCTTGTACCCTTTTTGCTTTCAATTTTATATCCCACATATCAGTGAAGTCATGTGGTTCTTGACTTTTTTCGTCTGACTTATTTCACTTAGCACGATAATCTCAAGATCCATCCATGTTTTCACAAATGGCAATATTTCATCTTTTCTTACAGCTGAGTAATATTCCATTGTGTATATGTACCACAGCTGCTTTATCCAGTCATCTGTCACAGGGCACTTTGGTTGTCTTCATTTTTTGGCCACTCTGAATAATACTGCAATAAATATTAAGGTACATATATCTTTGTAAATAAAAGTTTTCTTTTTTCTTTTTTTGGATAGGTACCAGAAGAGGGATTCCTGAGTCATATGGTAACCATATTCTTAATTTTTTGAGGCAACTCTACACTATTTTTCATAGCAGCTATACCAAATTACATTCCCACCAGCAGTGTATGAGGTTTCCTTTTTCTCCACAGCCTCTCTAACACTTGTTATTATTTGTCTTGTTGATGATAGCCATTCTAACAGGTGTGAGTGGTATCTCATTGTATTTTTAATTTGCATTTGCTCCATAACTAGTGAAGTTGAGCATTTTTTTTTTTTCATATATCTGTTGGCCATTTGTATGTCTTGGGAGAAATATCTGTTTAGATCCTCTGCCTATTTTTAAGTTGAATTGCTTGTGTTTTTGGTGTTTTTTTGTTTTTTTTTTTGTATGAGTTCTTTATGTATTTTAGATATTAGCCCCTTATCAGAGGCATTGTTTGCAAATATTTTCTCCCATGCAGTTGGTTGCCTCTTTGCTTTGTTGATGGTTTCTTTTGCTGTGCAGAAGCGTTTTAGTTTGATATGTAAGGGCTGCTTGGAAAAAATTCAGCCATAAATGCTTCTGTTTTTCATACTACTTTCTGGACAGCCCTCATAATTCCATTCATTTATTTTTGCTTTTACTTCTCTTGCCTTACAGATAAAATTTATAAATGCCTCTCTGAACCCAAAGCCTGTAAGTTTAGTACTGATGTTTTCTTCTATGTACTGTATTGTTTCAGGTTTTATGTGGAGATATTTGATCCATTTTGAGTTAATTTGGCATATGGTGACAGATTGTAATTCGGATTCATTCTTTTGCAGGTGGCTTTCCAATTTTCCCAGTACCATTTACTTTCTTTTCTTTTTTTTTTTTTTTTTTTTGCTTTTTGGTACGTGGGTAGCTCCCTGACTGGGAATCGAACCCAGGCCGCAGCGCTGACAGCGCCAGTGCCAAAGCCTTAAGCCACTACACCATCAGGGAACTCCCTCCAGTACCATTTACTGAACAGACTTTCTTTTCTCCATTGGACGTTTTTGGCTTATTTGCCAAAATTATATGTAGTTTTATTTCTGGGTTTTCAATTCTGTTCGTTTGGTCTGTGTGTCTGTTTTTTTCTGCCAATACCATGCTGTTTGATTATTGTCACTTTGTAGTATAAATTGAAGTCAGGGAGTGTGATGCCTTCAGGCTTGTTCTTTTTTTGTAGACTAGCTTTGGCTATTCGGAGTCTTTTGTGATTCCATACAAATATGATGACTTTTTTTTTTTTAAATCTAGTTCTTGAAAAGATGTGATTGGGATTTTGATGGGATTGTGTTAAATGTGTATTTTGGGGGGTAATATGGTCACTTAAACTATGTTGATTCTTCCAATTTTTGAACATGGAATATCTTTCCATTACTTTGTGTCTTCTTTGATTTCTTTTAATAGTTTTCAGTATATAGATCTTTCAAATCCTTTGTTTATTCCTAAGTATTCTATTCTTTTGATTGCAATTGCAGAAGGTATTGTTTTTCTTTTCATTTCTTTTTCTGATGTACCATTGTTAGTATATAGGAATGCAGTAGATTTTTGTACATTGATTTTGTATCCTATGACTTTATTGTATTTGTTTATTGTTTCTAATAGATTTTTAGAGGAGTCTTTAGGGTTTTCTATATAAAGAATCACGTCATCTGCAATAAATGACAATTTAATTTCTTCATTTACAATTTGAATGCCTTTTATTTCTTTCTCTTGCCTGATTGCTCTGACTAGAAATTCCAGTATGGTGTTGAATAACAGTGGTGTCTTATTCTTGATTTTAGAGGAGAAGGTTTCAGTTTTTTTTCCATTCAGTTTGATATTAGATGAGAGTTTGTCTAATGTGGCCTTTATTATTTTAAGGTACTTTCCTTCTATACCCATTTTATTAAGTGTTTTAATCATAAAAAGACATATCTTTTCAAATACTTTTTCTGCATCAATTGATATAATCATATTTTTATCTTTTATTATGGATATGTGGTATATCATATTGATTGATTTACATTTCTTGAATCATCCTTGTGCCCTTGGAATAAATCCCACTTGATCATGATGGACACTCTTTTTAATATATTGTTGTATTTGATTTGCTAGTATTTTGTTTAGGATTTTTACATCTGTATTCATTAGAGTTATTGGACTATAGTTTTCTTTTTTGTGTGTTATTCTTACCAGGTTTTGGTATGAGGGGTATGTTGGCCTCATAAAATGAGTTAGAAAATATTACCTCTTCTTTAAAGTTTTGGGAGAGTTTGAGGAAGATGAATATTAAATCCTTTTTGAATGTTTGATGGAATTCGTTAGTGGTCCTGGACTTTTGCTTTGGGAGAGGTTTTAGGTGATTGTTTTGATTTCCTTACTGTTGATCAGTCTATTTAGATTATCCATTTCTTCTTGATTCAGTCTAGGATGGCTGTATGTTTTTAAAAATGGGTCCATTTCTTCTGGGTTATTGAATTTGGTGGCATATAGTCATTCACAGTATTCTCATATAATCCTTTATATTTCTATGGTGTTTGTCTTAAGTTTTCCTCTTTCCTTTCTTATTTTGATTTGTGTCTTTTCTCTTTTTACCTTAGTGTGTCTAGATAGAAGTTTTTCAATTTTATGAATCTCATTGAAGAACCAGCTGTTACATTAATATTTTCTATTGTCTTTTTGTTTTCTGTTTCATTTTGTTTTGCTCTAATTTTTATTATTTTCATTCTTCTGCTGACTTTGGGTTCCATTTCTTCTTTTAGTTCTTTAAGATGTAATGTTAGGTTGCTTATTTGGGTCTCTCTTTTTTTTTTTTTGTTCCTTGAGATAAGACTGTAATGATATAAATTTTCCTCTAAATACTGCTTTTGCTGCATTCCAATAATTTTTATATGATGTGTTTTCATTCTTATTTATTTTTATAGATTTTAACAATTTTTAATTTCTTCTTTAATCCTGTGATTCTTTAATAACATGTTGTTTAATCTCCATATATATGTGTTTTTATTCCTGCTTCCTTTTTGTGTTGATCTCCAATTTCATACCTTTGTGGTCAGAGAATATGGTTGGTATGCTGTTTTAAATTTGCTGAGACTAGTTTTGTGTCCCAATTTATGGTCTATCCTTGAGAATGTTTCATATGTACTAGAAAAGAATGTCTAGTCTTGTGTTCTATGATGAAGTGCTTTTTAGATGTAAGTTGTGTCAATTTGTTGTAATGTACTATTTAATGCTGATATTTTCTCATTGATTTTCTATTTGGATGATCTATCCATAACTGTCCATGGGGATGTTTAGATCCTCTACTATAATTGCATTTTTGTCAGTTTCTCCCTTTAGTTCTGTTAGTAGTTGCTTTGTACATTTTGGTGCTTCCTGATTGGGGGCATATATATTAATAAGTGTCATGTCTTCTTGTTGTGAAGTGTCCCTTTATCATTATGAAGTGTCCTCCTTTGTCTTCTGTTACTTTTTTAGTCCTGAAGTCAGTTTGTCAGATATAAGCATGGCTACACCTCCTTTTCTCAGATGCCATTTGTTTAGAATATTATGTTTCACCCTTTCACTTTGAGTGTATATTTCTCCTTAGCTGAAATGTGTCTCTTGAAGGCAGTATATGGGTTAGTTTTGTTGTTGTTGTTGTTGTTGTTGTTGTTGTTGTTTTATGTAATATGCTACTCTGTCTTTTTAGTTGTGAGTTTAGTCTGTTTACATATAGGGTGATTATTGATACATGAGAATTTTCTATAGCCATTTTATCTTCTGTTTTCTGGTAGCTCTGTGTCTCCATTGTTTCTACGCTTCTTTGTTTCTGTCTGTTATTTTAGTTTGGTAGTGGTCTATGCTTTTTCCCTCTCTTTCCTTTTCTTTCTTTTTTTTAATGTTATGTATCTCAGTTCTGAGTGGTTATCATTAAGTTTTTGTAAAAGAATGTTCCACGTAAACAGTAGTTCTTTATCTTAAGCGTGCTTCTTATCATCATTTCTCTTTGGAAATTAAGATGTTTTCTTCCTCCCCTTCTGTGTTTTTGTTGTCACACATTATCCTTATTTATTTTTTACTTTTTGTTCCAGGTTGAATAGCCTCCTTCAGTATTTTCTCTAATGCAGGCCTGTACTGGAGAATTCCCTCAGCTTCAGTATCTGGAAAGGTCTATTCCTCTTTCATATCTAAAGGATAATTTTGCTGGATATATTACTCTTGGTTGGTAATCTTTCTCTTTCAATAGTTTGAATATTTGATTCCACTTTCTCCTGGCTTATAGAGTTTCTTCTGAGGAGTCTGATGATAATCTGATGGGCTTTTCTTTATAGGTTACAGTCTTTTTTTTCCCTGGCTGCCTTGAGAATTCTTTCTTGGTTGTTAATCTTTGACACTTTTAATATAATGTGCCTTGTATAGGCTAACTAGATATACCATTTTAAATGGGACAGAAAAAAATGGTACTGTTCCATTTCAAACAGTACACATGGTCAGCTTCATCCCACTAGGCTAAATTCAAGGTGTCAGTAGGCTGACCAGATGTACCATTTGAAATGGGACAGTCCCATTTTCTGTCCTGTTTAAAATGGTACATCTGGTCAGCCTACTCCTAAGTTTCCTTTTGCTGGTTACTCCTCCTCAGAGTCTAAACACGAAATGACCCAGGATTCAGCTTCCTACATATACTAATTCTCTTTGTGATTTTTTTTTTTTTTTTTTTTTTTTTTTTTTTTTTTTTTTTTTTTTTTTTTTTTTTTTTTTTTTTTTTTTTTTTTTTTTTTTTAGTTTTATTGCTTAATCTATTTTCTGTATATCCAGCCTGGACTTCTCACCTAAATTCTAGAAACTTATTTCAAACTGTTTATATAAATATGTCTGATAGACATTAAAAATTTAACATATACAAAACAGAGTTTTTTAGGTTTTGTTTTTGGCTCAAATAACCCAGAGGTGGACATGAAAAAGCAGGAAACTCAGAAATGCCAATATGCACACACACAGAAAGCTCTGACAAATGCCCACTAGCTCTAGCCAAATAAACCAGGAAAGAAGCTGTCTAACAAGACTAAAAATGTTTAGATGATAACCCCTCTACTCTAGACGAACATCATAGAAATAAAACTGTGGTCCTACCTCCACCTGTACCAGCAAAGGATATTATGTTATAAGACTCTAGATTTTATTAAACGTTTGTCCAGATTTCAGTAGAAAATCAATTTGTTCTTCCAAAAACCAGGAAACTCTCAACTTGAATGAAAAAGACAATAAGTAGATGCCAACACTGAGATTATAGAGATTTTAGAATTATCTGATAAACATTTTAAAGTATCCATCATAAAAATGCTTCAACAAGTAATTATGACATGCTTTAAACAAATTAAAAAATAGGAAGTCTCAGCAAAGAAATAGAACATTTCAGCAATGAAATAGAAGACACAAAGAAGAAGCAAATGAAAATTTTTGAACTGAATAATATAATGACTGAAATTAAAAACTCAGTGGATGGGCTCAGTAGCAGGAAAGGAAATTAGGAAAGAATATATGAAGTTCAGTATTGAACAATAAAAATTATTCAGTCTGCATAACAGAGAAAATAGACTAAAAAAAATAACAGCATCTCTAGTGAGATTGTAGTTAAAGTTATAACATTTATGTTATAGGAATCCTGAAATGAGAGGGGAAAGAAAGCATAGCTAAAAAATACTTCAAGAAATAATAATATAGCTTAAAACTTCCCAAATATGGTAAAAGATATAAATCTCCAGAATCAGGAAGCTTTGTGAAATCCAAATAAGATAAGTTCAAAGAAGTCTATACTAAGACACATAAGCAAACTTATGAAAACTAAAGACAAAGAAATTAGCAAAATAAAACTTCAGCTATAGGGGAAAAATAATTTCAGTGAGGGTGATTTTCTTATTAGAAAACATGAAATCCACAGGAGGTGGCACAATGTTTTTCCCACAATTCTATATCCATCAAATATATAATGCAGGGTTTTGGATATATATTAAGAAATGTCTTATACTAATCTTAACATACTTAATCCTGCATATTAAATGGTTATTTCCAAGATAGAGTCTTAATTGTGAAATTATGTAATGCAAGAGTTTTAATTGTCAAACTATATAACACACTATGCTTAATTTTGGAGTTCTCACAAATGTTTTTTGGTCTCAGGACTTGCTTACAATTTTAAAAATTATTGAAAACCCCAACAAATTCATTTATGCGAGCTATAGCTACCAATAGTTTCTGTATTAGAAATTAGAGCTGAGATATTTTTTAAATATTTATTTATTTAAAAATAATAGTAATAAAATCATTGTAGATTGACGAAAATATTATACACTTGTAGATATATATTTTCAAAACAAAAATTACTTATGAGAAGATAGGCGTTGTTACACATGTACCAAGTCATTTCAATGTCTGGCTTAATAGAACACAGCTGGAGTCTTATATATGCTTCTGCATTCAATCTGTATGATATATTGTTTTGATTGAAGTGTATGTAGAAAATCTGGTTTTATACAGATATATGCTTGGAAAGTACTCAGAATTTTAATGTATTTTTCAGAAAATTGTCAGTATCCTTTTAGACACTTCACTAAAACTCAACAAGTAGTCTTTTTTTTTTTTTACATATTAGTCTCAGTGTGGAATCTTAAATCATATCAATGGAGTTTTGGTATTCTGTTGCATTAAAATCTGTTTTACACTTCAAAGAGATCTTTTGGCAATGCACACTTTTGTAAACTCATGCATTGGTCATTTGGAAAATATTGGTTCATTGACTTATGTAGATCCCAAATATTGACACATTTTATCAAATAATATATGACACATTTATTAGCCTCATCATTGTTCTCATCAGGAAAAGCTGTAAGTATTAGAAAGCTGACAAGTTCACAGTAGCAAATACAATTTTCCAAAGATTCTAACTTGCTTTTCAGTGATTTTTCTTGAACTGATAAGCCTACTTTGTTCTTTTTAGAAATCATGCCTGCTAAATCCTAAAATCAGATTAACCATATGTTGTCAATGATTTTTTCAAGTAAAAATGATCTTCCTTGAAAAAAAGCAGCTGATGCCACTCATGCAATAATTGCACAAGTGCTTCTCCTTAAGACAATCATTACTCTTTGATATGCTGTAGAAAAGTTCTGTGTACCTGCCATTTTGTTATACAGAATTTTAAAAAGACATGTCTTTCAGGGTCAAGGTATAATAAAATTAAGAATTTTTAATTTACTGCTTCCACAAAGACATAATTTTAAAAAAGTAGAAGCTTTTATTTGTTTATTTGTTTTTTGGTTTTTGAAAGTGTATGACGGTGAGGAATGCAATAACTACTATTATAGTTAGGTGCTACAACTTTGATTTCTTCTAAAATGCAAACAATTTTATCCATTATTATTTGGCAGTACCAATACAAAAAGCATAGTGAAAAGGGCAAATAACATCTTCTTAAATAAAATTATGAAAATATTTTTTGATTTTATGAACCTCCTCAAATTGTTACTGCGGCCTTCAGATGTACACAGACAGCACTCTGAGAATCACTGGTCTAATGTTTCTTTAGCCAGTGTCTGTTAGTCCTGTACTTTAAGCAAGGATAAAATTAACATATACCCATGTCTCTCTCTCTCTCTCTTTCTCCACTAACTGACTTTAGTCAACAGTACTGTCTGTCTTTATATTTACTTTCATACTGGTAAATATGTTTGAACATCTATTAATTGATCTGCCAGCATTAAATGATATCCTTTGACTCCAGAGATTACAGATGAGGTAATCTGCAAACCTGCTTTGCCTACAACCTTCTCCCTCTTTTTTGACAAATTTTCATTAGCCTGTCATTTCTGCATTTTCAGAGTAGAAACGGTTACATTTTGTTCTGTCACTCTAATCCCTACATCTCTTTTTGCCTTAGTGTGCAGGGCTAGTTTTGTTGCCACGGTTTCCCTATTTGTCTCTTGATTGGCTGAAGTACTGCTTGTCAAGAAGTACTACTCATAGAAACAATATTTCCTGAGTTTTTGCTTGCAGTTTTTAGAAGATAATTTGGCTATGTATTAAAACTTTTGTGTAAACTTTCTTTTCTTGAGTATCGTGTACTTATTATTCTATAGCCTTCTGTGGGTAAATACTGTGGTGGAGAAATATAAGGCCAGCCTGCTCTCTCCTTTACAAGTGACCTGGTTTTCTTCGTTTGGCTTCTGTAAGAATTCTTTCCTCGGTTTTGAAGTTGGGTGCCTTTGGGAGGAAATCTTAGATTGATTTTTCCTGGTATTGTACTTGGGGCATTCTTTTAATTCATAAATTTACATCTTTGTTTATTTAGCAAAATTTTCTTGATTATAAATTAAAAGTTTTTTTCTGGTCCATTCTTTGTATGTCTTTCTGGATCTCAATAAAACTTCAGGAATACTACATGATTATTCTGCTTTGGGCTAGATACAACACTCTTTTCCCATCACGACCTTTTAACCTCCAGGCCCTTGGCATGCTTCTTTGTCTCTGTAATCCTGATGCACTGTACACCCTCCACTCCAACTACCTGCCCTTTGACAACTTCATTGCAGTGAGCCTCAAACTAATTCCTTCACCATTTTTGCCAGTGTTTTTAAAAACTTCCATTTTGCTGGCAATTTTCTCTTCCATCTCAGTCTTTTTATTTATCTTTCTTTAAATCATCTTTTACCTTTTTTTTTTTTTCTTAAACTGAGCCTCACCTGATTATACCACCTTTTTGGGGACTGCTTGCTACTCTCCATGACCATTCCCTAATCTATAAAATCCGTAATATTTAATGACATCTGCCATTTACCATCCTCATGTTAATCACAGTGATTCTGGTGCTGCCTTTCTTCTGATTTCTCAGGGACATTAACAACTAAATCCCTGTTTTATTTCTTTATGTTCCATGATTCTGGGTAGTTTTTAGTGTGTCCACGAATGATCCATTCAAGGGCAAAGCTTCCCGTTCTTGTGATGTTTTGTCTTTTAATCCTCTTCATATTAGCAACCCATTTATTTAGCTATACTTTAAACTCATTATCATTCAAGAGTAATTTTAAACAAGTTTTAACATCTGATATTTTGGTCTATGTTACTCTACTTCCACTGAGCTTCTCTTCATTTCATGTCAACCTCCAGGGCCTTGACTTCTCATTTATGTTCATTCAGTCCCAATTATATTCACTTTTTTCCCCACACAGCTTAGACTCTTTGAGTTTCCATTTCAACTCTATTTGCACTTGTACCTTTGCTATTTGATCACATGTTTTGCCTTTGAAGTCATCAGCATAGGAAAACCACTTCCTTTCTCCTTCTAAGATGGTGGTGATGTTTGGTGGCAAATATTGCCTAAGCAGGACACTTAGTTACATCTCACATGCTTCAGGGCAGCTCAACAATCCTTTTCCTTTTTCCAATCTAATTCCTTCTTGTCATCCCTGTCTCTTTTACCATGCATATATTACACAATCTAATCTTTTCTGCTTTATTCAAGTCCCTAAACATAATGCAATTGTTCATGGCTGATACCTTCCTAATTTCCTAGATACATCTACAGTGCCTTATGTGGCCCTGTGTTTACTCACATCTTTGCCTTTTATCTTTTTCCAAAATGAATTAATTCTACTTCCTCTGATTCCCATACCTTCAAACATTGTCTCAGTAATTTTAATTCATAATTATTATTATTATTAACTATTAGTTATCTAATCTCACCTTTAAATCTTTCATTTCTCTTTTCTTTTGATTCTTTTTTTCAATCCATAAACTATGACATGTCATTTCTTCTAATAATCATTCTTTCCTCTTTTAACATTTTCTCTTTTCTGTTCTTGAAAGTGTGATCTATAATACATTTCCTGTTGTCATTGAAAGAGAATTCTGTAGTGTGCAGATTGGATGAATTGTTGATGGTAGTTACTTTTGCTTTCTGTCATGCATTACTAAGTCTCCAGCAATCTGGATTTCATTCTTATGATGTTACTGCAACTAGACTCTTGATAGTTTTCATTAATCTCCTAATTCTCAAACATGATGATGAGAAGATAATCTTGTTTTGCTATTGTATGCTTATTTTTCCTATCCTTACAAGTTCATGTCTGGACATAGAGTGTAATCAAACATAGCAAAGACAGAGAAAGGCTGTGTGCCTAATCAAGTGGAGATTAAATATTGCTGCACTTGACTTCTGTGATAGTCACTTTAAAAATGCCTTCTTTCTTGAAAGAAAGGAGCGTGGGCCTAAGAATAGGTATTAGTCAGGGTTCCCCAGAGAAACAGAACAAATATAAAATTGTAATATGTGTATATATACATATTACATATATACACACATATAATTATATATGTATATATACATATATATGCACACATATGCATATGTATATTACTTATTGTGAGGAATTGGCTCACATGATAATGAAGGCTGAAAAGTTCTACAGTCTGCCTTCTGTAAGCTAAGACTCAAGAGAGCTAATGGTGTGAGTTCAGTTCAAGTTAAGGAGACCTATATCCCAGCTCAAGAACAGAGTAAGTTCTTTTTCTCCCCCTGATTGGATGAAGTCCACTCACATTGGGAAGGGCAATCTGATTTACTCAGTCTACTGAATAAAATGTTAATCTTATCTAGAAACACCCTCACAGACACACCCAGAATAATGTTTAACCAAATTATCTGGCCATCTCATGCCCTATCAAGTTGACACTTAAAATTAACCATCACAGGCTAAAACAGACCTGGACTCCAGGCCCCATCTTTGTCACTCACTACTCTTGCTTAGCTTTAGTTTTCTCATCTGCAAAATGTTCATGACATCCTTTGCCAGAGTGGCTGTGGATATGAAATAAGGATGTAAAAACACTTTGTTCAGAGTGGGTACTGAGCAGAAGTTGTTTCTTTTTTTACCTTCTGCACTTACCTCTCCCTTTAAAAAAGATTTTGCTTCCCATGATATGTCTTATCTAGTATATTGCCCACTCTACTTTTTAAGTAAACAATAAGTGAACAGTGAAGGGGATTTCCCCAGAGATAATGTTTCACAAATTAAGAGATCTCATTGCCATGGAATGTTACTTGATCTTTGGCCGAAAAAAAATAGCTTCATCAGTACCATATATAGAAAATTAGAATGAGCATGTCTTGATACTTTTCCATTGACCATGGAAAAAGAAAAGTTAGGTTTCATTTAAAATCACTGTCTTGAATCATAATAGTTTAATTTTTTTAGTAGTTTAAATTTTTTTTTTGTTTTGTTATTTTCTCCCATCATGAGAATTAGCTTGTATATCCCAAGGTGAATTTTAAATTTACATGCAATTTTTTAAGCATAAAATGTCTCCTTATGCTGATCATTATATCATTTACCCCTGGTTCATGACCTTCAGTAAAGGTCAACATTATTAGCATTATTCTGATTCAGGACTAACAAAGGCCATTACATTGAATTATGGTGTAAAAAGTATGTTACATTTTAACTGTCATTTCTTGGTTAGTATTCATTATTTATCCTCATTAATCAAATTTGCACTCTAAATAATTCTGAGTTTATGGAGGTGTTCTTTCACTTTAAATAGGAGAAACTTAATAGTTTTCTACTCTGTCAGTTTTTATGTACTTGTACTATATTTCTCTTCCTTTATGTCCTGAGATAAAATCTGTCATGAACTTGTGAGTAATCAGGCAAAGTGAAATGAGGTAATTATTTTGTGACTTTGATCAATGGAAATAAACACCCTGGATAATTCAAGCTCCATTTCCCACTTTTTCTTTAATAATATTTACTGAAAAGTCACAGTGGAGTTTTAGGTAATTGTCTCAATCTTCCCCCATGTGCCTGAATAAACACAGCTAATGGGTCTGTTTTACATAATGAAATGTTATGGAAAATTCAAAACATAAGCCTGGCAGGGACTTTCAAAGGTCATCTGGAGCATCGCACTTCTAGGCAGCCTTCTTGTAAAACTTTTGTTTCAAAGAGAATGTCTAGGTTAAGATTTGCAGATGACACAAGACTGAGTGATCTGGTAAATGCAATTTAAAACAATATCCAAGAAATGGGAATGCTTTATCTACATTGCAAAGATAGAATTAATAGGAATAAATACATTTTGTATTTTACCTCCAATCTCAATTGCACAGGTGGAAGCTGGGGAACAGGAATGGGGAGAAATAACAAGGTACAGTGAAGAAAGGTGGTGGCTAGATTGAATCATGTACTGTGGCCATGTTCAGAGTATTAACTGATGTACTGGGTCTTACTTGACCTGAGGCAGCTGTTTCTGTTTCCAACCTAGCAGGGAAATAAATGATCATCTATTGCTTTAGAGACATGCAGTCGACCAGCGAGAACAAAGGTGCCATATACTTAGCTTATACGTACAAAATGACACTGTCTAATGGGGTATGAACTGAAGAACAGGACTTTCCTTTTACTTCCTCTCTCCCAATGTAAAAGACTCTCTCAGCTACAGAGAAGTAGAAGAGTTAAGAGAGAACAAAAATAAATTAGGACTAAAAGCATGTGCAGATAAGTGTGAGAGATTCCCCATAAAGCTGAGAGACTGGATGAAAAATTGGTGATGACCATCTCTTTGAAAACTAAGTGTAGTTGAGATTGTTTATTCCATTGTTCCTATTATTATCTTAACTGTAAGCAAAGCATTATCTTCCCTCCTTCCCCATCTAACATTTGGGAAGAAGTTGGGAGATTGTCTAAATTCACCTTTGATTACTATTCTTTTGAATTATGTGTTCTATACATCCCACTTCCAGTCTTGTGGGACCAGATGGCTGTTGATTTTACTCCTGATCTTGGCCTAAATTTATGAATAGTGGAGCTCCTAGTTGCAACTATGTTACTACCTGTATGAGGGCATCTGTAGAACAGGAGTGATCATGGGGTAAGCTTCTCTTCTCCTAATGGCCCTGTCATCTACTTTTCTTTACAAAATGCTTTAGGTGAAGTATGATTGTATCAGACTCGGCTGAGTTCAACAAAAGAGAATGTTTTAGATCTGATTTTTGCCTCTCTACATACTTGCTTTGATCCCTTGAGTCCTAGTCACTTGGCTCAGTACAGAGCTCTAGCTGCTTTTCTCTGCCTTATCTACTAATGCTGCCACCTGTCTCTCTGCCTCTCCAGATAGGATGTAAGTTTTGGCACAGCTGCCATCATACCAACCAAGTTGGGAACCATATGGCATTGGCACCCAACTCTAACCTAACTGAACTGACAGAAACTCTGACTCTTCTCCCTGCTTTCTAATTCAGATAAAACATATCAGTGTTGGAAGTGGGATTTGGCTTCCCGGAGTTGCCATGTACACAAGTGAGAGATGCAGAGGAGTTAATGAATGAATTAATGAAACCGGCTTCATGGAACGAATTGACCATGCACCAACAGGGGGTAGGAAACTTGAAAGAACTATATTGAACCTTTCCTTTCTTCAAATTGGTGACCCTCTTTCTACACCTGTCATGCTCAATATATGATTTTTACCTCCTACTTCAAGGAGAAAATTTATTAATTTATTTTTAAGTTTTTAGATATTTGAATACTCATTATTGGGACTTACACATTTCAGTGTGTAATAAATAGGAGATTGGTCATAAAAGAACTCCCTCAGTTTTCACTTATAAAATCTATAAACCTGATTATATTTGTTTTTACCCTGTCTTGTTTCCCTTATATCTCATTGACCATAACTGAGAACCATGACCATCTTGGCTATAAGACAGGCTGAAAAATTGGGCACTTGGAAAGGCAAATAGAGTTGTCATGATTGGCTTTAACCAATCAGTATTCATCATCTGGGACTTAGAATATTGCCTCTCTGTAGAAAATCAAGGATTTGTTATCAGGACAGTGTATAGAGCTGTCCCTGTAGGCAGTAGCCAAGAGAGCATCTGTGGCTGAGGACTTGCATCCCTGTTCCAGTTTAGCAGCTGATCTAATTATGGTTCAGTCATTGTTCTACCAACCCTGGTACAGAAACTTCCAAATTTTTCCTCAGTGTTAGATGGTATTTTGAGTATTCCAAAGCTTTAGTAATTGAAAAATCCTACAGTATAAGTAAAAACTCCAGTAGATTCTGTCTCTTAGTAGAGAAAGATAAATGTTTCAGCAAATCTGCCATTAATTCTCTCCTTCTAGAAGAAAAAAAAATTCTCAGGAAGTTGATAGGCTATTGAAGTTAGACTGTAAAGCAATTTCTAGATGATGATTTAATGAGGAAATTTTTAATACTTCCTCAATTTAGTAAATCCTTCTAATAATGTATGACTAATTTTCCTTCTGTAACAACCAGTTCAAAAGTAGGCATTGTGAAATTGTAACTCATATTGTAGCAAGAGCTCCACAATGGTTTTCTGTGTATTCCAGGAACCATAATGGCTTGGTTCTATTTGAACACAGTTCTTTATACCATTTTCCTCCAGCTTGATAATCATAGTGAACATTTACTTCTGGAACCCACCTGGCATGACTACTTTAATCTGAGATCTACCTGAATACTTAACTACAGATCTAAAATATTGGATGATAATTCCTCAGGGGTACAACCTGAGTAAAATTAGGCACCCTCAATGTCCAGTCTTCAAATAGAGTTACATTAAAAGGAAGATCAAATTTATTTCAGAATCTTTGAAGAATGTCAGTCTTTAAAGTAGATATTTTAATGGAATAGGTAATATATTATACAAAGTAACCCCTGTTAGATATCATTCCACCTCTGCCTTTAATTTTATACTCAAATGAACCGGTAAAAAAGAAAAAAGTCCCCTCTTTTTTCCTGGCCCACAGGCAGATGCCACATTCATTTCTATATTTTCTACAATAATCATAGACAGAGTATCACACTTAATCATCCATTCTTCTGAAGTTTCATCATCCTACAGCATTTCCTGACCTTGAAAAATGTGCTGCTTATTTCATTCTGTGTGCAATTAATAGGCAATTCTCCTGAATTTTGACCAATAAAATTCTCTGCCTTGTTGCAGAAGCCACCAAGACACTGATACCTGGTGTACAGGTTCAGTTGCACTCAAGAGAATAGCAAGTGTCCACATGAATGTCTTAAGTTAGAACTGGTGGTGGTGTAGCTGGGAGACGAACCAGACATGGAAATAGAGTTTGGAGTACAATCCCTGTGAAGGGAAAAGAGAGGAAATAGGATTGGGCAGAGAAGTTGAACTCTGGTGCAGGCCCAACCAAACCTCTGCCAATCTAGCGTGGAGCTCTGGAATGGGTGTTACCCATTGGGGTATGCCCCGAAATAACTAGATCTCACTCATCCTCACCCAGTCACCAAAGGTAGAAAATCCTGGGAAGGACATGACCTGGGCAAGGCAAGCTTTCAGCCAAGGTTGACTCCAAAGCTATTGAAAATGGAGACTGCTGCCCACATTCTTTTCAGCAGAGCAATTTAAAAACTTTATAAAAGAATCTGAGTAGCACATCTGGTCTACCACATTCCACCCTTTATGCCATTTAAATCTACTTCTCTGTATAAGTTCAGGAAGTAGCTCCTTCAGAATTCCAGTGGATAATTCTTCTAAGAGGAAATATCGAAAGAGCTTAATGGGGCATACTACACTCTCTGCTGCTGTACAGGTATTTGATCTCAGGGTTACAGTTAATACTTATTGTCTCACTCCTCCATTACTCATTCTACATTTTCCTCACCCTCAGCTTGTCCTTGATGGCTTACCCAGACTCTACTAATCTCAGGAGCCTGCATCTCTTGTCACTATGCTCTTCTCAGGTTAGGTCCATTGTATTTGTCCATTTATATTCAAAATTGGGCGAAGAAATATGAAGAGATACCACATGGATCATCTAGATGGCACATTATCTTCTGCTCTGACTTCACTATATAACAGCAGCTCTTTCTCCTTTTAATAATCAGGATTAATTACCCCTGCCAATCAGGACAACTTCTTGTCCTGATTTTCTTGTCTTCTCTCTTCCATGCCCCTAAACATCTGGCCAGGACATTTATCACTGCCCCAGAGCATATACGAAGGCTGTCTGAAAAAAATCCAGCCATAAATGCCTCTATTTTTCATATTACGTACTGGATATTTTCCAGACTGCCCTCATTCATGTGTGTGTGTGTGTGTGTGTGTGTGTGTGTGTGTGTGTGTATAATGTTATTTATGTAAATCAGATATCCTGCCACTTCCACTGGTACCTTTCCAGTTCACCACCACTGACGGTACTAACAATTAAATGGCTGCCTCGCGCCAGGTGTTATGTTCCATCTGCCATCAGGGCTTCTCAGTGCCATCCAGGTGATCAATCATCAGCTCCCAAGTCCCATCTTAGTACTTGCTTATTGGACCACTACTAGTAGTTGGGGTCTCTGGAAGCAGACACTGGGATGGAGTTCAAAAGGCAGGTTGTTTATTAGGAATCAACACTTGCAAAGGGAAAAGGGGAAAAGCCAAATTTGGCAGAAAAAGAAGTTCAACTGCAAGGCAGAGCTGACATAATCTTATCAACTCTGCAGGGAGCAGTTGAGTGAGTATAGCCCATCAAAGTGTCCCACATTTGGGTCAAAATAGCTTACCGTGAGGCTCTTACCACACTCAATGCCCAGTCTGCCCCCCCAATGGCATGACTTTAGACGAGGAGGCTCTTCAAGTTGCTGATAGCTGTAGATGGTGGCTCACTACACTCTCTTTAGCTAGTCAGTAAGTTCTTTGAAGGGGGTCCAGTGGTGCGTATCTGCTTTTACTGCAGTTGTGCTGGACAGAGAAAGGTTTCTGTCGGCAAGGAAGAGGAGGGACTGTTCGGCGAATATGGTGAAGACAGTGAAGATAGAATTTTTTTTTTCATGGATTCAAGTTCAAGACAATAAAATCAAGGGTCTGATAGAATTTGAGTGAAGGAAGAGGAAGTGAATTCCTCTTTATGGGAATTATGGGACTTACAACACAGGAAAGAATAGATAAGCAGGTTTATAGTTTGGAAGATGATGAAAATAAGAAGGAGGAGCATTGTCGGTCCCCAGCCTCTGGACTTCCTGATTTCATTTGCATCTTTAAAGAGAGGTGTTACGGTTGTTTGTGAAATTGTACCTTCTATTTCCTCCCGAGTAGAAAAAAGTAAATGGTACCCATGAGCAGCTGTGAATAAGCCAATGATTCTTGGCCCTGCACAGTATTTTCAATTCAGGACTGGGTGCTAATGTTTCAGTGTTCATATTTTAATCCTCTTAGCTGACTTAGAAAGACTTAAGTCTGAGACTTAACAGAGCCTGTCAGAGCTGATGGGATAATGTAGAAAAGGTTTGTCACTCTCACATACAAGATACGCCAGTTCTCTAGAGTCTTAATTTTAACACGGGGCTTAACATCTCTTACTTAGGTCAGCAACTAATTCATCAGAATTAAGAGGAATGAACAGGTGTACTTTTCTTCGTAGTAAAAAATGTTAATAATAAAACTGTTAGCATGCACTGTAGACAGAAACTGAGACTACTTGGAAATTTGCCATGAGGCTTATAGCCTGAAAAGGGTTTTCCTTGCTTCTTTCAACTCTTAGCATATCAAATATATACATGTGTATATACTTCTAAAAGAAAGTATATACTGTTCTATACATTGCCATTTTCAGTCAACAGTATATAATTTATGTCTTCCTATGTCCATAAATATATGTCTAAATTATCTCTTTTAATGACCACTTGTATTTCACTAATTGTTTTTGTCGTAATTCATTTAACAAATTCTTGGCATTTGGGCACTTACATTTTTTTGAATAAACTTTTGGTAAATAAACTTTTTGGTAAATCTCCTAGTCCCTCTATACCTACAAACTTAGACAATTATTTCTTTCCATTAAATTCCTAGAAGTTGAGTAGCTGAGTCATAGGGTCTAAATATATTTTACGTTTTAAGTTACCAAATTATTCTCCAGGGAAGGAGTGTGAATTTATATCTAAGGTAGGGATATGAATAATAAGAGTATCTATGCCCTCACCAATATTGTATTTACTCATTTATTTTTCTCTATCTCACAGTTGAAAATTATATGCCCTTTTAAAGTATTTTCTTTTATTATTAATGAAGTTGACTGTTTTGCTGTGACATTGAAGATTTGTTTTAATTTTTTTTGAAGTTGCCACCCTATGTTCTTAGCCCATGTCTCTCTACATATGGGGGGCTGTCCGGAAAGTACCCAGGCATGTAATACGAAAAATAGAGGGATTTATGGCTGGATTTTTTCCAGACAGCCCTCATATGTTTGTCCTTTAAAAACAATCTGTATGTCAAGGACATTTACTCTTTGTTTTAGTTTGTGTATATATTACCTTGATTATCACTTTTCATGTAAAAGTTTGTATTTTAAGTCCCTTTTAAAATTTGAGTTTTTCAAGTTGAAACCAAACTTCCTTTTGTTTCTAGCTGTGTTCTCATGCTTGAAAAGACTTGCCTATTCTAATGTAAGCATTCAGCTATATTTCCATCTAGTACTTTTATATTCATTTTTCCTAATTAAAAATTTTAATACATCTGAAATTTATTTTAGTGCCAGATGTCAAGATGTCTGAACATATCTTATTGTTGTTTTTTTCCAATTAAGGAGGCACTTGACCCAGTAGCATTTTCTGAAGAATTTGTTTTCTCATTGATATATGCTTGGTATGATTTTGATATTTGAATATTCTTATATTAATCTGTCTCTATATACCATCATTATAATTATACTGTTGTAATTACTGTAGCTGTATGATAATTTATTACCTTAAAGAAAGAATGGTTGTTATTAAGTTTCTCAACTTACAAATATTTTGCTATTTTTAAAAGGTATAACTCAAACTAGCTTAAGCAAAAAAACTGAAGCTCTTGGAATCCAAGAAAGTTTTTGCAACTTTGCTTTGAAAAAAAACATCAAGGTAGATAAGCCTTAATAACAAGAGAAACTGGAGAGAAATACTGATAAGGCTTTCCTTCCAATTTATGGCTCTGCCCCCCTTGACATATTAGCCTTATTCTGTCACTTACTCTTATTCCCCTGGTGGGAAACATGGCTGTTAGCAGCTCAAGACTTTTATTTTAAGACCTCTCAATTTTTATTTCTGGGTTATTGGCATTTTCTGACATAGCTCAGCTTTGGTTGGGCATCTCTCATTTTACACGGTTCATGCAGGAAAGTACCTCTGAATACTGTAGCAAAACTCTTGCCAAGAAATTTTGTAACGATTACTGAAATATTACTGTAATGCATTCATACATTTGCAAATTATAAATAAACTGTTTTGAAGTTATGGTTAAATTGTGTTTGGTGAAATGTTTTAACAATGAAAATACAAAATGAAAATGGTTTGGTTTTTTCTTGTTTTAGGTGCTGTAATGGACATTGGTATTGGTTTGGGTTTGCTGTTCAAAAAGTGGGTTTGCTTGAGTGGTTTCAATGTTTAAAGTACATGCTTAGTATTCATTATAAGAGAATGTTTTTGAAACCCAGCATCTTTTTATGACAATGGGCAGCCATGAACTGGCCACGTCAATTAGACATCCAAATTTTAGTCATAGTGCAGATAACACATCCTACATCTAAAAGTGGAAGGTAGAAGGAAGGAATAGATGTTCTTTCTAATATTTTATGATTATTATTTAATATAATAAGAAAGAAAATTCAGTTTTTTAAAATTAACCCAAAGAGTGAGCTTTAATCATGATTTATTTTAACTACCTATTCCATGATTCCTTTACTGTCAGCAAGTCATTTTATGTAGCTGTCATAGGATTTATTCACAATCTAGTTTATCTTTTCTCTTTTTTCTTAAATTGTTGCTCTCACAACCTAACCTGTCAGCTTCTTTAGATCGTGAACTTTCTTATTTATCTTTAAGTACTTAGAAGCAAAATACAATGTTGAAACAGGCGTTGATGCTCCATAAAATTTTTTTATAAATAACTTAAAATATAATGATAGCATAGAAATATTAGAATTTAGAGTGGAATAAGAAGCAATTTACTCATTTTCATATGCTCAAATATTTTACAAAATTATATTTATATTAATTTTTCTTAAACCTTTACCTCTTTCTTTACCTTAATTTTCCCAATTACTCAAATGCTAGGCACTTGTAGGTAATTATAGCAGATATCCTCTTCTTCTTATTGAACTGAGCCATATTTTTTCTCCCTGAGGTAGTCTTATTGCTTTGGAAAACTAAATGTTACATATTAATGAGTAGATTTTATACACACACACACACACACACACACACACACACAGGATAGTATTTCATAGTGAAAGAAAAATTCACCATGACATAATATGTAACATTGGCAATTTGACTAAAAATCAAATGAGTAAAGAAGTTTAGGTGTCTAAAAGCTTTTGGAGGCATTACATGCTCTTTGGAAACAAATGCTCTCAAGATTATCTATGAATTTGTCATTTAGATTCAGCTCCTAGAGTGAAAATAGATAATACAAATCCTGTTATTTATTCATTTTGAAAGTTTTATTGAAGTATAATTGATGTACAATACACCACACATGGGTACAGTTTAGTGAGTTCTGACATGTGTATGTGCACACCTGTGGAGCCATCTATTCTCCCCAAAGTTTCCTCTAACTCTTTTGTAATCCCTCCCTCTGTGCCTCGTGTGCCCTCTCAGGCAACTACTTATTTAACTGTCAGTGTTAGTTTTCATTTTCTACAGTTCTATGTAAATAGGCTCTTGCAGTATATACCTTTATTTTGGTCTGGCTTCTTTTAGTCAGGATGATTATTTTGAGATTTGTTCATGTTTTTCACGTATCTTTTGTTCATTTCTTATTGCTGAGCATTATTCCACTGTGTAGCTAGCACTATTTGTTTATTCATTCACTGCTCTTTGGACACTTGGACCAGCTCCCATTTTTGGCTATTACAAATAAAGTTGCTCTGAACATTCACATGAACATCTTTGTATAGAAGTTTACTTTTTTCCTCTTGAGTCAGTATCAAGGATTGGGATGATTGACTCATGTGCTGTATGTTCAGGAGCTTTTTAAGAAACTGCTAAAACGAATTTCCCAAGTGGGTATACTGTATTACATTCCCACAATTAGTATGTGAATTCTCGTTCCTTCACATTCTCACCAACACTTGGCAGGGTTGGTTTATTATTTCCCACGTGACTAGTGACACTGAGCATCTTTTTACACATCTGTGTCAGCTTCCTATGGCTGCTGTAATAGCTTCTCAAAAATGTGCTGACTTTACTGAAAAAGAAAGTTATTCTCTTACAGTCCTGATGTCTAGATAATTTGAAATCATTTTTTTCTGAGCAAGGGGTCAGCAGAAACTATAGGGGAAAATTCCATTCCTTGACTTTTCTAGTATTTAGAGCTGCATTCTTTGAATTTGTTAGCTGGTCGCTCCTTGCTCCATCTTCCAAGCTAGTGACATAATATCTTCTCTCTCTAACTGCTCAGTTATATGGCCTTCTCTTCTATGGTCAAAGCTTCGCCTGCCTTCCTTGTATAAGGAAAATGTGATTGCATTACCCAGATAAGTCGTGATAATCTCCCCATCTCAAAATCCTTAATTTATTCACATATACAAAGACTTCCCTCCCTCCCTTCCTTCCTTCCTTCCTTCCTTCCTTTCTTCCCTTCTTCCCTCCTTCCCTCCCCCTTCCCTCCCCCTTCCCTCCCCCCCTTCCTCCCCCGCTCTTTCTCCCTTCCCTCCCCTCCCCTCCCTTTCCCTTCCCTTCTCCTCCCTGCCCTATCCAAATAATGGCAGAGTCACAGATTCCAGAGGTCAGGACATGGGTGCAGTTTTGGAAAGCCATTATGTAGTTCACCACTTAATTCATTATTTCTTATTTGGTGAAATGTATGTTAAAATCTTTGACTTATTTTTTTATATCAGCTTTTTCTGTTTTAATTCAGTTTTGAGAGTATTTTATGTATTTTTCACGAGGTATATGCTTTGTAAATATTTTCTTTCAGTGTAGCTTGTCTTTTTATTATCTCAAAAATGTCTTTTAAAAAAGAAGCTCCTAATTTTAAGCCTAATTTATTCATTTTTTTATATGGATTAGGCTTTTGGTGTCCTAAGAAATCTTTGACAACCCAAGACCACAAAGACTTTTCTCCTATGTTTTATTCTAGAAATTTTATGAAAGTTTTAGATTTTATATTTGCCTATGATCCATTTTGAATTAATTTTTATATGGTACTAGAAGTAGATCTAAGTTCATTTTTTAGCATATGGACATCCAGATGTTTGATCATTTGTTCAAAAAATCTCTTTGCCTTGAATTGCCATCGCATGTTTGTCAAAGACCAAGTGTGGGTCTATTTCTGGATAGTCTGTATTGTTCTATCTTGATGCCAATGTTACACTTAGATTACCATCACTTAGATCACCATAGCTTTATTTTACAATGGTTTTTTTTATTAGAAAATTATCCAAGATAAAATTTTAATGCATGTTAAGTCAAGTACTTTCTCTGTTGTTAAGAAATATACACATCAAGGCAGGCTGCTATCATTGGCATATTTCACCAGCTTCTCCTAAAGTTTATTTTAAACACAGTGTTCTGGAAAGTAGAAAAGTAACTGCTGTTTCTATCACAGGAATGTCCTTTTGTCTCTGGTTATGCCATAGGGGGCACCTCTGCTAGAGATAACAGGAGCGAGGATAATGAAAACATAAAATGGTAACATGTTGTTGGGAAATGGGCATTTTTTGTCCTCATACTTTTTTCCAAGATAAGAATAAAATCTTAATTAGATTTATATTCATAGGAATGTACATCCAGAGTATATACCACAAAAAGGTTGGATTAACAAACATTTATTGAGTAAATACTAAGTGCCAGGCATGGGGCTAGGTTGAGGACCCTGAAATAAATCAGATCTCAGGTGCTTTAATGGGGACACAGACACACAGGGGACTCTGGTGCTCTGTAAGAGTCCCTGGGTGTCTGTGTCCACACTAAGTTTTGAAATCAGGTAGTATGAGTCCTTCTGTTTTGTTCTTTATCAAGTTATTGGGCTATTTAATGTTCTTTATATTTCCATGTGAGTTTTATAATGTTTGTTAAATTCCAGCAAAAAAATAACAAAAATAAAAGCAAAATTTTGTTGAGATTTTGATCTGACTGCAAATTATAGATCAATCTGAGGCAAACTGATATCTTAGTAATGTCATACCTTCTGACCTATGAAGAAACCTATATGTTTCTTTAATTATTTAGGGCTTCATTACTTTCCTCAGCAATATATTTAGTTTGTAGAGTCCAGACATTTATTTCTATAACAAATTTACTAATATTTAGTAAGTTAAAAATTTTATGTGTAACCATCACCATCGAAGAAAATGCAGTCATGACGTCAATATCAAAAATTCAAATCTTCCATATTTTTCTGAAAATATGTTCTATTTGGTTGAAATGCATACTTTGTTTTTTGGAGATACTGTTACTGTTTTAAAAGTATTTCTATCCATATATCCCTGTCCAAATAGAGTAACCATTTTATTATTGTTCATTTCGATAGCATTTCACACAGTCCATTTCTTAGGAGAATCTCAACACGATAAATATATATTTCTAATTTATCTTTACATCACATACTGTATGTAGTTAAAGAAACTGGCAGTTAAATACATTAACAACTTTTTCTGTTTCATAGCTATTCATCAACAAATGCAAGTGTAAAAATGTGATACCTATGTCTTTGAATTATAGGAACCCCTGATTGTATTCCAATAAATTAGCTTTGAATTTTTTCTATATTTTAAGGCCCATGAAATAGGGCTTTAAACAATTTTCTACATACATATAGTCAGTATTTTTTGAAAATATAACAAGATTTCTAAACACTGTCAAATACTTAGTTTAAAGTATAATTGCCAGAGAGCACAGGAGCTAAACAAACATGTCTTTATAGCCCAAATCCTGTAGCACTTTAGGTCCCTGTACTCTATTTGCATTAATTACATCACTGAAATAAATGAAGCACATTTCTCTATCTGTTTTGCAGCTCAAGCTCTATAAAGTAAAAATATTTTCTCAGTGATTGTCAGAGGTTGTCACCTTGCAAAATGCTTGCAATAATTACCATGTTACTTACCAAAGGGCAAAGCCCAAGATTATGGCCTTGTGGACTAGTAGGTGGTTTTAAAAGGATTCATGTACATTGTTTAATTATCCTTTTAATTGTATTATCACCATGTTGGTTTTTTCCAAAGAAATTAGATAAATGGAAATGGATACACTGTACTGGCTTATTCGTTTAAATGAGATAAATACCATAAACTTCAACTGATTTCAACAAATATTTGTAACATTCAGCTTCTTTAGAAGTATAGTTTTGGTAATCAGAGCTGACTATTTTAGTATGCCTGAAGTTTCAAATATTATGTCCTTATGCATTTGAAAAGGGTTAATTTCTTCTCACCAGAAATGCTTTCTATTAAATAAATTTAAAGGTAAATATTATTTTAGGTTGCAGCATCTTCTGATGATTTTTATCATCATATTGATTTTATCTTTAATGCAGAAAATGACTATTACTATAAGTTGACTAAGATTTTTGTTGTTAAAGGTTATTGCTATTTTTACACCACCCTGGTCAGCCAGTAAATGTTTCTCAGTTCATTATCAAGCCCAGGCCTCTGTAATATCGCTTAATACAGGATGAAAATATTTGTCCACTTTTGGTTTGGATGTTTGTGAGCATGAATGAGTGTGGGGAATCAAATGTAGTTGTTAAAAAGGGTTTTCACTGATGAATAACAAAATCCCTCAGAGCTATGGGGACATGTATTTTTAATAGGTGAGTTTATTTGATTACCATCAGCCATGTGTAGCTTGTTCCAGTCGCTCCCCATTAACTAACTTAAAAAAAAATGGTTATTAAGCCAACACTTCCCATACTTTCTGAGCAAGACTGACTTCTATTTAAATATAAATTCAAATTTATAAAGTATTTTAAAAATAAAAAATTATGTTTTCAACATGCAGATTATTTTGGAATTAAGAAGTGACTAATTTGGATGGTTCATTATATTACTTTTTACTAAGTTACAAATAGCGTTTTAAACATATGGTAGAAAACCTACCTCTAAAGGACTTAAATGACCTATTATTAAAGGAACTTATTTTTAATAATTAGACGCTGCGTTTGTTTACATGTATATTTCAGAGGCCCTCTAAAAAACTAAATTCCCACATTTTTACTTCACTAAAAACAGTGATGGGCTTGTTCTAACCAGCTGTGCTTGAGTTTCTTACTAAGTTGCTTTCAGGGCAAATGACTTGAATCACTGTGTTGTTCAGGTTGATAGTATATGATGATTTAACCCTCAGAACTCCAATGCTGTGTACTTTGGCTCCACTCCAACTCACCCTGAGATACACATAGGGCATACTTTGTGTTTGCTGAAATCATAAAAACACTGCAATTTCAGATTATGTGCTACCTGCTCCAAAATAATGAACTGCCCTATCTATTGCCTTTACTCGTGAACCTATAAAGTGTTTCCCATGATTCCTTTAAAACTAAATTAGGAATGTGTCCTGTCAGTGGGTATTGGTATTAATGTGCGGATTCGTATGCTGTTGTTACATTCATTTTGAAAGTGAGTTTTTACAGGAAACCAGCAATGTTTCGACGTGAAATTTACCTCTGATTTCATGCTGATAATTCTTCCTGCCTCTCTACTTTTTCTCTGATCATGTAACACTGAATACACAATTACTTATTTGTAGTCTAAGTTAATATATTGAGTTTCAAACCAAGAGCTTCCAGTGTAAAGTAGTCTCTTTTGTCAGCATTTGAAGCCAAACTATGTGAAAGTAAAATTTAAGATTAACTATGTATAGAAGCACTCTGAAAAGAATCTTACAGTTACATTTACAACAATCAGGTTTAAAGCAAAAGATTTGCTTTGCTGGAGGAGATCAAAGATAAAAACACATCAAGCTTTAGTGGTAAGTCAGTTTAATATAAATAAGGTTTCAAACTGCTCGAATTCAGTTTAACTTACTTTTTTAGTTTACAGAATACCAACTAGTTCTTTTATGACATTTCTTCAATGTTTTGGTAGTGAGAAAATCAGGGAATAGAATACATTGCTTTTGAAATTTAGACAATTGAATTGAATATATATTAGCAATTTGGAAAAAAAGATACATGCTTTTTTTTTTAAGTTTTAAGAGTTTATTTGAGCAAAAATCAATTGAATTGGGCAGTGCCAAACTGAAAGTGATTAGAAGTGCTCTTGGGATAAATGTTTCTAATTTTCTATTTTGAATCATTTATGCATACTCAACGTTTTTATAGCTACAATACTTGATACATTTTGGATGTTATATTTTAAAACAATCCTAAAATCATTTTGTCATACATAAGTATATGTGTGTGAGCATGTGTGTTTGCATATATACACAGTATATGAGGGCTGTCCAGAAAAAATCCAGCCATTGTAAGTATAACGAGAATGGTTATGTGGCTGGATACTTTCCAGACAGCCCGCGTATAACAGATATCACATAGCTTTTGATTGATCATTTTGAAAATTAACTCAGAAAACTTATTTAAAATATCTGTTTTGATGACTACTACAAGTCCATAAATAATTATGTATGTGTTTATAAATGTTTAAATGCAGATAATATATATGCTTTGTCTTAGAGGGTTTTCTTTAAAAATATATAGAAATATATAAAATTGACAAATTTGCTTCTAAGGAGCATCACATTTTTAAAATAATATAAACTATCATTCAGTTTATTAAATGCATATTAAGCCTACTTTTCAAATGAGACAGTGAGTTTTTATATGGTTTCCTTGTGATCTCTCTCATTCAAAAGAAAAAGACTGGATGAGAGAATAAAGTAGAATAAAAGAGAACAAAGTTTTTCTCAGGAGTATGGTTCTCAGTCCCCAAATATTTGGGTGACATACTGATGCTCTAGGGTTCAGTATCTGAGCAGGGGACTCTACATCCTTGGGAAACCATGCAAAGGAATTGACCTCATCCTTCATCTTTCTGGTCCTGGGAACTCCAGTGTAGCATCAACTGTCAAAGTAAATTCTTCAAGCCAGGAGGAATAGAGTCAGTCCTCACAGGCATTCCCTCAAATAACAATCTTGGACAGTCTTCCAGCATGTAGGAAAGTAGTATCACAGATAATAAAAGAGGAAAGATTTTCTAGAAAATAATATTCAATAGTGTCAAATACAACAAAGAGATTTTTTTAAAAGAAAAAAAGCCACACAACTTGTTGACTTGGGGGTCATTAGCAAGAATTTTATAAATCTTCCACAATAATGATTTTTTTCAACAAGAATGATTAAAGGTTTTTTACTACTTTGCTGCTATAATTTTAGTGGAATAGCGTAGTAAGTGTTATACTGATAGCAAGCCATTAAAAATCTACTTGGTGAGCAAAAACTGAAGTATTAGTTAAACTACCTAACTAAGAATTTCTGAAGAAAAAAAGGAAGAGAAAAGAAAAGCTGAGAAAGACAGGAAGTTTATTGAATGAGCACCCACTAGATGCATAAACAAAATATAAATTGAAGAAATAAAAAATAATTTATACCCACTTTAAGACAAAATATTTTTGATATGTTTGTACTTGTTTTCCATTAAGGAGCAAGTCAAATATTGGAAAGAGAAATATATATTTCACAAAAATAATTCATTTATTCAAATTTATTTTTTTAACACACAGAATAAGAACTTAAGCTTCTTGATTTTATTCCCTAGTAATTGCCAGAGTTTTTGTTTGTTTATTAGCTTGTTTTTTAAGCCAGCTAAAAGAAAGGATAGTCTTGGGAGAATTAGAATCTTGCAAGAGAAACTTCAAAAACCAAATAATCCGCGCGCGTGTGTGTGTACGTATTTGTGTGTTTCAGTATATTGCAACAAATGCTAGTGTTGACAAAAGCAGTTTTGGTATAAACAAGAGTCTTCTCTCCTTTATTTTTTTAGAGTTTTTTTCCCTCTGGGTATTTGCATCTTAGAGGCATGAACCAAAAGTGAAAGTCGACTCAATTTTTTTCTGTATTTTTGTCATTTCTTTTCAGCCTAACCACCAAATATTTATATTCTGAGCACTGGGCTAGGTGCCAGGAAATCGGAGATGAATAAGTCACAGTTCCTGCTATCAAAGCGTTTACCATCTAGTGGACAGGATCAAATAAATAAATACAAGAGTTGTACTAAAGTGTTGTAGGCTTTTTAAGAAAAGTATAAACCCTTTAGGGAAATGGGAAGAAGCAGTTAATGATATGTAAAGGGATCTGACAAGTCTTCTCAGATAAAATGATGGTTGCAATGATTTTGAGCTTGTATTCACCAAGTGGACAACGTGACAGAGAGTGTTCCAGATAAAGTCAGCAGCAAGACAAAAGTGAAAAGACTTGAAATGATAGGTGCATGCAGGATGGTTTAAATAGTTTAAATATGGTTTAAATATGGTATGGCTGGAATATAAAATATGAACGTGGGGATAATAAAGAGAAAGGTACCAAAGAGGTAAATGAAGGCAACTTTGGATAGCTTTGTTGTTTTAAAAGTCTGGAGTTTGTGGTAAAGCATATAGAAACTTGTAGAAGAATTTCCTGTTTATTTTAGTAATATCATTCTTATAGCCATTTGGAAGATGGTTTCCAGAGAGATGCATGTAGAAAGAAGGAGGAAGAGAGAGACTCTTCCAATAATCCAGACAATGGTGAAGACCTAGACTAAAGCAGTAGGTACAACAATATGGAGGAATGAGCACAAAATGATGAATATTTAATAAAGTTTCATCAGCATCAGCTAGGTGGAAAGAAAGGGGACTATCAAAAATTGTTTTTCCTAGGTCCACCAAGAGTAGAAAACAAGTAGCCAAAATGCTCTACTTCTGTATAATAACTGGTTGTGGATCAATGATCATTTATTTATATAAAAGGTAAGAAAATATTTTTTCTGTAGTTCTATGGCAGCATGTCTTTCGATAGTGTTTCTTCATTTTTTCTCTCCTTCTGTTACTTATTCTTGTTGCTGTTTTTATCTAACAAAGTTTGTGCTGGACAAGGGAGTTTGGGCCAATTTGGGAAAAAAGGAACTCATTTCTTTGTATGTAAATTTATTCACTCCACAAACATTTATATAGCACCTGCATTGTGTCACTGGGGATATGAAAAGAATATGATCTCATTCATGGCCCTGACTTAAAGATTTCACAGCATAATGGGGACCACCTAGGAACCACTAAGATATAAAATAATTTTCATAATAGGGGTATACATGAACTGCAGAGGAATGCGGAAGAAAGTAAATGCTTGAGGTCAGACTTGAAAAAAGCAGTAATTTGCCATGAGGAGAGGGATCCAGAGAGAAATGAATACAATTTACATTTAAAATTTCAGGCAAATAAGGGAATCTGGTATGTTGAAAGAAGAACAAATGGTTGAGAATGACCTGGGGAAAAATAGTAAGAGATGAAACCATTTAAAGTAGGCAGGGGCCAGATTATGGACAGCACTTCAAGACAAAATATTCAAGAGTTATAACTTGATCAGAAATGCATGTGGCAGAGAACAGAAAAGAAAGTAATATTAGTTAAGCATGTGCTCACTCTGTGACGAATGCTTTAAGTATAGTTTCTCAGAATAATGTAGTGGGAGGAGCACACTTTTGAAACTAAACAAACGAGTTCAGGTCCTAGGTCTTTCTTATTAATTTTTAGAGTAGGACCAATTACTTAAACTCTTCAAATATATGTCATCTTCATATTATTTAACACATAACTTGTATGGTTGTTATAAAGAAAAGATGTTAGCTGTAAAGTGTATGACATAGTAGGTCAAGTTATATTTATAACTACTAGAGTTGAAATTCGAAGTCATGTTCTATTCCAAAGTTAACCCATGTGACGTAGGCCTTAATCGATCAGAAGGGTGCAGCCCCTTGAACTGGTTGGTTTAGCAGTAGGTGATGTAATTCATTCTGAGTCCACCGAAGTTAGCCCTGAAAATTGTATGGGAGATATAGTCAAACAAATTTCCTTTTTCTGCTAAATTTAGTGCAGTGAGAGTGAGTCTAAAAATCCTTATCACATTTTGCCACCTTAAAGCATGAACAAGCCAAGAAGTAAAACCAAAATAGGAGGCAGAGTCAGGAAGTGACATTAAGTCCTCTTTCAGCTGTGCCTGCATTTCACTCTATGAACTTTTTCTTATAAATGAGCTAAATAATTATAAAAACAACCACAATGATGAAAAAAAAAAACCACCATTTTGTTTTGTTTTGTTTTGGTTTAATCCAGCTTGAATGGACTTTTTAGTCACTTATATCCAAGAGTACTAATACAAATGGACTTAGCTACACAGAAGCTCACTTTGGCAATCATTGAGAGCTGGAGGGATTGTAATCAATGAGGGAAAGAACTAAATATTAGAGTAGAGACAGTTCATGTAGATTGCTTGTTCTAGAAGCTGAACAATTTTAAAAACTTAAAAAGAAGAAAGTACTAGAGTGGAGGCGGAGTTGAGGAAGGAATTATTCCTAAAATGGGAGAGACTGGAGCATGTTTATAGGTTCAGGGGAAGATGCCAGTTGAAAGGAAAAGGTTGACACCGCCAGGGAGAGAGGGGATAATTAATGGATAAAAGTTCAGGCAGAGGCAAGATGTGAATTATTTCTGTTGCCATAAAATCTCTAAGGCCTAGTGTCTGCTCAGATGATAAATTTGACTTAAAGTGTTCAATTCTTTTTAATTTAATGTTTTAATATTTACTGTTTCGGCATGTCTAATTATATTCTTTAATGTCTTCCCTAATCTCTCCTACTTTTCAGAATTATATAAAGTCTTACAACACCCCACATTTCCACCAAAACAAGCACATAAATAAACAGAACTAAACTAAAACCACGTATTCAAACGAGTAGAAATTTTCATGGCCGAGGAGTATCCCCGGATAACTGAAGGGATCTCAGCATTATCTAGTTTCCAGGTTTTTAAAGATTCTGTTCTGCGTTGTGCCTTCAGTTTTGCACAATCTGATGCACAAAAACAATGGGAAAGCAGATTACGTCAAATGTATGAGAGAAATGGCAGGAATCCAATGGGAAAGACGTGCCCTCCACATTTGGCCGGGGAAGTGCAGGGAGGCAGTGGCCTTGTGAAGTGATGAGTCACACTTGAACAGAGAGGCTCTGGAAGGAATTAGTTCAAGAGAAGACTGGAGAGCTCCCTGAAATGTATGAGTGACTCCGGCCATTAGCAATATGTGAGTGATCACAGTGTGACAAAGGAAACCCTGAGATCCTCAGCCTTTCTTCCTGAAACCAGCCGAGGAAAGTCTCTGCAGCTTTTTGGTGCCTCTGTGCTTGGTAGAAAATCGTTAAACTCCCTTCTACTCTAGTGAGAAAATATTTCATGAGCACCTCTTTTTAGAAAACTTTATCTTGTCCCAATGTATATAATATAGGTTTAAAATATGTTAATTAGATAAAGAAAGCCATATTCTGAAAGGAAGATTGATTAGCACAAAGGTCACTAGGCCACAGAATTAATGAGCTTGAGAAAGACAGAGCAAGAAATGGATGAAAGAGGAGAAATCTGTTTAACTCTGAATCAATCAACCTAAACAAGTAAGCACCAGACTGGCAGCAAATAACTAGCATATGAACAAACCCCTAAAACAACCAGGTAAAGAACAAAACCAAATTTAACTATTAAACTTACCCATTGAAGAATACTGTGAATGTCAAATGCCATGCATCAGAAGTAAAAAAATGCCGATTCTTGTGGTAGTAAACTGCTCAATATTTAATGCCTTGAGCAGGGAATGGGTTATCTTTTTGTAATAATATTAAAATCTATTGATCTATTTATCTATCTATCCTATCTACCTATCTACCTACCTATCATCTATCTTTCTACCTATCTATCCTATCTACGATCATCTATCTACCTATTTTATCTCTCTATCATCTATCTATTTTAATATCTACCTATCTGTCCTATCTATCCTGTCTGTCTGTCTATCCTGTCTATCCATTTATCTATCTACCTACCTACCTACCTACCTACCCACCCATCATCTATCTACCTATCTATCCTCTCTCTCTCTCTCTCCCTCCCTCCCTCCCTTTCTCTCTCTCTCTCTCTCTCTCTCTCTCTCTCTCTCTCTCTCTCTCAATCATCTATCAGCTATGCTCCTAATTCCATTTGTGACACTGTTTCATGGTAATCCTATAACTCAGAAAAGCAGCAGTGAAATTTTAGTTTTACAACAGTGAATTGCATTTTAAGCTCATGATATAGAACAATATGACTCTTTGTTATACTCCTGAGTTTCAGAGATGACCAATGAATAAAAAGAAGTTGGGCTTTTGTGGGCTGAGTTATCAAAATGTGACCTAAAATCCCTACAAACTGGCTTTTATTCCAAGTGCCATGAAATCAGTAAAATTCTCAAGTAGGCACTGCAACTCAGTTTGTCAATTGATTCATAAGGTATGGGTTCATAAGGTGGAGCACTTCAGTTTCTAAAGCATTAAATGACAGATGTAGGAACAGAGTATTGGTACTGCGCCTTCTGAAACATGTAAACAACCATGGTATATAAGGACAGTGTGCAGTAGTGTCAGAACACAGCTTCAGAGTGTGCCCCAACATCAGCTCGTTTCTAGCTGTTACGACACACAGCTCACTTCTTCATTTCAAAAGACCAGAAGTACTTGAGAGAGAAGAGAGAAAGAACCTTTCTAATTCTGGGGATTTTGAATGAAGGAACAAAGCCTGTGCAAACCTAACTGTGATAAAATGACTTGAAAATTTCATTATTCTACTTTTATTTGCTTGAGAGCATAACCTCGACACTAGATTAATGAATAGAATTGAAGTTTCCACCAACTATAAACATCTCCACTGTGTGACTAGATGATGTCAGTAGAGCCAGTGATCTGGGGCCAACAGTGAAGTGTGAAGGGATGTCCTCTAAGGACAGTGGAAGTGACGGGGCTTATTTGGCTTTAACTTTTCAAAACTGCAAGAGAAGACTGTTCTTTGTCTCCTGCCATTTGAAAGGAGCTGGAGGCTGTAGGTACGTGAGAGCTGATTGTCTCCAGTCTTCTTTTGCACGAATATTCTTGGCCCTTTGCCTGGTTTACTTTACAGTTCATATTATCTCATTATTCTAATTTTTCTCCACTGTCCTGCTCTGAAGAGCTTTTTCTGAATATATTCTCTCTCTCTCTCCAATGTTGACCATGCAGAAATCTAATAAAACAAGATCAAAACATTGCCTTCAAGGATATGATAATAGTGACTTTTGCCTGGGAATCAAAATATATTAATCATGCAGTACTTCTGAGAAAGCCTTTTGAAAGTGTCTAATATAGTATATTTTCCCCATTTTACAGATTTAAAATTTGAGATATTAAAAAAAGAAGAAGAAAATAGCAATTCTAATACTCAAGTGCCAAAATATCACAGTAAATAGAAAGAGCTGACATTGGCATTTACTGTGTCCCCTGATCCTGTGCTAGGTGCTAGGCTTTTTAAGTATGTCAATTCGAATGCTCACATTATCTTTCTGAATTAAGTGGCACTGTTTCTATTTGCTGCTGAGTCCCAGGGCTAGCATTTGACCCCAAGCTAGTCCCCTTCCAAAGCTTGGTTTTTGTCACATCACGCAGTCGATCATTTCATTACATATTTAAGTAGTACATTGTTTTCAAAAGCATTTTATCAACTATTACTTTATTCTCATAACTTTTGCATTGGATAAGAATTAACTATTTCTTACAAATGAAGAAATTGAGGCAATGGAGACCCTCTGATTTGCTACAAAGTTTAATCACATTATAGGAAATAGAATTCAGATCTTCTGTGTCGAAATGCTATCATTTACATTAGATCACATTGTCTATATTTGAGTGCTTATCTTAGGCTAGACCCAAAGCAGCTAAAATCAATGATATGCATGTATCAGGATTTCCACAAATAACCATGTAACTGCCTGACATTACTAAAGCTGTAGGTAAAAGGTGCTGTTATACACTGTGGAGAAAAATGCAGTTGTAAGTTCCTTGAGAGAGGAACCTTATATCCCCAACAACCAGCACAGTGCCTGAAAAATAAATAGCTGCTGAATGAATGAGCAATAATGATAACATTTACAGATTAAGAGAGAGCTTGTGAATGAGGAGAAACATGTAAAAACTGAAAAGCAACATCAATTTGCAGTTAGAATTATAGAGCTGAAACTAGTCAGCTTGTCTGTGAGACCTACTGATTAAAAAAACAGAACAAAACAGTGAGAGCGTACTCCATCTCAGAAGGCTTCACTAAGTAGTATAATCTGATAATTATTTTGTAATTTGAATATATACATTGTACTAAATTCATCTCTTCACTGGAGGTTCCACTAGGCTTGCTGAAGTTATATTTCTTTTTGGATACACTAAAAATGGCTTTATATCCCTAAAAATTTGTTACTTCTTTTGACCAATAATTAAACAAAATTGTTTGAGTGCCTACAGTGTGTTAGTTACGATTCTAAATACTGAAGATATGGCAATAAACAAAAGAGAAAAATATTCTTTTTCTTTATTGTTAGACTTCTTGGGGTGACATTGATTAATAAGAATGAAATAGGTACTAGGTGTGCAATTCTACAGTTCATCATCTATGTGTTATACTATGTGTTCACCACCCAGTGTTATGGAAAGAGAAAATATTCTTTATATACAGTAGTCTAGCATAGGAGGAGAGCATAAACAGAAGTTTAAATAGGTACTATGATACATGGGGGTAACAACAGTGAATAAAGATAAAACAGAGTATGGCATGCTAGTGTATGTGTGTGTCTGTGCATATGTATGCATGTACAGTTTAAAACACATTGATGTAGGAGGCTTCACAAATAAGATGACATCTGACCAAAGATATAAAGGAAGTGAGAGAGATGTAGATACTTAGGGGAGGTGGGAAATGCATTTTTAAAAATGGCAAGCAAGTACAAAGTCACCAAAACTAGAGTGTGCCTGTATTGATGGAGAAGAGGAGGAAGGCTGGTGTTAGGACATGCAGCCTGGTACACAATAAAGTCTGAGGGAAGGATGGGCATAATATAGGGCCTTAGAGATGATCGCAAGGACTCAGAGTGTTTACTGCATGGAAAACCGTTCATAGGGTTTGAGCAGAATTACATGATTTAATTAATGCTTTACAAGGATTACTCTGACTACTTACTGTGTCATGAACTGAACAGGAGCAAGGGTGGAAGCTATTACAACGATCCAGGTGAGAGATGCTGGTATGCTGTTGAAATGTTAATGGTAAAGTGGTGAGAAGTGGCTATAATCTGAATACATACTTGAAGGCAAAATTACTAAATTTGTCAAGGAACTGGATATGGGGTAGAAGAAAAAGACATTTGTCAGGGATAACACAGAGAATTTTTGGCTTGAGTAACTGGAAGGATTGAGCTGTCATTTACTGAAATAGAAGGACTCTAGAGGAGGAGGTTCAGGTGATTAGGACTTCAGTTTGGAAATATAAACTAGGCAGTAGAATGTGAGGATGAGGCTTAGAGGAAATATCCTGGCTTGATATATAAAATGGAGACTCATCAACTTGTGGATGGTGTTTAAAACCTGAAAATGAATGGGTTCACCTGGGCAAGCATTATTGATAGGTAAGAGGATTCCAAAAACAAAGTTATTTCAGGATGAGCATAAATAATGAATGAAGCTGCACTCCTGTGTTCACTGCAGCATTCGCTAAGATATGGAAATGACCTCGTTGTCTGTCAATGGATGAATGGATAAAGAAGTTGTGGTGTATACATACAATGAAATATTCAGCCATGAGAAAGCAGGAAATGCTGTCCTTTGTGACAACACTTGAGGACATTATGCTAAGTAAAATAAGCCAGGTACAGAAAGATGAGTAGTGCATGGTATCACGTATATGTGAAATCTTATAGAAATGTCCCACTTACAGAAATTGAGTAGAAAAGTTGCCAGAGGCTGAAGGAAACAGAGAGGCAAAACAAACAAACAAACAAAACTGAGAAAGAGCATCCACTGCAGTTGGAAGAAAAGCAAGAGAATTTGATAGCTGAAAACCAAGTTATAACAGTGTATAAAGAGGATTGATCAGTGGTGCCAAATTTTGCTTAAAAATCACGGTGGAGAACTGAAGAAAAGCTTTAGCAATGGGAGATTATTTCTTACCTTAATAAGGGCTGTTTCAGTGGAGAGATGAGGCCAAAACACCTGATTGGATTTGATTAAACAGAGAATAAAGGAGAGGAATTGAAGGCAAAAAAATAAATGTACACTCTTAAATTTCAGTAAGAGGAAATTAATAAGGCAGTACCTGGAGAGAACAGAGATGACTTGAATAAGGATGGGATCAAGTTGCATACTCTGATGTCATGAAATTCTCATCCAGGTGGGTTTAAGGAAGAGAGAGGGAGAACAGGCCAAATTTGTCATTTGAAGAGCACCCAGCAGCCAAACCAGTCAGCATATTAGAGGTCCGAGTGGGAATCTATGCCCCCAGGGAAGAGCCATTCCACAGATGGAGTAAAAAGGTGAAGAGAAACTTTAATGACATATAGGAGTTTCTCAAATAATGTTGTTTCATTGAACATCATGTTATTATAATGTTGATAAGGTGCCCTAGGAACTTAACTCGTGTATATCAAATAGCCTGACAGTAAAAATGGTTTTGTTATACACTATTTTGCTGCAGTTCCCAGAGTCTATTAACAATGGTAAGTGAGGACTGACTTACTGTATTTGAAGACATAGGGTATTTTCTTTGTCTGAGCCTTTAGTCCAGAGGGCTGAGTGGAATGGTTACTGGAATGGGAGATGAAGTTAGGGTGGGAGACAGAGCCATGTGGTTTTGGGGTCCCAGACATGGCTAATAACCTGAGTCAAGGGCTTCTTGTGAATAACAATAATGGACATACTAAAATTAAACTTGATAGTCTTGAAGCACATTATAGAGATAAAGTTGTGAACACTGGAGATGAGGGAGGAGGAGATGGGAGTATCGCCCCGAGTATGAAGAACCTTGGGTATTTTGTTACGTAATAGCCCAAAGTGTCAAATATTTCCTTCTTTCTATAGATGATAGATTTTTTTTTTTTTAGGATTTTCTCCTACTCTGATTTTCTATTGTGTTATAGTAGCCATTAAATAATTATTTATTGAAAAAAATAGAAGAGCAATTACAATTTCCAGAAGATTGATAAAGTCCTGAAGGACAATTCCTCCTAAATGGGATGGAGTAGCTTGTGGTAGACCAGGACTCCTATTGAAACACATTAGCAAAGTCAGATAAAATGATGATCTGTTAGTAATATCAGAAGTTGCTGAAGAAAGGAACACTGGAGGGGCTAAATTGGTTGATTTGGATTTGGAATGCACCAATCATGTGGCTGATTTTCTCCTCAGGACAATTACTGGGTCTGGGGTTGCACAGAGTTGAAGATAGCAAACTTACTGGTGTTCAGTGTCCCCTAGTTCTTGCAGTGTCTGGTCAGTCCCTTTCTCAGGGTGTACAGTCACCTGAGTAAATAACTGTAGGTCTCTTTGGGAAAGGAAAATTCCTTTTTCTTTTTGGGAATGTCTAAGGACATTGCCACAGCTTATATTTGCCATGATATTAGAGGGTCTTTCCTCCTAGGGACCCCTAGGACCCAGGCAGTGGGTTCCCAATCTGAAAATTGTCTCATATCTGATAACTGAATAATTGGGATATTTATTTGGGCCATTTCCTTATCTTCCTACCCCTCCATTCTTGCTTTTTTCGTATTTTTGGTTGATTTGGAGCAGAAGCTTTGCTGCTTGCCCTTTTTCTCAAAGGGACATTATACTCTATTAATCGTCTGTCCAGTTCTCTGTGGGTCAAACTTGCTTGGCTCTCCCTCAGCTCATCCTCTGACCCGTCTAGTCACCATAGTAATTGTGGCCTCCTAGCTTATTTCAGTTAAGCCCCGCCACCTGGTCTCTGTTATTGGGGTGAGGGAGCCCGAACATCATCTCTACAGATGTTAATGAGCCCAGCCTGTCACTGCCTGTCCTCCTGTCATTCCTCGCTCACAGAGGAGAACCACCGATCTTGGCGATGTTTGTCGCCCTCATATCAGTGCATGGCTGATGGCCTTGGTGAATGCATTGTCTCAGAGCCCTTTTATGGAAAATAATTCTGGGATGGGTTTTCAGCCTCATGTAAATTATCCATTCTAGTACCCCCTTTTCTCATGAATCTGTGTTTCATATACTTTGTGAGTAGTTGCTCATGTTCAATATTTTATAAATATCCTTTTTAAAACTTTTCTTTTTGGTAATTGATTTTGATTGCTATTTATTTGGTTTTATTGCTATGTGATCACTGAATTTTTCTGTTTTTAATAGGAAAGAGTACATACTAAACTCTACAATTTTTAGTTTTGAATTAGTTACCATATCAAATTTCTTTGAAAAGAATGAATTAATACCACTAATAACCATCATTTGTAATAAGATTTCAATATTCACAGCAGTTCTGTAATAGAGATCTTGTTCCTATTTCACAAATGTGGAAATGAAAAGTCAGCATTCTAATAACCAGCTCCAAGTTGTTAACATGACTGTAAGTGGGAGCGAGGAGGAGTGAAGACCATTTTGCAGCATGCACGCTGCTGCTCCCAGTTATTCAATCAAGGACTTACCACAGGTTTTACTGTAAATGAATTTTGCAGATGTGATTAAAGCTTTTAATTAGTTAAGTTAATCAAACAGGAGTTTATCCTGTGTGGGCCTGAATTATTCAGTTGAAAGGCCTTTAATATACACATATGCTGAGGTCTCCTCTAAGCAAGGAAGGAGCCTCCTACCTGTGGACACCAAGCGCCACATCTTGACTTTGGGGTTTCAGCCAGCTCAGGATCTCCCCAGTAGGCTTTCTCCTTGCTTAGCCAGCCTCCACACTAACAGTCATATATTTGCTTATAATCTTCTACCGCTTCTGCTTCTCTGGTTGAACCTTGACTAAGACTCTTTCCTTCACAGTAAATTTAACATTTAAAAATTGAGTCTGAACTTAAGTCAAGTTGGGAATGGAAATATAGGGAGAGAATAGTAAGTTTAAAAATAGGGAGGAGAAAGAGAGGAGCCAAGGGTAGGGTCTTTCTTACTGTATGCTTATGCCTAGATATTAAAACAATCCTTTAAAAGGAATGCTTTTCCTATCATTTGAATGACTCATGTCCAACAACTTTTGATGTTTCCTAAAATTACATATTAAATAAATGTAATTAGTAGATACCTATATTGGGTTAGTAACACAGGGTATATGACATATCAACATTTTTTTGGTGTGAATCCTTGCATTTTGAATTACAGGGCAGAGTTTCACTGCTCTTAGGCTTTACATGAGAATTCTCTACAGATTAGTGTTAAGTACTTTTCCACAGAGTATTCTTTTTTAACATGCTCAGTAGTATCCAAGCAAAACAGAGTCTCTCTTTTACTTAATAAATAGAGGCATACAAAGCACGTAATAAAAATACTTTCATGGACTGAGTGTTTGTGTCCAACCCAAATTCATATATTGAAATCCTACTTCCAGTGTGACTGTATTTGGTTATGGGGCCTTTAAGAAAGTAAAGTTAAACGAAGTCATAGGAGTAAGAGTGAAGCCCTAATCGAACAGGATCGATATTCTTAGAAAGAGAGATCAGAGTGTGCAGCATCTCTCTCTCCCCTCTCTCCCCTCCTCCTCCCGTCCCCCTCCCTCTCCCCTCCTTTCTCCCCTTTCCCCCTCTCCTCCCCCTTTCCTCCTCCCCCTTCTTTCTCCCTCTCCCTCCTCTTTCCCTCTCCCTCTCTCTCTCTCTCCCTCTCCCCCTTTCTCCCTCTCTCCCCACCAGTGCATAAGGAAGAGGTCACATGAGCACACAGTGAAATGGTGGCCTCCTATACATCAAGAGAAGAGGCCACAGGCTAAAAACTTACCTTGCTGGCACCTTGATCTTGGACTTTTCTGGCCTCCAAAACTGTGAGAAACAAATTTATGTTGTTTAAGCCACCGAGTGTATGGTATTTTGTTATGGCAGCCCAAGCAGATTAAGAAAAATCCTAAATATAAAAGAAAATATTTTATTAAACATTAGTCAATTAATAAATAAATTGTATGTCCTTAACTATCTTGAAAAGCGTATACTGCAAAAAATCTTTTAAACTTTTGATTTTCCTACATTAGTTTTAAGCTATATTAAATGCATGTAGAAAATGTATGAAGTCTGTTTGGAAGACATAAAATGGTAGGCCTTGCAGTCTACAGCAGTCAGTACAGGATCTCTGGTTGTTAATCTCTGATCTGCTTAATCGGGGGATGGCAGATTCTTTTCTATACTGCTGAGGTTGGTAGCTGTATTTTCGCTGTGTGTCTATTAAAAGCAAGTAGGCATGCGATTCGATGCTCTCACTAAGAGAATGTAACAAGACCCACATTATTCCTTTCTCTTTAGGACAATAGAAAGTTCTAATCAAATCCCCACAAGATGAAGAAACTCAAAACTTTAACTCACTTTTTTCCTCAAAAGAGGAAAAAAAATTGACTCCTATATAGCAAAAATCCAAATTAATTACACTTTCACAAAATATTCTCCCTACTCCAACTTTTATCCTCTTTTATTTGAAACCTACCTCTGTCTTGCCTAAGTGTTCAGGACAAGTTTCATGTCACACAATTATTTAGAAATTGTTATTAAGATTTAATGCATGAACGTTTAGAGTACAAATGAAGAAGGATAGTTGATTAAACAGAATAAACATATGACAGTGGTTTAAAACTCTATTTTTAAATGTCATGAAAGACTATTTAAAATGGATTTTTCTTTTAAACCAAACCTGAATAGGAAAAATTCTTCAAAATATTTATGATGAATTTTTCTCTTTTGCTCATCAGCATTACTTCCAAAACACATGTACACATAACATTTAAGCTATTTCACTTTTTTTCCTTTAGAAATAAAGCTTTTGCCAAGAGCCAGTAGTTTTTTTTTTTCTTCTTCTTCTTTAAATTCTACATTGTCCTCTGTAAGAACCAGGCCTGTTTTTAGGACACTCCCCCTAAATTGAGAGGGAGGTTTCTGTGTATCTTGCCAGATCCCTCTGAGCCAATGAATTTTAATTCCCAAAGATTGGATTTAGGTGCAAAATCTAAAATTCTTGACATTTAAATTGCCTCTAAACTCTCTTCCTCATTTAAATTATGTAATGCTTTGCTTTCTTTAAGAGGACTTGCTACCTTTATTGGTACTGTTTTTCAGATCACATAAACTCAAAATATAATTCTAAAATAGTTAAAAATTCTTCTAATTGATTAACCACTATAGCTATGTTTACAAAAATAAAATTCTTACTAAGTTTAAGTATATAAAATTAGAGTGTAATGAAATAACAGACCAACCTTTTAAATGCCAGTTACAAGTTTAAAAAATAATAACAAAGTATTCAAAATGACCTTTACAAATTATACTTTTAAAACTTTAACAATGGCTTAATAATGTGGATCATAATGGGAATATCTAATAGCTTATATTTAATTAGTTGCATAAAACAGATAACTACTTTAGGATAGACAATTACTTTAATGCTTTTTATTTTATTTCTTTTTTTTGCTGGGCAATTTTTTTATATTCATTTTTATTCTTAGACTTATTGGGGTGACATCTGTTAGCAAGGATTACATAGGTTTCAAGCATACAATTCTACAGTGCATTGTCAGCTTGATGTATAATAAGTTCACCACCTAATGTGACCTCTCTTTCCATCACCTTATATTTAGCTTCCCCTCCCTCCTCTCCCACCCCCTCCCCTTTCTCCCCTCCCCATCCCACCTGTCCCCAACAAACATTAAACTATTGATTGTGTCCACGGGTTTAATGCTTTTTAGAACACCATAAATATAGCAAGTTTTTAAAAAAAAGTTTCTGGGGGAAAATCTCATTTTTTAGGGGGCTACATAAATTAAGGGAATTGTATATCTAGGAAATATTTGAATCCCAAAATTGCAAAATATATCATGTTTACAGTCATTAAATGTAAAACCTGGTGAATTATTAAACTAAATTCTACCGACAAAAATGAAATAGTTTGCTTTATTTATAGTTTTTGACTAAGCTAATAACCAATATATTAAATTCCTAATAATTCACATAGGCTGGTACATAGATTATTTATGTTAATTAAAGAACCCATATAAGTTGACAATGCACTGTAGAATTGTATGCCTGAAACCTATGTAATCCTTGCTAACAGATGTCACCCCAATAAATCTAACAATAAAAATGAATTAAAAAAAAAGAACCCATATATATATATATATATATATATATGTCATATATTTTAATATAACATATACTAGTTACATTTAAATTTAAATACTTATATAATTATATATGGATATATAATAAAAGGTCTGAAAATTAAGTTCACAAAGTCATCCTAGAAAAAGTGCTGTATACCTCATTGCTGAATATCACTATGGTCACCTTCAATGTACTCCCCTTAGGAGGCTATGCCAGTGCCTAGTCCACCCTTCAAAGCAATTTTGGGAATCTTTTTCTGGAATGGCCATCAGAGCTGTCATTGTATTACCCTTGATGTCCTGAATGTCATCAAAATGTCTTCCTTTCAATAGTTCCTTTATTTTCAGGTAAAGAAAAAAGTCATTGGGGGCCCGATCAGGTGAGTAGGGTAAGTAAGTGTTCCAATACAGTTATTTGTTTACTGGCTAAAACCTCCCTCACAGACAGTGCCATGTGAGCTGGTGCATTGTCGTGATGCAAGAGCCATGAGTTGTTGGTGAAAAGTTCAGGTCATTTTTGTCTAACTTTTTCATGCAGCCTTTTTAGCACTTCCAAATAGTAAACTTGGTTGACTGTCCTGTTGGTATAATTCATAATGAACAATCCCTCTGATACCAAAAAAGTTTGGCAACATCATTTTGACTCTTGATTTGGATGGACAGAAATTTTTTGGTTGTGCAGAATTGGCTGACTTCCATTGTGCACTTTGATGCTTAGTTTCAGGGTCATATTGGCACACCCATGTTTCATCACCAGTGATAACAGTGCCCAAAACATCGTCTTGCCTCTCCAAAAGGTCTTCGCAAACTCCAACTCTCCTTTGCTTTTGTTCATCGGTGAGCTCCTTCAGGACCATTTTTGCACACACCTTTCTCATGCCAAGATTTTCGGTTATTAAGATTTTCCTGAGTGTTTCTCTATGGATGCTTATTTGGTCTGCTGTTCTCACAGTCAGCTGATGATTTTTACGTATGTCTCGACAAATTTTTGCCATGTTTTCATCAGTTCTGCTTGTTACTGACTGCCTGACCTCTCTTCATCAGTGATGCTTTCTCTTCCTTCAGAAAAAGGTTTAATCCATTTTTGCACTGCCATTGTCTTCATGGAATATCCCTATAATCTTTGACTAATATTTCCCTGATTTCACTTCCACTCTTGCCAAGTTTAACAAAAAGTTTAATGTTTGTTCATTGCTCTAATTTAAGCTCCAACATTCTCACAACAGCACACAAAAACACGCAGCAACAATAATGAACACCACTCAGCAGGACACAACCATACATCCACACAAACACAGCTGTGAGACACAGATACACCACGTTTATGAAACCTTACTGAGTTGTTTGTACAGTGCTGCCAACGTAAATGCATGGTGGCAAGTTTACAAACTTAATTGTCAGATTTCTGGGTATCATGACAGCTCTGATGGCTGTTCCAAAGAAAAGAGTTCCAAAATTGCTCTGAGGGGTGGACTAGGCTCTGGCATCCATGCATAGCTTCCTAAGGGGAGTACTTCAAAAGTGACCATGGTGACATCCAGCAGTGAGGTATGTAGCACTTTTTCTAGGATGAGTTTGCAAAATTAATTGTCCAACCTCCTATAGGCAACAAATAAATTAATCTCACAAAATATAATGTTGAATACCAAAAACAATATGGCCTGCCCTTTGGTCTCAATGGGGAGACCCTCAGGAGAAACACTAAGTTTCAGAAGAAAATTAATCATATGACATGTATTAAGTATTAAAACAGGAATAAATAATATAGCATTTATGAATACATATCAAAGGTATAAATGCATAATCTGGGAGTTATAAACACTAAGTTCAGGATAGTAATTACTTAGGGCAGAGGAAGTGGTTGGGTATTATAATTGAATATTATTGAGGAGAAGCACACAGTGTAATTGGTATTAATAACAAAGAATAAAAACATTTTAATATTCATAAATATTGCCAAATGACCTTGGTAGGGTTGTAGTAATTTATTCATTTGTCAAGTGTTATGCTTTGTACTGGGTGATCAGTATGATTACTATTACATTCTTTCCTCTAATTTTGTTGAATATCTGAAATATTTCATATATGAAAATTAATAGGAAATATATGACTGTAGAAAACTGCTGCTATTTGATGTCTAACTGTCCTAAAAATGTTCAAGTCTGAAAAGAGGTAAAGATGAAGAAAAGTCACCTGCCCTACATCTGTATATTTGTACTGACTCCATTGTGAGCGAAACTTCGTTGCAAATTGAAAAATTATGGAGCTATTTAGAAAATTACTCTTTTTCTCTGAATTTAGAGCACAGATTACAGATTTATAACCCAAAGTATAAATGGCTCCAATATGGGGTGTATACTGCACCTAGTATTATTTAAAAGATTAAGGAATGAAAAGTCATATAGGAATCTGGATTTTCCATTTCTCTAAAAATATCAGACGGTCTGGCAACCCAGGCCCAACGTTCTCACACGGCAGTAACTGGCTAGAGCTCAGCATCAGCTGCTCCTTTCCAGTGCAAAACGTGCTCTGTGATTTACCACGGGTCTCACCTGGTCCCCTGTCAGCTTTTCGGTCACACACACGCATTCGGGTGTGCAGTCCCATAAGTGTTTGTGTGTGCAGTCCCTGGTTTATAGGACAATGTCTGCGGAAAGTAAAATTTGTTTTTCGAAGCTGTACATGTGTGTGGTTATAACTCAGTTGGAATAATAGGGATACTTCCTTTTTAGCTCTGTGATTTATGCTGGTTATATACACGCATAACAGGATGAGACTTAGAGCGTCCACGGTTCTAACTTGATTGCCACATGAGAACAATCTCCCCCAGAACTTCCTCAGCTGGAATTGGCACGCCAAAGAGCACCACAAGTGGTCTTAGTTGAGTTTGCTTCCTCTTCTTACAACTTTTCCCCAACCCCATGTGCCACAAATGCTTTCTTTTATTCAAGACTAGTGTTGTCCAGTACAATTGGATATACAGCATTATAATGAGCCAAATATATATATATTTTAATAACCCTATTGAAATAAGTAAAAACAAACATGTGGGATTCATTTTAATAATAGTTTATTTAATTCAGTGTATCTAAAATATAATTTTAATGTGCTATCAAAAATTATTATTTTAACAGATGTCACCCCAATAAGTCTAACAATAAAAATGAATTAAAAAAATAAATAAATAATAGTGAAAATTAAGGTAAAAAAATAAATAAATTCTTAGTTCCTACTAATCTTTAAAGGAGATTTATGGCTTTCAAACAGTAGCTCCAGAAGTTAAAATTTTCATATCATTTTAATGCATTCTCTAAACAATGTTTTAACATTAAAATTTGCTTTTAACTCTTTTAAAAAAAATTATTGTTTTGTGTTAGTGTGTGGGCATGCTAAGTCTTTGAAAGTTGGTAGATATTTTTCACTTAAAGCACATCTCAATTCAGACTAGCCACTTTTTTTTGAGTGCCATGTATTTTTATTTGGAAGAAATTTCCTGTTTAAAAAACTGATAAAGCATATACAAAATAGAAATCTTCTAATAAGTAATTTCTTTTGACATAATTTTTAGTTTTCCTTCGTTGTTTTTTTCTCTGATTAGTATTTAAAAATCAGTAATTTTATGATTACTGGTAACCATTTAGGTTTTTTTATTGCTTTATGTTCTATTTTTTAAATTTTTATTAAAGTATAATTAGCATACAATATTATATTCGTTTCAGGTATACAACATCGTGATTTGACATTTATACACCTTACAATGTAATCACCACAGTAAGTCTAGTAAACATCTGTCATCATGCTGTTATGATATTGTGCTACATAATACATTCTGCTGTTTATTTATTTTATAAGTAAAATTTTGTGCCTCTTAGTTTCCTTCTCCTTTTCACACATTCTCCTCACCTTTTCCCTTCTGGCAAACATCAGCCTGTTCTCTGTATCTGTGAATCTGTTTCTGTTTTGTTCTTTATTCATTTTTTTTCTTAGATTTTAACATGTAAGTGGTACACAGTGTCCTTCTCTGACTTTTTCCACTTAGCGCAGTACTTGCTATGGCCATCCATATTGTTGCAAATGGCAAGATTTCACTCTTTTTTACTGCTGAGTAATATTCCTGTGTGTGTGTGTGTGTGTGTGTGTGTGTGTGTGTGTGTGTAACTATTCGTCTATTGATGGATGCCTAAGTTGCTTCTAAAGCTTACATAAAGCTTCTAAAGCATTATGTTGTAAATAGTGAACATAGGGGTGCATATATTTTTTTGAATTAGTATTTTTGTTTTCTTCAGATAAACGCTCAGAAGTAGAAACGCTGGGCCGCAGGGTAGTTCTAGTTTTAATCTTTTGAGGAAACTCCATACTGTTCTTCACAGAAGCTACACCAATTAATAATTTCTCCAACAATCTATGAGGGTTCCCTATTCTTCATATCCTTGCCAACACTCTGTATTTATTAATGTTTTTAATGATAGCCATTCTGACAGGTATGAAGTGACATCTCAGTTTGGTTTTGATTTGTATTTTTCTGATGATTAGTGATGTTGAGTATCTTTTCATATGTCTGTAGGCCATCTGTGTATCTTTTTACTTTTAAAGTGTTCAATAGCCAGACATGGGTAGTGACTGTAGTATCAGATAATGTTTTTCTACATAGAATTAATCAGACCTGGTGAAATAATCAATCATTAGGAGATCTGAATGAAGAGGTTATTGTACAAATAAATTAATATCTAAGGAGAGGAAAGTAATGCCAGGGAATAGAATGTATTTGCTAGGAAATTTCCTGTGAAGTGTTTAATATCTCCGAATCTTTAACCTTGAAATATTCGTAAGTCATACATCTTTAGGTTTATTTTTTTGCATACCACAATTAAATTATCTCACCCTTCTGAGGAGTCTGATACACTTATATGGCTTTATGTTGCAATGTTGCCAAGAGTAGAGAAAAACAGAACTGGAAATTATGGCCAGTCCCTTAGTCATACTCCCACTGTACGTTGTGGAGGGGAGCAGCATTCTCTTGAGAACATTGCCCTAGAACATGGAGAATCTCTGGGAGGAGAATGCACTCTAAGAGCAGCTTCCAAATCAAGCCTGGGAAGTCAGGAGGGAATATTATAAACTCCCTTTTTTCTCAATCTACACATATATGAGCGGAAGCTTGACTTAGAGTGGTAAAAGAACTCTAAGTAATAGAACTCCTTCTAGAAGGCAAGATACACAATAGTGCCCACTTATCCATGGGGTGTATGTTCCAAGACCCCTGTGGATCCCTAAAACCTGGGACAGAACCAATCCCTGTATGAGTATATATTGTGATTGTTTTTCCTATACATACATACATACACCTACCTTTTCACTTACAGAAAATACTTACGGCTTCTTTTTGGCATATCCAAATTGCCACCATTACTGCTCTTGCACTATTGGTTATTATTAAGTAAAATAAGGGTTACTGGAACACAAGCACTGTGATATGATAGTTGACCTGGTAACCAAAGTGGCTACTAAGTGACTAATGGGCAGGAAGCCTGTCATACAACAGGCAGACACTGGACAAAGGGATAAGTCACATCCTGGCAGGACTGAGAAGGGTGCAGGAGATTTCATCACACTACTCAGAATGGTGAAGACATTAAAATGTATCAATTGTTTATTTCTGGAATTTTTCATTAAATATGTTTGGACTGTGGTTGACCATGGATAACTAACACCTCAGAAAGCAAAATCACAGATAAAGCAAAAGCACTGATACTGCTACTAATTTGGAGAGGAAAAGAAAGGAATTGACGAAGTTCTTGGAAAAGATGTGAACATCTCAATTTTGATTTTTTTAAGGGCTGAAAGAACAAATTTAACACCACCAAGTAAAATGACTGGGTAGCAAGATATTTACTCTTTAATAGCCCAAAGGGACACTTTTATGATTTAGAAGGAAACTTTCCTAATTTGCAGTGAGAGTTCAGAGAAATTACTGGTTAGGTAAGGTTTAATAGAAGTATGAGTTCAGTTGGACCGTGAAAATGATCAGGATTTGAAGAGACCTAAGAAGTGACAAAGTATTCCCAGAACAGAATGGCATAAAGGTAGGCTGACCAGATGTCCCATTTTATATGGAACAAAATACAATGGGACTGTCCTGTTTCAAGTGGTTATATAGGGTCAGCCAAGTCTCACTGGGCTAAATTCAAGGTGTCAGTATGCTGACCAGATGTATCATTTGACACAAGAAAGTATTGTTTTTTGTCCCATTTAAAATGGGACGTCTGGTCAACCTACATAAAGAACTAAAGAAATAAAACTATGCAAACTAAAGTATGTCATAGTGATAAAGAAGGCAAGATAATAAAAGATTTAACCAGGGAGATCAACATGACACACAAGGAAAGCCTTTATCTATTGGTGGTCTAGCCCTTGGAATATTACAAAAGATCTCATTGTGGCATAGGAGCTCATTTAACAAAGTAACTTGAGTTTTATTCTGAATAATCTAAATTTTGTCTTACTTTTGTCAATTGTATTGACAACATCCTACAATTTTTATGGTGCTCATTCTGGCTATGTCTTTGCTACCTTCAATTTTAACGCTAATCAAGATCTTTGCAGTATATCTCTATTTTTCGTTTGTTTTTGTTTAGTTTTATTTTTGCAGCTGACTACTACGTCCATCAGTCACTGTCATGTTTCCCAGTATACTGTAATGTTCACGCAAGCCAATGCCAGAATTGTGCTCCTTTGGCCTGTTTTGAGATCCATGTCTTTGCTGGAGCTATTCCACCCACCTAAAATGGCCTCCCTTTTCTTCTGACCCAGTCCAAATTCTACTCAATCTCAAGGCCTAATTCAAGTTTAAATCATTTACTTGGGATAGTCAATATATATTGACTATCAACACATATGTTACTACTAATTTCTCCCATACTTATTAAATATCCTATACAATTTAGTGGTTCCATACTTTCTCTTTCTATAAACTGTTTACCTCCTACAACTAGATAATAAATTTCACATAATTGGTGACTGTTTTTTATTTTCCCTTCCTATTCAATACATGCTAGTGGTTACATTGATTAATTGAGTCTTCTAACCAGTAATTAACTAGTAGTTATTGAGCAAATACTATTTATATGTTCATTATTTACAGGGTAAATATGTTCACATAATGAATAAGATTTTTTACTTGATCAGTGCTCAGTCTACTTTTCAGTTCTTCTTATCTTCCACTTTGTATCTACCTTTAAACTTGAGCTCTGCTGAACTTATTCAGTATCTGATATATCATAGATTAGTTCTTCCATGCCCTTGCATTTGCTATCCCCTGCTCCTTTGCTATCCACCTCCACACACTGATTAGGTGAGCATCAGTTCCCCTTAGTACTTTGCTTATACCTCTGGGAGTGAGGTGAGGATGATGTATCAGTCCACGAATTATCACCAGAATACTCAGAATAGTAAGATGGGTGGGGAGGGGAATCCCATATATTTAAAATCTGGAGAGAGAGAAGCTTTTAGGAAAAATGAGGTGATCCATAGGGGTAAGATCTGAAGAAGTGTCTCCCAAAAATGAGAGTGGAATAAAGACCTTTGAGTTTGACATGAAAGAGACAACTAAAACCTTTCTTGGGACTGGTTCTTAAGAGAGAAGTAAGTGCATGGAAAATACAGAAATGTTGATGCTGAAAAAATTGAATATAGTTTATATTTTAGAACATTTTGGCAGTAAAAGGAAAGAAAAAATTATAATGGTAAATGAAGATGTCAGCATTGACAAAGGGAAAAACACTTCAGGACGTGGAAAATGAGTTAATTTTGACACCTCCACAAACATTCATTAATAGTCCCAGCATGACGATTTTTTTTCTTACCTTTTAAAAAAGAAAACAATGATTACATTGGAATAAATTATATAAAAAAATAATGCTTAAACAAACATTGTGATTTTCTACTATGCCATTCTTTTCTCTCATTTTAGCACAACACAATACAATCGGACTATCATTCAACAGAGTTCTGTTTATAAAATATTACCTGATAAAGTATTTCTTATTTGCTTTCATTGTTCCCATTAAGTTTAGCTCATCATTCAATACTTAAATCTCACTACCTCTATGAAGTCTTCATAAACAAACACCTCCAGTTAGAATCCTTATGGACTACACCAACAGTCTCATACTCATACCGTTTATTTATATCCCTTAGAATACAAATAATGTATTCATGTGTATCATTGTTTTTAACAGACTTCAATTTTTAGAGCAGTTTTAGGTTCATAGAAATATTGAACAGAAAGTTCAGAGGTACCCAAATACCTCTCCCACCCTCATTTCCCCGTTACTATGAACATTTTGTGTTGGTGTGATACATTTATTATACTTGATGATATTGATGCTGATACTGAGATATTATGATTAAAGTCTATAGTTTACATTAGGGTTCACTCTGTGTTGTGTAGATCTATAGGTTTTGCCGAATGTAGAATGTCATAGACTCACCATTACAGTATCATACAGATAGCTTCACTGCCCTCGAAAGTCCCTGTGTTTCATTGGTTCATTTTCCCCTCTCCCTGAACCCCTGCTTTTTCCATAATGTCATATAGTTGGAATCTTAGAGTGTATGGATGCCTTTTCAGATTGATTTCTTTCACATAGTAATATGCGTTTAACCTTCCTTTTTGTGACTAATTAGCTTATTTCTACTGTGTGGCTGTACCACAGTTCGTTTATCCGTTTAGCTACTGAAGGACATCTTGGTTGCTTCTAAGTTTGGGCAATTTTAATAAAGCTCTCATTAACACCTGTGTGCAGGGTTTTATGTGGACATAGCTCTAGACTCACTTGGGTAAAGACCTGGGAGTGTGATCGCTGGATTGTATGATAACGGTATATTTAGTTTTGTAAGAAACTGCCAATATGTTTTCCAAAATGGCTCTGTCATGTTTTACTCCTACTAGCAATGAATGACAGTTCCTATTCCTTCACATCCTCACTAGCATTTGGTATGGGCAGCGTTTTCAATGTTTGCTATTTGTGTAAGTGTGTAGTGGTTTAGGTGTGTTATGGTTCTCATTGCTTTAATTTGCAGTTCCCTAATGGCATATGATATTGAGCATCTTTTCGTGTGTTTATTGGCATCTTTATATCTCCTTTGGAGAAGTGTCTGTTCACATCTTTTGCCCATGTTTTATTTGGGATGTTTCCTTATTGTTGAGTTTTGGAAGTTTGTTATATATCTGGATACAAGCTTTTATCAAATATGTGTTTTACAAATACTTGTTTGCCAGTCTGTTGCTTGTCTTTTTATTCTCTTATACTTAATCAAATATTATAGTTAACTATAATGTCTGAAAGGGTGGGATTTTGTCTTAAGAATCTTTTTCATTAAATTTCATTAACTTGGCAAACCCAATAATATCTACATCAGCCATCAGCTCCAGCTGCCCTCACAATTTCCTCAGTGAAGAATAGAACAGTTGAGAGCCTGGTTTTCAATGTTTTCCAATGGCTCAGGTATTCAAGAGTGTATTTTTAACATGTGAGGAAGTTATTTTTCCAAGCATGTAGAAGCAATCAAATGAGAGCTTATCATTTGGACTTTACAGGTCACCAATATTTAACCTGCATATAAAACTTTCTCACCATATAGTTTACAAGATTCATTTCATTCCTTCAGAGAAACCAAAAGAATCCTTAGCTTTCAGTTTATCTTTTTTTTTTTTTTGTGGTTTCAATGGTGTTTGACAAAGTAACTAAAAATATCTTAACACTAATGTAACCCTTTTAAACAACCAAACTACTGAGTAAGTTTTTATGATACACATAAAGTAACAGCAGTTGGGATAAAATTTCAGAGAGTAAGGGCAAAGAAAAACATGATAAAGTCTCAAAAGAAAGAACTGGAAAATGTTTTGCAAAACGTCAGCCTCTAGACTTTACTAACTGGGTGGTTGTTCAGTCCAGGAACTTGGAAGTCACCATACCAAACAGCTTGGATCAAACTTATGTGAAAAGTTACAAGCTTAGCCAACAGTTTATTAATCTCCTTTCCCATTTGTGAAACATAAAACAAATAAGCCAAGTGGAAAATTATATTTTTATCTAACTTAACAGTGTACAATAATAATTTTCATTGTACAATACTTCTTCCTGTATATAAGACTACATATTTTTTGTTTTACTTTTAAAACATGTTCATTCTTATTAATTTCACAACCAGTGGAGGAATAGATGAGGCATTATTAATTCTAGTCACCTGTTTCACTTGTTTAAAACCTCCACCTGAAGGTTTCGGGAATCTCAATTCAACGTTATCCAAAAGTCTGTTGTGTTTATGTGTTTCTTCCATCAATTAATGACATTCAAACTTATCCTGCTTCCCAGACTAGAATCTTCAAAGTTACACTCACCTCCTAACCCTCTCCTGGTCTCTCTTTTCTACCTCCAATCTATTCTGTACATTATCTTTTAGTGTGTAATTCTGATACCAATCTCTAGCCTCAAAATTTTGGTTAGTGCCTCATTACCTACATGATGAAATGTAAACTCTTTTTTTAATGTAATATAAAGACTTTGATTATATGGCTTTGATCATTTTCCTAGTATTATTTTTCTCTGTACCCCACATAAACTCAACATTGATTCATTGAACTCTCACCATTCCCAAATACAAGTTGTTTCTGTGATTTTACACCTCCTATTTTCCTGCCCCCTTTTTTTCCAACTCAAATGTTTTCTTCTGTTTCTGGGAAGATATAAGGAATTTTTGAGATAGAATTCATCTTCTCCTCCTCTTGGTTCCATCATCTTATTCCATTGCACTGTAATTACTTGTGTGTCTTCCCACCTAAGCCATGAGTTCTTTGAGGATGAGAACCAAGCCATTTAATTTTGTGTCTCCATCACCTTGTACAGTACCAGGTACAGAGTTTGCCACTGACAAAGGGTTAACAAATGAAAGGATGAATGAATGAATGAATGAATGAATGAATGATTTTCCAGCATTTTGTTTACAATGTCATGAAAACATTTCTGCCTAAATAGAGAAGACCTAGATGACTTAACTTTTCTCCTGCATATTGAATATGTATTAGTTTATTTAGAAAAAATACTCAAATTATTGAGTATAAGATACTTTGTTGTTTCAAAAGTAGAAAAGATGTTTAAGATTGAAATGCTGCTTTCAGTGAGAAATAGAGACTCAGGTAGACAGATCCAGAAATTATAGTAACTGAAGTAGAAGGACATGGGTAGTGTGGGGGTAGAAAAGAAGATGGACTTACTTTTACCTTCATAAAGATGCATGAAACTTGTTTCAATTATTAAACTATCAGTACACTCTGGAGAAGTGGAGATGCAGACAGAAAACATCTTGACAACATAACAGCGGAAGCAAAGTCCCAGAGAGATTCTGTTTGACCAGAGATAGGAATGGTAAGGTAGGTTGGACATGACCAGGTTGTGAAGGAACTTAAACGTCAAGCTAAAGACTGGAACTTACTTCATAAATCCCAGGGAGCTTTGGAGGTTTCTGGACAGAGGTGTGACATGAACAAGACTGTCCTCTAGGACAATTAATCTGGGAGCAGTAGATAAAATGAATTGGAGAAGGAATAGACTAGCGGTGGAGAGAACATAATAGCAAGGCGTGAAATGCTTTTATTTGCAATACTTTGCTTAGATGTAGTAGGTATTTTCTGCTTTTACAAGTTAGCCTCCATTCTGGAAGCAACAGAACCCCGATTTTATGTCTTCCCATATAGCTTCAGGGTTGGAACATTTGGCCTAGGTTTAGCCTAGAAAATTAGGGCATTTTGTCCCCTGCCCCTGGCTGCAGTGATGGATTCTGGGAGGAACGATGGCCTAAAACAAGGTCACCAGAAATTAGAACTCAACTGTGGACTGGGTTTTAAATTGGCCATAAAGCACATTGTCTTCTGATGGGCTCAGTAGCACAGCAGTGTAAATCTGAGGCAGACCCTCTGAGCATTGAGGCCTGAAAATAGAGGCAAAGCCAGGGGATGAATCTTAGTGATATTTTGTTAATTCTGAATTAAACTTTGGCCCTATCCCATCGGAGTCTTGTTGGTTGCAGTCAGTTTGGTCTAGCATTTCTGCACTTGACAGAACTTCTATATATCCATTTGTCTCACTGGCCTCCAGATCATTGCATGATATCAGATATAGATGAGGCATTTTCAGAGGTTTCTTTGCATCTTTCCACCCCAAGAAAATAACTCAAAAACCAACCCACAAACAAAAAACCATGGTTCAAGACTGAGCTAAAGGCAACAGTAGGATTAAGTTGAGCCTGTTTCTTGAATACTAGTGATGACTAGGTAATTAATTATTGATGAATATAAAGAGTTGTTTTGAGTTAAATAACTACAGAACGTGAAAAACGTTTGTAAATTGTGACACGTACTACAAAAGTTAACTGTGAATGCTCAATGCCATTTTTATATTGGCTAAATATTTATTGCCTCATTCATTGCCTCCTAGAATTCAAAAAGTCTTTCTGTAGTCTTTCTGTGTTGTTTGGTTTTGTCCATAGTCGCTACGCTAGCTTTCCTTGTTTGTCCATCTGTTGCTTAGGGGGGAGGGGGGAAGAGATTCCAGTAAGAACCATTTCTTTAGAAAATCAGAGTGAATTCATCTTTTCTAGGAACCCTTAAAAAACAGCAACCTAACAATGGAGGCCTTTGTTTTTGGATGTTTTACTGATTATTTATCCCCTTAGACGTTGGGGTTCTTTTTCTTTATTTGATTGACAGTTTTAACACAATCTCCACCTTTACCTAATAGTGCTCTGTATTTCAAAAGTGATTTCACTAACAAATGAAACAACTTCTAGCTGACTAAGAAAATTAAATTTTAGTTTTAATTTACGCTTCACAAAACCGCAGTTGCTGAGTGATACCAACAGTGAAAGTAGAAGGCATATAACAGAAAGGAAATAGTCTCAAAACAAGGATACTGGCCATTTATAAAACCTTACATAAATATTCCTTTTGGATTAGTCAAAGCTCAGAGCTTTCATTCTTTGAAGTTTGAAATCAGCCAGATTTTTAAAAATATATTTTTCAACTTGGGAAATGTATTTTTATTGCGCACATGAAATATTTTCTTTAAGCACAACTTGTCACATCTATTATTTAAAGCTCTTTAAAATTAGCACTTCCTTTCTCTGATGGAATATTCCATTTCCTCATTTCTCGTCATCTCATTTATTTAAATAAAAAATTTCTTCCCTTGAGTCCCCTGAAGCCCTTTATAATGCTTTTTTTTACTGCTTGGGATAATCTGCCTTTTATAATATTTACTTACATTCCTGTTGTATCTCATTCACTCAGTCACAAAGTCTTTAAGAGCAACTCTTAGTTTCTTCATTGTATAATACTATACATTTTTATTTCCTTCACTGCTTAGACATCTCTATTCTCAAAGCATGTGAAATAGAAAGGAAGTGAGTTGTCAATGTAGTTCATATGGAATCCTCTAGCAATTTTTTTATTGTTAAATGTATTGGGTGACATTTGTTAGCAAAAACTACATAGGTTTCAAGTGTACAATTCTACAGCGTCATCTGTGTGTTGCATTGTGTGTTCATCACCCTGAGTCAGTTCTCTTTCCGTCACCATATATTTGACTCTTCCTCCCTCCTCTCCCACTCCTCCCTCCTATTTGTACCCTATGATTTTTGAAGACCTGAGAAAAATATTAAGGTAACCCCTAAACTATTGACTGTATCCATGAGTTTTTGTTTCTTTGTTGCTTTCAGTTTTATATTACACTTTTGTTTATAGATTATTTTTATCTCCCTCCCTTCCCATCAGAAATAAGCTCTGAGGGCAGGGGTCTTTGATTCACCGTTGTGTTCTGAGGATCTAGAATAATCCCTGGAATATAATTTACTCAATAGAGATTTATTGAATAAATGAATGTATGACTGAATAAATAAACAATATGAGTAAGAACATTTGACATTTTAAAAGCTAAAAGTCATTATACTCTTTTAATAAACAAAAACTATAATTCAGTCTCTTTTTTTTGCATTTACAACCACAGAGCTATCATCCAGAATAAAAGTTCTTCAGTAAAATTTGTAAGATGACATAGCAACAGGAAAGCAAAGAGAAAGCTTTATCTCTAAGTACCTTTATGTGTATACATTTGTTCACAATAGGCCTTCTTTGATATTTTCCATTTGACATTGTTTATCCCATTCTTTCCTCTCATTTATCATCACATCTCTCTTCTGTGAATCTCCTTAATATTTTTCTCAGATCTTCAAAAATCATAGAGTGCAAATAGACCATCTTTTTCTGCCAGGCTTTCCAACTCTTGGCACAGTTGCCTAAAGAATGCTGTCAACTATCGTAAGAGAAGGAGGGTAAAGAAAAATAAAAGTGCATAAATAGTTCCAGTTTTAACTCTACCAAATAAAAAAAAATGCAGAGTTGACTAAAAGAAAACTTTCTTTCATTGTAGCATGCTCAGGCCATTCTCAACAATGAAAATGGAACTTTTAATTCATGAGGGTGCTTTCTAAACCATGGTGTTTATTTCTAGAAATACTTTTCCTAAAATCAGCTAATTGCATTCCTTTTATTTGAAAAGTCAAAATTAGTTTCCATAAACAAAGTAGTATGTTGGATTAGTATATTAGTATGTTGGAAATTGGAGAAATATGTACAGGCAAGCAAAATTACACTTACAGCTATCTGGGAAAAAAAATGTTTCTACTTTGGTAATGCACATTGTCTAAATTAATTTCCTAAGTTGTGTGGTACAAATCATTCATTGGAGTTATCTACAGCTTCTATAGCTTCTCAAAATTCAATGGATATAGAATTGTTTATGATTTTTGTTAAAAATGTAAATTTTAATTCAGCAAGTTTAGGTTGGGGTCTGAGATTCCATGTTTCTGATAAACTTCCAGGAGATTCCAATGATGCTGTTTGCAGACCATACTTTGATTTACAAGGCTGTATAGAATTAGGCTTTGTTTGTTTTTTAAACAGTAATTAAATTTGCAACCCCTAATTGTTTTTATTTTGGTCTTTCTACTATATTTTAACTTTTAAAAAAGAAATACTCATGCTGTCATTACTTCATTGTGCTCCTTAACTAAAATATGTTTCATCTGATTAAATTTTAGATATTTATTCTTTTGGAAGTTTTTTTGCTTGCTAAACTGAAATGAAAAAATAAATAAATGGCATAGTATTTCTAGAGTTAGACGAAAAGAAAGATAAGCATGTCTCACCTTCTTGTATTACAGTTGCCCCCGGCAAGGGAATTTAAATGAAACAGTCAGTTCCTGGCTTCATTGAGTAGACTTTTCCTCTTCCTCTTGTGTCTGCTAATTTAAGGCACTGTTAGTGATACATATTACATATAACAGGCTCAGTCATATGTTTTCCTAAATATACAGGGTTAAAACTTACCCCCCCTTTTTCCCCCAATCAAATTTTCACCCACATATTCTTTCCCTAAAGTAAAAAAATTGAAACCAGGTTCAGTTTTTAGTTTTCAGTGACTAGCTAATGAGGTAAAAATGTCCATGTCCACAATGTTGATTAGAAGTGGTTTTCTACTAGGTATTCATTTTCAAGAATGTTTTTAACTATAACCATACTGTCAATGAATTTTTGGAAACACCATTAAAAATTTTTCTTTCTAAACTACCACCTTTGGGAGTTCCCTGGTAGTGTAGTGGCTAAGGCTTCGGTGCTGTCAATGCTGCGGCCTGGGTTCAATTCCCAGCCAGGGAGCTACCCACATAAAATAATAATAATAATAATAATAATAATAATAATAATAATAATAAAGTACCACCTTCATTCTACTGAATATTTTTTGGTCAATGGTGGGGGGTAAAAGATGGAATCTAGAATCTAGAGAGATGAACTCAGTTTAGCATTCTAAATTATTTTAGTGTAATGATGCTAAAAACATACAGTATTGACCATATATTTTTATGAGCTTTTCTTGCCCAGAAATTATAAAAATATTATTTAACAATGATTAGTGGTCCCAATTAGTGGTGCAAAATTTAAACCAGTTACATAACATATCACCTTATAGTTGTGAAAAACACAATTACATTTTACTGAAATGTACGTTGAAGACATAGGGAACTATTTTGTCATTAGATTTGTGCTATTTCTTTTACATTGAGAATAAACCATTGCAATTTGTTGGCATAGTTTCCAAGAATGACCTTGGCATTTGTTAACCAAATGGTATTTTATTTATTGATTTATTGTATTTTTTTTAACCTACCTAAACTAGATGAGCTTGGCTTTCCTAGAAACAGCCTTTTCTCTACCTGTCTAGCTGCCAAAGTGTACCTTTTACACTCTGATTACATGACCTCCCTATAGAATTTTTCACTGGCTCCTCATAACTTTCAGTCCAAAGTTCTAACTCCTTAGCTTAGTACAGGACTGGGTAAGTCATCCATCATGGTCCACAAGTGGACCACCAAACAATTTTGTCGAGACCACTTAACTTAAGAAAAGTTTCATAGCAGATGTCACATTATACCAGGGCCTAAAGGGTAGTCAGAAAAACGTAAAAGAAACACATTTTTTTACAGGCACAATTACAGCTAGCTACTTGAGGAGAGAATTGGCTCTCCACCATCGAGTCAGCTATATGTATTTGAGCAAGTGAAAAGAAATAGCTAATGGACCATGACACTTGGAGAAAATTAGCAGTAGACCTTGTCCTGACAAAGTCTACCCAGGCCTGGCCTATGACATTATAACCTGTGTTGTCCTGACTCCTGCCTGCCTCTTGGGTCTCATCTCCTGTTCTTCGCCATACATCTAAATGTAATTAGATCATTGTTCAGTGTTTAGTGGGTGCATCTCATGAACAAAATTTTACTTTTTCCAGTCACCTTCATCAACTATCTTCTGCCGAACTTCCTCAACCATTGAGTAGTATATTACCAAACACAAATACACTATTTTCTTCAATGCTTTTAATTAAAACATCTCCATTCTGGAAGCCAGAGCTCATGTATTTTACATCTCTTTTCCTTTCTTCCTTCAGGGCCCATCACTTTTGTGGTTAAAAGGAGGGTGATTTTTTTCTCTTTTATGTCCCTTCTTACTTCCTCACCTTGGAGTGGAAAATGGAAGCCATGTTTACTCAGGGACGCTTTTGTTCTCCTGTTTCCTGGCTCTAGCTCCTCCCTGACTGAGCTGGGGTAGGTGGAAGGAGATAAAATTAATGCCTCTTCCTTACCAGACACTAATGTAGTTTGATATTGATAGTCCCTGCTTCCCTGGCTAACACCAACAGGCCATCAAGGGCTTCTCTTTATTCAAAATCCAATGCTTGAGCCCTTCAGCAGTCCCACCTGGGAGCACTCTAATTCAGCAATTCCCAGCTGTGGGACAGCCAGCTCCACCTTGGCTTCTCCCACTCACTTCTGTCAGGGCATGACCAGCTGCTTGGGTCCCACCCCAGCACCCCGTCATGTTTCTCTGTTGGTCTGGTGCTGGACAGATGACCCAAGATCTCTTCCACAGTTTCATCTGTCCACAAGCAGCTCACACTTTCTTATCATGCCAAGCATTTGGCTCGGAGGCTTTTTCATGCTGCTCACCTCCTCTTCCCCATGCCCTGGCACATCTTCCATTCTCTTGTTCAAGGAGGCACAGGTAGAGAAATCAACAAGTTCACAGCCTGCATTCATGTCCAAGCAGACAGTGAGATACCCATCTCTCTTTCTTGTTAGGTACCTCTAATCTCTACAAATGATCTTGGATTCTCTTTTCAATGGATGTTTTTGTTGTTGTTGTTGTTGAAGGGTGGGGACTGCCCTCCCTTCTTCTCCAAAGGTGGAAGGAAAGGTATATCTTCCCTATAAGCACTGTTCTCCTAACTTTTCCTCTCTCACTTTCCTGTTTTTCTTTTTATCTCAATACCTCACTGTCCGCATAGGTGCTATTGGCTGATTCCAGAGCCCAGGAACAGCCCAACCCAACATCAGGTCCCGTGATTAAGTGTACCTGTGTGTCCTAGAGAGACTTATTCTGTTTAACACCACCCTACTAATCACTCTGCCTCCTTTTTTGATGAAAAAAATTTCATCGAAAATTTACATGTGTGTCTAAATTCTAGTGCAATTTATCATTTCTTTGCTGTGCACCAGTGACACAACGAATATCTCTATGAGTGCTAATCTAAATATGGTAATTTTTTATTTACTTGCCTCTCTTCCTTATAGGAGACTATAAGCTCCTAGAGAGGAGTCAATTTCTGAATGGACTTTATATTCCCAGCATTTAATACAGAAATTACTTGCACAAATTGTGAGAAATGTATGTTTGTTAAATGAATAACTGCATAAAATATTATTTTAATTATTCTGCATTTCTACATATTTAATAATTTGGATGATAATTTAGATAATTATATACAAATTAAACAATGTTCATAATTTTTAAAAATTCCACAGAAAAAGTGAATTCATGATGTCTCAATTGTATGTTGCTAAGCAATAAGGATACAAAAATTAACCACCAGGTATAAATGAACTATCAGGTATAAATTATCACATTTTTATAGCTTTCTTTTTAAAGCTACTATTTGTGGTTGATGAGAAAGCATAGTCATAAAATTGAGAATGCAGTGATAAGTCAGAACTAGCATAAGTTTTGATATTCAAAGTCCTAGAATCAAATAAGTTGTTAATTATTATCTGGATAAATAGTCTCAATATCTCTCTGAGTAGAAATTAATAATAATTTTACCTGACAGAGCTTATTTCAGGGGTTAAATGGAATAATGTATGTGAAGATGTAAAGCCTTTAAAAGCTAAAAATGGATTATAGAAATAAAATGTTATTTACTATTTCTGATATTTAACATCTCTAAAATCTGAGAGCATTTTACCTTTATTTTGCAACACTGGATATTTTTATTGAGCATAATTCTGTGTGTGTGTGTGTGTGTGTGTGTGTGTGTGTGTATATATATATATATAAATGCTAAATGACCTGAAGAAAAACTTACAGTTCTTGATTAATGCCAGTGAAGCTACAGCCAATACTTGATTCTAAAATTTTGCTATTGGTTTTCTAATCAAAATGATTAATTGTTTTTCTTGTTTTCATCAGTCATACTCACAAGGCCCACTGTACTTGGCATTTTGGCCTAATAGCTTACTTAATTTGAAGATGAACTAATGGGTTATATGTTTTCCTCTTAGTATGGGGAATAATAGATCCATCTTGTTAAATGCTCTTTCAGATAATTTTTTGAATACTCATTACTGGTAGTAGGTAACCCTAAAATTGTTTGGTTGATAATAAAATATACTAAATCAATTCTAAAAGTATTTTCTAATTCAGTAAGAAATCGCGACTGCAAATTTCCTACCTGAATATTCAGTAAATGTCTGTTTTAAAGATGTTCCCTATAAGTAACATGCAAAATTGGATTTGAAATAATTAAATCTTAAAATATTTATGACTTTTCCTCCCTTCATATAGTCTTAGCTAATGATATTCCTTTCATCTAAAGAAGTAGAATGATTCCCTGGTGGTGTAGTGGCTAGGCTTTGGCGCTCTCAATGCTGCGGTCTGGAATGGCATATAAGTCTTTTGAAATATGTTTTCCTATAATGCTGCATTTTAAATTTCCTTCAGCCATGTTGACAATCAAAGTTGTTTTAAGTATAAATAAAGTAAGTAGAATAAATAAGTTTTAAAAGTTTTCCTACCCCAGAGAGAGCCATCTGGCCCCACACTATACAGCCCCACACTATATTCTATTTACTTAAAAATGCTCCTGCAAAGATTCCTAACCTAGAAAAGAAGTGTCATATCCATGTATATATATAAAAAGATTTAAAAAAAAAGCAAGTGATTATTTTAAATTTTCAGTAGGCGATCTTTTTTAAAAGATAACTTTGACTATCATCATTAAGATTGCCTGACTAAATGTGAGAAACCAAGATGAAGGAATACAAAGAAAAGAATTAGAGAAAACTCTAGTAAATTTGTAATGCTAGAAGAAGTGTCTTTAATAATGAAGGCCTAAGAGCTAAGAGTGCAATCAATGATTGACAGAGCTGGAATAAATCCATTTGTAATATGAAGAATGGTTCGTATTTCTTTTAAATATACCTAATGTTATTTTGGAAGGGAATTAACTAATATCCAATCTGCAAATTTCTCTTTACATTTTTCAAATTGAAATAACAGATTTAAGGACAGACCTTAAGTGTGTGTGTGTGTGTGTGTGTGTGTGTGTGTGTGTGTGTGTAATAACATATATTTGGAATTTAGTGAAACAATGTAAGCAAAGTAGCCTCTTTTGAAATACTCATTGACTATTAAAGGAAATATTCAAAGGTGAAACATTTTTATGCCATTAGAAAGTGGTTCAATAGGGGAAAGGCATATTTTCAGTAAGATTTTAGATGTTTTTGACAAATTTGGAAGAAATAAAATATTGCCATGGTTACTGTCTTGGTCATTAAACTGGGAAACTTTTTTTAAAATAATGGTGGCCATGATGTCGTGAAACAATGGAAGCTGGCGGAAGAGACCATGCTCATTGTAAGTGTGGGATAAAAAAATAGATTAAACTGTTCTTAACAATCAGAAAATGGCAGTTGAATATAAATTTTTAAAAATATCTAATTCTCTCCTTTTCATAATCTATACATATCTGTTGATTCTCCTATCCTTTCTATTGTTTTCTTTTTGAAGTTGGAAAGAAAAAGAACCAAGTTTTGTTGGCACAATCTTAGCTCAAAGCTTTCTCTTCCCTTGATTAGCATGTACCTCCTTATCACTCTGCCTTTTTCATTTCTAGTATTGTTTGGGATCACTGCATTCCTACCATTGTCCTTAATTCACTCTTCCCCACCCCCCACCCCCAAACACTCACTTCCCCTCGATGTCTTATTTTGCTCAGTCGCAATTCTCCCTGTCATTTCATAGTAGAGATCTCACTGTCATTCCAACACCTTACTCTTCTTCCATATTTTACTTAGTGGCTGTTTGTCCTTCCAAGCAACTTCAATTCTCCACTCCCATCAGTCCTAGAATAGATCTTATTTGTTCTCTTAAAGAAGGTCCAGGAACAAAACATCATAGAGAAGTGAGACATAAAATTTTCTTGGAGGGTGGGGGGAAAAGAGGGTAGAAAGAGACATACTACCTATTACTATATAACAAAACTTATTTAGAACCCTTGTTATATATTTTTATCTTTCTCAAAATTAGGCATCATGTGTTATCACTTGCCCCCTTTCATCTTCAGAAGAAGAAAATGTCTGTATATAATAACTCTCACCTCCTAGATCCAACAATAAGAGGCACATAGGGAAAACCTGACACAGCTATAGCCTGAAACAGCCAAGCCCAGCCAACCTGCAGACCCCTGAGCAAAAACGTCACCCATAGACACACAATCTAGAAATGCATGTTTGTAGTAATAGGCCACTGACGTCTTGGATGGTTTTTGGCAACATCTGGCTAATACAAATATTCTGTGGACTGAAAAATTGGTCTGAACGTGAACAAGCATCAGATTGAGTAAAACAAGGAAAATTAGAAAGAAGGAGGTGCAGAGAGGAAAAAGAAACATAGAGAAGATTTCCCAATGTTCTAGGCAATTTACATATTTCTCACAAACACTCTCTCCAGTTCAAAACGAGGACACAAAAGGATATAGTCGAGCTCAGCAGTAGCTACCTCTTGGAAATGTGTTATGTAGATGTGTGTCCATGGGTACTGCTGGACTCATTTCTTATTTTATGTGTTACTGTGCTATTATTTTTCTACATTTAGAATACATTTATTTTAAAATATTTATTTCTAAATCTTAAAAAAGGAAATGAAGAACCTCAGGCTGTGTGGGGATGAGTGACTTTCCTAAGGTGGCTTAGCCAGTAAGTAGCAGAACTGAGATATAATCCCACATAATCAATCTATACTTACTTTTGCACGTGAAGTTCAGTTTCCCCTTTAAGTCGTAGCTGTGGACTGGATACAGAGATGGGTAAGCAACTGTTGATCACTTTCTGTCCTTCACCCTGGCTTATCTATTTCTGCTTATCCTGTCTTCATCTTCTCTTCTTCTTATAGAAAACCTTCTTATTTTTGCAACCAAATGTATACTTACCCTACCCCCGCCCCCATTTGTGGAGGTAGGGATTAAAAGTACTCTTGCTTCACATACATCAGAGTTCGTTAGACTCCGGGCTGACGTACTCTGAGATATTAACTACTCTGGCATCTGGGCTGCAGATGACCCTGCAAGAAGGTGCTGTCTGAACACTGGAAGATTCCACAGTTGAATAAACATAGCTTAGGGAGCTTTGTTCCACTCATTTATTTGCTATTAAGGACCTTGACCCTATTTCTGTTGCCAGTTTTGCCATGGCATTTATATTCCACATCTTGCTTGTTAACATCTAAGAATAGAATTAGGTTATTAGCAAAACTGAGAGTATTTTCTTATTTCATTTCCAAAGAATATATAGGGTGTGAAGATGATGAAGAGAATGTAGTTTTTCCATAACCTCTTCCTCTGGTAAATAAACTTAGAGATTAAAACCATTCTTTCAGGCTTTCATCTCCCAACTTCAGAAAGCATTTCTGACATCCCCACCATTAGAACACCAAATATGGGGTTATTCTAATACATGGATTAAATCAGAAGCATCTGCAGAAGGAGAAAGCATCTGTTAGAATCTGTCACATCACCCAACATGAAATATTTGATCCTTCCTTCTAATGACAGAAGAACTAGATCCTAAAACATCACACATCTGGTAATAATCTCCCATAGACTCTAAGTGACCAAAGGGACAGTGAAACTGACGAAGGCACAATTTATTTGCTTCTGGTACAAGACCACAGAATGCATGAAACTAACTTAATGAAGTGTGTGATACTCAAAGTAGCACTGTAAGTGGAAACTGGGACTTTTGAAATTTAAACAATAACTAGATCCCAGAGAAAAGCCTTTTGGCTATCCAAATGGGTTTTAGCAACCCTACAGAATTTGGTGATTAATTATTTTAATATGGTGGTGATTGCAATGCACTATAGAAGAACATTTCCAAACATATATATAAACCTTGAACCAAAGATTTAGTAAAACAAAAATGTATAACTTTCCACTGTATAGTCAAATTTATTTGCAACGTTTTGTGCAGATAGTCATTCAACAACAATCTTAACAAATGATACCAAATAACTAAACAATAGAATGCATATTTTATTCTCTAATTCAGGAGCAAACTGTATTGCCTCCAATCCTTTGCAACGTGTAATGAACCTTTGTAATGAGAAGAAGTAAAAGAGTATAACTGCATTTTCTCTGACAGCACGTTTCTCATTTTTCTAATAAATCCGTGTGCAGGGGGTGTGTGTCTCTAAGTAGCTCTGATGTGTTGCTGAGTTCTGCTGTGCTACAGAAGTAATGAGTCTGAACAAGAATTGGTGTAAATCCTATTTAGTGTGACTTGTGTTAGTAACTGACTATGATATGCTGATAATAAGGTCAAATGACTTAATGCACATTAATCTCATATGCATATTGTTTGCATAAGATCCCAGTAACATTGACAAGGTATTAAATGTGTTATACCAACAAAGGAAAAGTGTGTAGTTTGATACACACTGCTCTTAATGTAATTATTTTGAAATATAAATATATAATACATAACATTTATATATAATATATGAATTGTTTATAAAGTATGTTTATTTACAAAAATATGTACTTTTATTATTTATATATAATGTATACATACATACAGAAGAACCAAAATAATGTATACACACTTTAAAAAAAGAAAAAATCTGTATTAAAATTGTAATACTCAATATATACTAATAACAAAAGATGAATGCAAGTCATGCTTGACTTCTGTAATCACAAGAGGTGCTCAAAGTGGTCACCATCAGCGTCCAGATACTTCTGATTATGGCAAACTACTGCTTGAGCAGCATTGACCAAAGTGTCCACTTGTATCACTGCGCATGCTATTTCAATTTCTTCCCAAAGTACTGCCAGTGTAGCTGGTTTTCAACAGTGCACCACGTCCTTTAGTTCTCCCATAGGTAGAAGTCAAGAAGTGTTAAGTCAGGAGATCGTGGTGGAAACTCAAACGAGTTTTCTCGAATTTCAAATACCATTTCAAAATGGCCTTGCAGTCCTCAAAGGACAACCATGTTTTCACCATTTTCTTTAACTGTCCTGCCTGTCGCATTCATTTGATTAATGCCATCTTTTCAATAAATTTTATACTACACACTGCTACCATAATTCAATTCAACTTTGAAAAGGATTACATAGGTAATATCTCCTAAAATGTGTATACATTTTTTGGCACCCCAGTTTATGCAATTTGGGTCATAGTTCTCTCAGCATTATCACAAGATGTGAAGCACAGATATAAAAGGTTTTAAAGATAAAAAAAATTTTGTAGTGGTTAAAATTAAGAAAACTACTTAAATTAGAGAGTAAAAAAACCTTTTCTCTATAAGGGGTATTAATTGATAATTCACAGAGATGAAATAAAGTTTCAAATAATACTCTTATTGTTAACTGTCTATCTAGACTTTGTTATTTATTGGTATACTATATAAGAATTTGCATTATTTTTCTGGTCTTCCCTTTCTAGTGGTCAAATGAATAACACCAAAAAAATTTATGTGTGTATTTAGAGCTAATATATGTAACTAGTTTTACCATTTAAATTGTCATAATATGAATGCCTTAGACAAGGACATGTCAACTCTCCCACATTTTTTTTTAATGCTAACAATTCAAATTATTGAAATGCCCAATCTTCAGGAAATATGTTTATATAATTCATAAAATTTAATGGAATAGTCTGCAGAGTCTGTATTTTTTGAATTGCCAATTAATTTTATTATCCACTGAAAGAAAAGAAATTTGGAGGAAAGAATATGTGGAAGGATATATTCAAAATTTTCAATACTTAAAGGTATTTCAAGTTGATTTGCAGTTAGACCTATTCTCCACATGCTTCATGGAATAGTTCCAGGACCAATATGGGTAGATACAACATGTGGGTAGATAATGGCATATTTTAAGGGAAGAAGATCCTAAGAGAGCATTTACAAGATGGAACAATCTGCTCCTAAATGTGATATTTTTCCGTGAGTAGAACTGTTACAGCAGACAGGCAATCGGTCAGCAGAGATGTTGCAGAAAGACCTACAGTTTTCTCTTCACAGGGCTTTTGGGCCGAGGATGATTTGTCAAGGCGTAGGAATCTAGCAACCTCAAAGAGACTCCAAAATTTAGGGAAACCACATCCTTCTAAAGTTGGATCCCACTGTTACCCTTAGGCCTTCTGAGAAGTGATCCATGGTGTTAAACTATGTAGAAATGTTTTATTAATTAGGACCTCTCCTAAAGGGCTCAGTAAAGAGTATAAATTGCCTTAAAACGTCAGTGTAGGGTGGGACATGTATAAAACACATTGTCATTTATCTGTAACTTATTAAAATTAGTAAGTTCATGGAATGAGTGAAACTTTTGATAATTGATAAGGAGGATTGATTAAAAGGAGCTAAATAGATATATTAGGATTTATTCAACTGTATAAATAAGAGAAAGAATATATCAAACATTGCTACATTTCATGCTAATGTAAGCGTTAAGTCCATATCTTATTTATATCTAAGCTTAAACACAGGACTGTAGATTGCACAAATGGATCTCTGAGAAGACAGATTTTTTTTAAAGACGTCTCCTCTGGGCAGACAAATTAGGGAAAATTGCCTGGCAAAGGCGTTGTAGTGCTACGGGGAGCAGCTTGGTGAATAGAACAAAGGCCGGATTCAGGCCCAGTTGTCCCTTGTCTGAGTACCTTTGGGCATTACAAAAATTACACATCAATATATGGTGACTTGTGTAGAGTAAATGAGCCAATGAATAAATAAGTAAAAGAGAAAATATGGCATTCTGATTGTTTTATAGTTTCTAGAAAGAAACAGTACTAGGATAAATTTTAGTCTGGATAAATGACCCCAGGAGACTATAGAGATCGTTTTTACCTGATTCAGTGAACATCAGAAACCTTTCTGTTACACAACAAGTTGACAAGGCACTGTAGAATTGTATGCCTGAAACCTATGTAATCCTTGCTAACAGATGTCACCCCAATAAGTCTAACAATAAAAATGAATTAAAAAAAAAAAAGAAACCTTTCTGATTGTGTGGTTTTCAGCTACTCCTATCTTAGAGCCATGGGAAGCAATAAGTGTCCTAATTTCTATAGAGCTGCAGCATATAGCAATTTTGCAGGTACATAAAATGAATGCCTTTTTTCTTTCTTTTCTGTGGATTCCAGGAGGGCATTATATTCTCCATGAGTACCACATTGTCTATGCATTGCAGTATTCCATAAAATCTGTTAAATAAATGTAGGAAAGAAATCAGTTGTTTGAGAATTTGGTTGATGCCAGTCAACCCACGACTAAATACTTGTAAATGGCTGAAAACTGAGTTAAAGAATGTGTGAAACTGGACTCTAATCAGAAGTGCCTCTGACGAGTCATTGTTACCTTGTGAACTCTACGTGAAACATCAAGTGATAATCTGCATAGCTGTGAGCACAGTTCATTTTGTCTGGAAGGCTAACCTATCAAAAATTGCAGGAGGAATTCTGGCAAAAAAAAAAAATAGATACAGTCACCTGAATGAACAATATAAATAAATGACATTAAAAATCTTGTGCTAAAGTTAAGACCCATTACTCAAAATTCTAAAACATTAGGTTTTTAATCTCTCAGAACCCAACAGTAGAACGTAGTACCGCCCACCAAAAAAGCGTAACTATATGAAAATGAGTAAGTTATTGAAAAATTGATGTTTTGAAACCAGGTATAACTCAAAAGGCATCAGGACCATTTAATATCTAAGCAAGAAGCCTAGACTATCTCACTGGCCAGTGAGGCACCTCTGCCTTATTAGAGAATTCCACTATCATTCTGATTACCATAATGCATGAAAATATTATATTCCATTCACTTAATTCAAGATAATCAGAAAAGTTGTAATTTCTACAAAATCATTAAAACATCAAGTAAATAATGTTTCTCATTTCTTAAGAATATGGGTGTATTTCTGTGGTCAGTGGCAGGAATCATTTTATTGTGACTTGGCACCCCTGCACTTCATTGAGGGAAGTAGTAAGTAATAAATCTGCCGTATGATAAGTACTTGCCAAAGAAGAATGCCCCTAATAATAACCCTTTTGGAGGTCAGAGCTCTATAGTTTTCTCTATTCTGGATATTTCATATGGATGGAATCACATAGTATGTGTCCTGTTGTGACTAGCTTCTTTCACTTAGCATGTTTTTTGGATTCATCCACGCTGTAGCATTCATTAGTACTTCATCCCTTTTTATGGCTGAATAATATTCCTTTGCATGAGTATACCATATTTGTTTACCCATTGATTCACTGATAGACATTTGGGTTATTTCTGGTTTTTAGTTGTCAAGAATAGTGCTGCTATAAACAAATTTTTATGTAGACATGTGTTTTGATTTTCTTGGGCATATACCTAGGAATAGCATTACCCAGTCATGGTAAATCTATGTTTACTCCATCAGGGAACTGCTAGGCTGTTTCTCAAAGTGGCTGCACTGTTTTATAATATATTCCATGAGCAGTGTATAAGGGTGCTGATTTCCCCACATCCTCACAAGCACTTCTTATTATCTGATTTTTAAATTACAGCCATTTTTGTAGGTGTGAATGGTATCTCTCATCTTGGTTTTGATTTGCATTTTCCTAATGACTAATGATGTTGAGCAGTTTTTCATGTGCTTATGGTTCATTCACATATCTTTCTTGGAGAAGTATATGTTCAGAGCATTTGCCTATTTTTTAGTTGGGTTTTCTTTTTATTTAATTGTAAGAATTTTTTTTTGAATTTTTTTTTTCATTTTTATTGTTAGACTTATTGGGGTGACATCTGTTAGCAAGGATTACATAGGTTTCAGGCATACAATTCTACAGTGCATTGTCAGCGTGATGTATAACAAGTTCACCACCTAATGTGACTTCTCTTTCCATCACCTTATATTTAGCTCCCCCCCCTCCTCTCCCACCCGCTGATGGTGTAGTGGCTTAAGGCTTCGGCGCTGGTGCTGTCAGCGCTGCGGCCTGGATTTGATTCCCAGCTAGGGAGCTACCCACATACCAAAAAGCAAAAAAACAAAACAAAATAATTGTAAGAATTTTTAAAACAATATTCTGGATGCAAGTCCCTTCTCAAATACATGATTTACAAATATTTTCTGCTGTTCTCTGGTTTGTCTTTTCACTTCTTGATGATATCCTCTGAAACACAAAAATTATACATTTTTTCAAAATAAATGTAAAGTTTTAAGTTTTTCAAATTATCTATATTTTTCTTTTGCTGGTCATGTTTTTAATATCATATCTAATAATTCTTTGCCAAATTTTAACAATATTAAGCTTTCTAATCCATGGACATAGGACTTTTTTCACCCATTTATTTAGATGTTCTTTAATTTTTCAGCAATTTTTTAAAATTTTCAAAGTATAAATATTTTTATTCCTTATGACATTACTATAAATGGGTTTGTTTTCTTAATTTAATTTTCAGCTTGTTACAAATAAAGTTTGGCAAGAAATTAGGAGCTATCTATTTAATGGTCTACTTCTCTTCCAGGCAAAATCTCTGAGCCAGGACTCTGGATCTAAGGGTGGACACATTAGCACAATTCCTTCCCTTAGATCTTCTCAGCTTGCCTCCACCTCAAGAGTCTAAACAAGGCTGATAACACCCCCCACCCCATATCCCCCAGTATTCTCATTGGCACTGAACCCAAAGTAGGGCTTCTGTTGCATGAGCAGAGGGCTAGGCAAATGTATTCATTTTATGACAACACTCACCTGTAACTTATTGCATCAGGGAGGTCGCTGGGGACAGGATGAGAACTGCTGACATCCTCTTCCTCACTGAAGGAAAAGTCTTGCAACTTGACACTGTAGGGAGAGAAGTCCTGTGCACTTGGCTGCTGGTGTCTAGAGGAGAGTTTTGCCTTGCTGAGCTGGGAGGGAGGAGAAAGGGAATAGTCTTGGTTCAAATAAAACCAATTCTTGCTTTCCTTACAGAATTTTCTAGATTTTCTTGAATACATGTTTATTCATTTGCTATATTCTTGTGCACTTAAAAGATTATATTTTTATATAATTTTCAATGAGGAGCAGTTCTGCAAAGCTCTTCATGCTGTCATGCCAGAGTTTCCTCATTTTTAAAATGAAGGTAATAGTTCCTATTTCATGGGGTCATGGTGAGAATTAAATTAGTTAATAGTACATGTAATGTGCTTGAAACAGTGCCTGTTGCAGAATAAGGTGTCAAGTAGTGTTACCTATTAATGATTGCTACTATTTTTGTTTAATTAATTCTCATCAAGATTTCCATTGATAGTGTAGTGGTAAATTAAAAACACAGGCTCTGAAGCCAGGATGCCAGCAATGTTCTTTTAAATTTAATGTGTGCATTTTTTAATGGAAAAATATGCAACAATCTATATGCAAACCCCCTCTCCCACCCCCTAAATAAATCAGTACCTGACACACGTATAGCTGGATAATTCTTCTCACCAACCTTTTCTCTTTTGACTTAGGTAAATATTATCTCAGTTTTTACTCATATTTGTTAACAAAACATTTTACATTGCATTTGTATATTTTTAAAGTTGTGTTTTGTTTTTTTTTGCAGGGGGGAGATTTAGTTCAGGGATTGCAAACTTTTAGTCCCCATGTATCTATACATAATAATAGCAAATATTTGGGGGCATTTACCATGTTCTAGACATAATTTTAATAGTTTGCTTATTTCTTATAATATCCTATGAAGTGGGTATTTCTAAAAGCCCATATTTTTAACCACCTGTGCTATATCCCATTCATGTAAGATTACATACTTATTTCTGTATTTATATATGTGCAGATTTTATCCCCCCAATATGTGAATAGACACTACCTCTAGGTGTGAGATTTTCATGATTTTTACTTTTTCCTTCAGAAATGGAATTTTTTTAACTAATGAGTATCTATTGTAATTAGAAAGAGCAAAATAAAAATCCCAATGTAATTCTGCAGGCAAGAGCAAAGCTGACTTAAGCTCTTTGTGATGAGTGGTGCCAGGACACGGGTAATTAACCTGAACTGTTCTGAATCTTGCTCTAACTTCAGAGAGTGTTTTGTTGTATAGAATTTTGAAATTATTCAAAATAGGTTTTCTTAATATAATTAATTATATTTTCCCCAGATTATATTGGGGAGAATTCAAGAAACTAAATACATCAAAGCAAGCTCAGTGATCTCACTAACATGTTTCAATTGGCTAGTCTTCTGCATAACAATTATTACAGACTTTTCAGATAATACAAATAAATATTATTAATAATAAAAGTTTGCTAAATACTTGATCATCACCATTAATATTTAACTGCTACAAATATTATAAAATTAAATCTGTACTTTGTACTTCCATTGTAGTAACTTTTCTTTCCTAACTTATAACCTCATTTCCACTATTTTACATTAAGATAGGCACTGAACAAATGTGTCAGTATTTAAATACAGCAGCTTTAAAAACAGGGGGTACAATTTATAGAAATGAGTTTAAAAGGGGCACACAAGTGGAAAAAGGTTGGGAACTACTGTAGTAAAATTACATTTTTGTTTTAAAGACAGCTGTATAAACGAGTATGTACCAGTAAATATATAAAAGGGCATACTTCACTATTGTAACTGCTGTATTTTTTAGAAATAATATGTATTCTTTTATATCTTTGTCTATTACTTTTCTAAGTTTCTAATTTTTTTCATGATTGTGTAATTTTCTAGGGATAATATAAGAAAATATTACAAACTAGATGTCTTAAACAATAAACATTTCTGGAGGCCAGAAGATCAAGGTCAAGGTTCAGCGGAGTTGTCTTTTGCTGAGGCCTCCCTCCTGGTCTGTAGATGACTGTCTTTTTCCTGTAGTCTTCACATGACCTTCCTTCTGTGTCCAAATTTCCGCTTCTTATGAGTACATCAGTCATATTGAAACAGGGCACACCGAAATCATTTTTAACTTAATTACCTCTCAAAGATCCTGTCTCCAAATAGAGTCACATTATGAGGTATTTGGGTTGGGACTTTAACATATAAATTGGGGGTTGGAGGGTACAATTGAACTCATAACAACATGTTTATATATTAATTTTGTAGAGAGAAATATAGGAACTTTATTTTGACAAGGTAAAGAAGGCGGGACAGCCCTTTCAATAGTCCTACTCTAAATGAATTGGATTTTTGTTTATAAATCAACCTCTTTACGGTTTGGTTATTACGAATCTGTCCTTCCAAATTCTGATAAATTCAGTCTGACTTTTAAAGCTTCAACTAAGCTTTTATGTAGTCATGACATCATCAGGTACTGCTCCATTGCAAGGCAACTCCTGAAGCGGCTGGTTAGTACATTTTAGGTTAGTTTTTTTAGCTGTGACAGCTTCCCTAGCCTCTCATTTCAGCCTGTTAGAATTTTCTTGACATATACAAAGATTTTTAGTTTCATGTTAAAGAAAGTAACAATTCAAATCTGAAACTTACAATGAAACCATAGTCATGTTTTCCAGGCCACAGTAAGTAAAAGACAAAATGAATTCAAGAAAAGTTTTTCTGAAGCCAGCCAAGAAATATTCTTTCTCTTCCCTGGTTTCATTTAATGCTGTGCTGTGTGAATACCAGTAATAGTGGAATGCTGAGAAAAAGATGGGAATATTTCTGTAATCATAGAAATCTGGCAATTTACCATAAATATTCTTCTGGAAGATATTGATACTGCCTACTTTTTGTTTAGTTAAAAACAGGCAAGAAAGAGGGAAGGATTTTGGGGGGGGGTGCAGGGGCGCTAAAGGAGCAGCAGTGAATACAGAGAACATTCATGATAGTGGAATACCAAAGGAAGAAGTCAGATTTATTTGCCGTAGTCAAGTATCAGTGTACCACATGTATTTGTAGATGAGTGATGTCTAAAATATGCTTGAAATAAAGTTCTCATGTAGATTGCAAAAGAATATGTTTTCATAAATTCATAAAACTCATTTTATTCTATATCTGTCAAAAAGGTTCCGTAGTTTGAGCAAAATAAATGGGAAAATATTATTATAATAATCTATCAGCATGTTTTGTATCTCTTACTTTAATACCACATGCAGTGATGTAATAGTTCCAGGTTAGTTTTTTTTCAGTGGAATTAACTTTTGTGAATTGTAAGTAAAGAGATTTTAGGGGTTAGGAAAAGTAAATATACCAAAATAGACCATCGTTTCTCATTAACTTCATCTGTACTAATCAAATAAAATTTTCTTATTCACAGGAACAAAATCGTCAGTTTATAAAAATACATAAATGTAACTTGTTTATATCCATCCAAATGTAAGTATGTAAATTATAATATTGACTGAATTTAAATAAACTTGAGATACTTAAAACATATTTGACAACTGAAAAACATCATTAAAGTATGGTGTGTACTTAAAGTCCTCAATGTAAAAAGTATTTAAGATTTAAATTATTTTGGATGTAGATCTGCTATAATGGGGAAATATCTACATATGACAAAATCATTGAATGTAAACATGAAAAGAAAGCAGATAAGTCTAAAAAGTTCTCTTTTAATATTTCAAGTGCTGCAGATATTTTGTAAATAAACATTTAAAAGCAAATTTCACAATTCCACATATACAAAATAGAAGCATTTTGTTCATTGTTCATCAGTGAACACAGCTCTCATTAAAACATTCTTCTATCCCTGTTAATACATCCATTTGTTTGAATTGGTGGGGAAAAAAATCAACAGTGACTGTCTCCACTCTATCCAGTGCCTAAGGAAGCATTTGTCATCCAAAACAGGACATATTTGGGAGAATATGTGATTTGAAAAACTTGTAGACTTCTTCATAGTTACACTCACAAAGCAGTTTGTGGGTGGCAAAAACGATTCTTTTCTAATTATAAAAGGGACATGGGTAACTTTGGTACTTCCGCTGTTCCAGAAAAGTTACTTGGCATGGATTATGATAAGAAACAAATTATTTCAGGGCAATTGCATCCTCATTGTTCTCCCAGTTAATTGTATAGACTAGACCCTGTAGAACTTAGTAACCACCTTTCAGACAAACAAAAACTGGGAAATTTTACAAATAAAAAAAAAAAAGTAGGCCCCTTGGCTGGATCAAAATGCTTTTCCTCATCTGGTGTGAAATTCTTTCTATAGTTGCAGTTAATTATTGAACCACAATAGAATCCTAATTTATGGCATGTTTCTGTACTTTTATAATGAGATAATTCCAGAATGTGCTGTGGTGGTTGGAACTGAGAGCAGCTGAGTGAGGCAACGGGGTATCCTTAAGAATTAGTGAAATTAAAAAAAAAAAAATTGGGAAGTGGGGATGGCTGAGGAAAACACAGGTTGTTCAGCAGTTAAGTATTGCATGCGAAAATAGTGTTGGGAGGTCTTAGGAAACCTGAGAAAGGAAGAGGTTGAGTAGGAAAACAGGCTCTGATTCTTCAGTAGAGAAAATTCCTACATTAAGCTCTATCTTTTATTCCTTGTAGAGGCCCGTATTACAAGCATTGTAGCTAAGGATAAAAATGAGAACCCTTTCAATTTTTTTTGGTGTCTTTTATATCAATGTTTAGAACATTTATTATTAAATTTGTTGGGGTAACATCGGTTAGTAAAATTATATCGGTTTCAAGTGTACAATTCTGTAATATATCATCTATGTGTTTCATTGTGTACTCACCACCCAGAGTCAGCTCTCCTTTCATTAGCATATATAGAACATTTTTGAACATTCAATAGAGGAACCGATCATTACTGGGGAAAATTTTCATGATTTTAAATGTAAATAAAAACAACAAAATTCTTTTCTGTTCTGATGTACTCTGGCAACCATATCTTAGGTGATTTATGTATTTATGACTTTCTAGTGTTTGAATGTGCCTTTAGGCAAGCTAATTTGAATACATTTTTTTGGTCTTCATTTCTTTTAAACTCCTGTGAATAGAATGTAAGCTCCATGAAAACTAAGAATTTTTGTCTAGTTTGTTCTCTGTTATTTACTTAGCACTTAGAACAGGGCCTGTCACATAATAAGCACTCAGTACCCATTTGTTGAGTGAATACGCAAAGTGAGTGCATAATTTCTATGTCTAGTATAAATTGAATGTTTCTGCAGTTAGTTAACCAATTATTATTATGCACTCGCTCTACCAATGAGGCAGATAATTTTAACTGATCTGTACCTGTAAATGGCTTAAAATCTAATAGAGAAGACAAATTGCACACATACCATGATCTGTTATCAGTGGGAGGAATTGACAGATCTATAGTCATGATATTGTGGTATTCTGAAAGCCAAGGGAAATGCAAATGCCAAAAAATTTGGGGTTTGACAGAACACATACCGAAGAAAGGTAAAAGAAGATGAGATGGAGAAGAGGCATTGAGTTTAGCTTTTAGGGGATTTAGTGAGAGACCTTATATCTCATACTCGTACATTGTGCCTTTTCTCTGCAGTCAAGCTACTTAAGTTCAAGTCCCAGCTCTGCCACTCAGCAATTCTGTGCCCTCTCTGTGCATCAATTTCTTCATCTGAAAGATAAAGATGATACTAATACTAACTCATCAGGTACTTTTGAAGATTAAATGAGCTAAAGTATTTATAAGATGTTTAGAACAGTGCCTGACATATTGTATATACTATTAGATGTTAGAAATGTCAATTATCATTATCAAAGCAGTAAGGAACAAATCCAGACTTCCAGAATTTTAAGAGAGGATAGTGACGTTTCCCTATGCCAATCTTCTACTGGTGAAAGAACCACTTCTATACAGCTTCCTAGATTTAGTTATGCAAGTCTAAGTAAATCAATGTACAATCCTTGAGATAACTGCAGCCTTTTGAGAGACCCAGAGGACCAAAGTAAACCAAGCCAAGCCCAGATTTCTGACTCAGAACTGTGAGACAATCTATGTAGCCATTTTAATCCACTAAGATTTGGGGTCATTTGTTATACAGCAATTACCAATGCACAACTAGAATAAATGCATTCTTTATTGTGACCTAGCAGGACCATACACACATGCAAACACCCATTAACACACTCATGTAGATAAAGCAATGTTTATTCTTGTTATGTATAACACACTCAAATATTTTCTACTTCGTTAATGTTTTTAAATAATGATAGGGACACTAAATTAATTTAATGACTGACAAATTGTCTATAACAAAGAGTTTGGAAAACAGTGGTTGAATATAATCTCTGGAATGAAGTTTCCTGGTTTGTCACTTAGTATTTGGGTCACCGTGGAAAAGTTACATAGCCTTACTATGTGTCAGTTTCTTAATCGCTAAAATGAGAAAAATAATAACATATCAATGTGAGAATTAGACCAAATAATGCATGCAAAGCATTTAGTACAGAACTTCACACAGAGAAAAGACTAACTACTCTTAGCTAATATTTTTTATTGTAATGAAGCTTCCATAGATATTCCATGATTCTTGAGGCAGAACTGGAATTCTAGCTACCACTATGGCTTGTTGAAAATAATTACTATAGCACATTTTACATTCTGTTGTAATTATTTATATTTCTATCTATGATTCTCTCTCCCAGTCCCACCCTCTTCAAACTAACTTATGAGCTTCTTGAAAGCAGGTATTATTTCTAATTATTCTTAATCTCCTTAATAACACAATTCTTGACATAGAATATGCATTTAATAGTTATTGAATGATTAAATTAATTAAACATAAATGAATAAATTCTCACCATCCAAGATAGTCCATTTAGTTTTTTGTTTTGTTTTGTTTTCATATTCACTCCCTCCTCTCCCTGCTAGTGAGCATAGGGGAGGGAATTCTTTTTTAATTGTTCAATTTATTGGGGTGACAGTAGTTAGCAAAAATTACATTGGTGCCGGGTATACAATTCTACAGTGCATTTGCTATGTGTCGCATTTAGTTTTCTTAACATTTTTAATTAGTAAAAATTTGTACCTTGTAGCAAGTCAAAATATTCTTACTTCATACTAATTTTCCTGTCAAAATCAGCTCATTATAGGTCTATTTCCTCCCTTACAACAGCTCTTCTAAATTCTCTCCTCCATTTTCACATGGAAAAACTGTCAGATAGGAGACGTGGATTTATAATTCCAAATCAGCTCTGAGTAAAAAAGTCCCAGATTTTTCAAAGATCCCTATCCGCTATCACGGTAATCCTTCCCTAGATGTATCATACTTTGCTAGCATTCCTGTTAAAATCTGATATCCAACTTTAGAACAGGTGAGGACAGGCAAATATGACAAAAACTCTCATAGTTCTGGTCTACACATTACAACTCTTCCAGTGTGTTCCAAATTACTTTGCCCTTTTCTGTATACAACACCCTTTCTTACAAAAATATCCATTTATACAGACTCAATTATATTTTAAAATGGTGGTTCACATTTTTTGTATCTTTGTCTCTAGAACACTTTTAGAATCTTGATTTACTCAAACTGAATTAACCAGATTTCTCAGCTTTACATCTCTGAAAAATGTAATAAGCATGCCTCTTGAGCTGATAAACTTGTTAAACAGGATAGAGCAAAGTAATGTCTGGCCACTACACTATAAGTTAATATCCATCTCTGTTAATCAAAACTCTGTCTGGAATTCAATCAAAACAAATCATTCTATACTTAACTATATCATGGTTGTCCAAAAATTCACTATGAGAGTCTATTTCAGTTGTTTTAATTTAATCTATATATTCTAAGACTTGAGCATTGCCTTTGAGCTTCTATTTTCTACCTGTGAGGTCAGGTTATTATAAAGCAAGTGAGTTCTCTGTGCCATAGCCTTTTCTTAGTGAACCTATGCTGGATTCTAGGCATTATTTTTTATAAGAACTAGAAAACAATTTATGACAAATACTTAAATTTTAAAGAGGATCAGAATGAAAGTTTATTAATCTATTTGCTAAGGAATTTTTTATGTTCTTTCTGATAATTGGGAGACTGCCTCCTGTATTCTAGTAACTGCTACCTCTTTTTAATAATTTTGCAGACATCTGACAATATTAAAAACTAATGTGTGAGTGTTTTCCAATAATTTCTTGTAAGAATGTCACATTAGCTAAATTATTTTTGTTTACTCACTTCATTTATTGATATTAAATATCATTCATCTAGTGACTTCCATGTTCAGCTATAGGAGAGTGATTTTATAGCAGGACAATGCTCCTGCCAAGAGCAACTCAAAAAATAAGATATAATATGGTATTTATGTATGTGCATGTACTCCCAGAGAGAATGAAACCACAAAATACGAAGAGGCGAAGAGATAAGGCTGAAAGCAGCAAGTGTCTTCTGTTTGGGACATTGTCCAATTACTGACATGGTAAAATGTCAGGGATTATAACAGGACCACCACTAAAATGGAGAGAAGCCATCAGAGTTTTTGTCAATTTTCCAGGGCTAGAGGGGGAAAAGAAAGGAGTTCTAGTATGCTGATGAAGTCAGAAATTAAAAAGATTATAGTAAGAAAAGAGGTGAAGATAAGTTAGATTGATAGTAGTTTTCTCAAAATAGGAGAAAATTTTAAGCAGTCTTTCAGTGTTGAGTAGGGAAACAAATTGTCTAGGACATGCCAAGGTCAAACTTGCAGTAGGAATCTGTAGAAAGACTGACTTATATTTGTTAAAAACTGCAACCTAACTTTCGGTCAGGTTAGTCATGGATTGGAGCCCTATGCCTTCTGTCTCCTAGATACAATAGAGTGAACCCTGTCTGGCTAAAGGTAATGACATCATGAGCCTCACCAGTTTTTATATACAATGTCCAACTTTTAATTTAAATGAAGCTAAGCACAGTTAGAAACAGGACAAAGAGAAAAACAAACAATGAAAACAGCTCTGTGGTTAATCCAGCTATTGAAGTTATTAGAACTGGACATTCAAAAAAATAATTTGAAAGGCAGAGAATTTTACTAAACCAGTTTGAATTTATTTTTTAAAAAATCAAATGAATGTTTTAGATTTAAAAATTACACTCAGAACTGAGTGAATTAATTTAATATAGAACTTGATACAAAAGAATAGAGGTCTAGTGAGCTAAAGGACAAGTCAGTAAAATATATTTGGCTGAACAGAGAGAACAAAAAAGATAAAAAAATAGAGCAAAGAACATGATATAAATATGGAATAGGATAAAAACCTCTGACATGGAAAATTCAAGACCAAGTATTGTCAAAATGATCTTGAGGCTAAAGAATGAAGTTGGAGTACTTACACAAGCATATACTAAGACATTTAAAAACTGTGGTAATTAAGATAATGTGGTATACATACAAGAAATACACAAATAGAACAGAAAGAAAGTCATTAGAAATAGATCTATAATCTCCCATTTTATGATAAAAACGACAGTGCAGTGGGTAAGGGGAAAATACTTTTAATGAATGGTGTTGGATCAAATAGATATTTTTCAGAAATTTAAAAGTAAACAGTGAAATAATAGTCTTTAGAATGAAAATGAAGACAATTTCCATGGTCTTGAGGTATTCGACATTTCTTAAATAGGACAGAAAACCACAAGTATAAAAGAAATCAATAAATTGGAGTGCTGCTGTATTCATCAGAAGACACCTTTCACTAGTGTAAAAGCAAGCCACAGAAGGAGTGACAGTATTTGTTATACAAATGACCAACAAAGAATTCATATCAATAACATCCTGAAGATGTAAAGAACTCTTGCAAATCAATAAGAAAAAAAACAGACAATTTAATAGAAAAATGGCCAAGAAATATCAAAAGAGACCTAGAAAGATATAAGAAGGGTCTCAATCTAATTATATATGGAGTAATAAGAATTAATAGCACAGTAAGTTACACTGTATACCTATCAGATAGCTATTTTTTAAAAATAAATACTAAATGTTGGTATGGATATGCAGTAATTGGAAGTGTCATTTACTACTACTGGTACTATAAATTGGTACAAACTCATTGGAAAATTGGTAGTACAGTCATACATCACTTAACAATGGGACTACGTTCTAAGAAATGCAATGTTAGGTGATTTTGTCATTGTGCAAACATCATAGAGGACACTTACACAAACCTAGATGGCAAACCTACTACACATCTAGGTTATACAGTATAACCTGTTACTCCTAAGCTACAAGCCTGTACAGCATGTTACTGTACTGAATTCTGTAGGCAACTATAACACAATGGTAACTATTACTATTTGTGTATCTAAACATATCAAATTTACAGTAACACTATGGTATAAAAGATTTAAATATAGCACACATGCACAGGGCATCTACCATGAATGGAATTTGCAAAACTGGAAGTTTCTTCAGGTAAGTGAGTTGAGTGAGTGGTGAGTAAATGTGAAGGCCTAGGGCATTACTGTACTGTAATGCCTTGTGTTACCAATGTTATGATGACCACAGCATCACTAGGCAATAGGAGTTTTTCAGCTCCATTATAATCTGATGAGACCACCACTGTACATGTGGTCTGTCATTGACCAAAGTGTCATTATGCAGCACATGACTGTATCTACAAAATTTGAACATAAGAATACCCCATGACCCAGCAGTTCTACTTGTGAATATAGGACTATCAATAATATGTACATAAAGTTACTAAGAGCCATGTGAAGCGTGTTTGTTCTGAGTACTGGGCACAACCTAATGTCTCTTAAATTTATAATGGATAAATAAATTATAATACATTCATAAAATAGAATGCTATACAGCAACAGGAATGAATGAACTCCTACACACAGTGTGCTATTGGACCCAGTAAGAAATACGTACTTGGTTTCTGTCTCTGTTGCTGGCACAAGATTTTCTAAAACCCTTGAAATTTCCCAAGCAATAGGGGAAAGAGGAGTGTCTTTTGTTGTTCCTAATAAGGCCCTTTCAGCCAGTTTATGCTAATAAGGTGACCCTTGTAGGGCTGCTAGATAGCTTTAGGATGGTTCCCAGAGGAACCAACCATGATTAGAGGATTGAAATTTTCAGCCCCACCTTCTGACCTCTGTGAAGAGGGGAGGGCTGGAGGTTGAGTTACTTACCAATGGTCTGTAATCTAGTCAGTCATGCCTACTGCTATGGACTGAATGTTTATGTCCCCCTCAAAATTCATATGTTGAAATCCTAATCCCCAATGTGATGGTATTAGGTGGTAGAGCCTTTAGGAAATGATTAGGTTATGAGGGTGGAGCCCTCAAGAATGGCAGTAGTGCCTTTTAAAATGAACCCCAGATAGCTAGCTATCTTGTCCTTCTGTCATATGAGGACACAGCAAGAGAGCCATCTATGAACAAGGAAGCTGACTCTCACCAGACACCCTATCTGCCAGCACCTTGATTTTGGACTGTCCAGCCTCCAAATGTGAGGAATAAAACTAACATGCCTACATGATGGAAATTTCATAAAAACCTCTAAACAGTAAACTTAAGAGAGCTCTCAGGTTGATGAACACAGCGAGGTGCTGTGACAACGGTGTGTCCAGAGAGACCATAGGCGCTCTGCACTACTTCCCCGTACCTTGCCCTATGCATCACTGCCGTTTGGCTATTCCTGAGTATGTCCTTTATAATAGACTAGTTATAGTGAGTAGACTGTTTACTGAGTTCTGTGAGCTGTTCTAGCAAATTATCAAACCTGAGGAAAGGTTGTGGAAACCTTCAATTTATAGCCAGTGTGTCTGAAGTGCAGGAAGCTGGGAACGTGTGATTGATTTCTGAGGTGAAGGCAGTCTTATGGGACTGCACCCTTAATCTGTGGGGTCTGTCCTCATTTCACACGTGCACTTTTTTCTGTGTGTGGTGTCATAATTTAATTGAATTGTAGGATACCCAGTTGGTGTTCAGAATATTGAAAGATTGGTTTGTGTGTGGGGAAGAAAACAAAACAAAATATATTTGGTGTCAGAAGTTAAGAGTAGAAGAAATAAAAAATGACATGCAAATATTATTAATTGAAATAAGCTAGGCACAAAATAATGCACACTATATGTTTCTAGTTATATACATTTGGAAAACAGGCAAAATTAATTCATGATGCTAGAAGTCCAGATCAGTTACTTTTAGGGAACCAGTAATTGAATGGGGGCAGGAGGGGCACTTCAGGGTGATGATATTCTATTTCTTGATTGGAGAGTGATTATATAAATGCCCTCAATTTGAACAAATTAATTAAGTTGTCCATTCAAGATGTGTGCATTTTTTATATGTATTTTATATTTCATTAAAAGGTTTCCTTAAGAACTCATTAAAGAATTCAGTTACTCTTTTGTTCTAAAAATTATATTAGATTTCACATGAGAGACTTGCAGAATATTTAAAATGTTGCCAGAACTATTTGGCAGACTTCAGAGTGAGCCAATCTCCTGTCTTGCAGGTGAAATACAAGCTCCTAAAAAGGATTGAATTAATTATTTAATCAATTAATTAAATCCAAATATTTTGAGTATGTGTCTATTTTGTTCCTGGAATTGTGCTCGAAACTGGGACATAATAATGAATAAGACAACCATTGAAAAATGAAAGATATTTTGAAACCTCAGGGATGGTATGTTTTAGTTTTCTATTGCTGCTGCAAGAAATGACCACAAACGTAGTAGCTTAAAAACAACAAATTTTATTATATTATAGTTTTGGAGATCCAAAGTCCAAAATGGGTCTCACTGAACTAAAAATCAGGTGTTAGCAAGGCAGCATTCCTCTTGGAAATTTTAGAAGGAAAACATTTTCCTTGATTTTTTCAGTTTCTGGAGGCTGACCACATGTCTTCGTTCATGGCCCCCTTCCATCTTCAAAGCTAGCAAATGTATCACTCTGACCTCTGCTTCCATGGTCAGATCTCCTTCCTTAACTCTGACCCTCCTGCCTCCCTCTTTAATGTAGAGGACCATTGTGATTACACGTCACCTAGATAATTCTCCCATTTTAAGATCTTTAATTTTATCATATCTTCAAAATGCCCTTTGCCATGAAATGTAGCATACTCACAGGTTCTGGGGATTGGGTCATAGACATTTTTGAAGGGCCATCATTCTGCCTACCACGTGAAACTAAGAAATAATTCCTAAAACTAACAGATAAGTCTGTCCTAATTGAATTTGTGTCTTTAACAAGAAAACTCTAAGAAGAATGGTGATAGAGGCTATTTCATTCCTGTCCTATATATATCACAATGGTTGCTTATCACATTTATCAATGGGTTGGGAGTGGAATTCTGGGGAAGCACCCTCTCTGAGTTCATCCATTGCCTGATGAATTCCAGGTGGATCTGAGGAGGTTAAGTCATTCGAAGTAGCAAATATGCATGATGTCTTTCATGCTACCATACTTATTTTCAGTTTTAAATCCTGATGATAACCAAGGTGGCTTTGCTTTTAAAACAAAAACAAAAACACACCATTACCCTTCCTGGAGAACATGGAAGTCAAATTAAGACTTGAGTAATTCTGTTTTGACACTTGGTTATCGGTACATACAATGTCCTCCCAGAAGTGTGTCACCTCTGCCTGCCCATTCCTCATACTCTGCACAGCTCCCTGGAAGGGCCGTGTCCTCTCAAATTTCCACGGCTCTGTATATGCTTTCTTCATGTCTAGAAACATCTTTCCCCCATTTATACAGTTGAATAACTGCTAATTATCCTCTAAGATCCAGTTTAGAATTTATCACATATGAAAATGTTTCTAGGCCCTTCTCCACCTCCATCTAATCTGGCTATATATCCATAGTGTTCTGATATAATCCTAACCTTTTCTATCAAAGTATGTATCGAACTGTAGTTTGTGTGTATGTGTGTGTGAGTCCCTTTAGGGTAAGACCCTGTTTTATTTGTCTTTGAAGCTATGGAATCCAGATAAGGAATAGACGAATGAATGAATGAATGAATGGTAGTAAGTTAATTAGACTTAAAGCCTATTATGACCTTTTTCTAGTTATACCTAAAATTGGATGAAATTGATATACTACTCTGAGCCTTGGCTTCCTCTTCTTTTGAGGGTAATAGTCATTCTTTTTTCATATTTGTCATTGTGAGGTTAAAACAGTGAGGTTCTACAGAAACCTAATGACAACTCATTGAGCTGGGCATAAAGAATACAAAAAAGAATAAAATATATCCCAGCCATTAAGAAACTTAGATCTGTCATGAAGGTCAACGAAACAAGGAAAGGAATTGTTTCCTTCTGCTGTGAGAAGGGAGCATGTCAAAGAGAGATACAGTGAGAGGCATTTGTGCTGGGCCAAAAAGGCAGATGAAGCATTTGCGTGGTTTGTAATTGTGAAATGATGAAGTTAATATAAATGAGAAGAAACAAAAAGGACCAAGGGAGTGCAGAGAGAGAACTGCTTAATTTTGCCCAGAGGAGTCAGATAAGGAAAGCTCCGCAGACAAGATAACATTTAGGGTAGACCTAGAAGGATAGATACTGTTTTCCAATCCATCAAAACCCTAGCAGGAGGGAGGAAATTCTAGGCAGCCACCAGATTAGACGACTAAGTTAGTTGGCTGCAGCATCTGGTGCAGTGTGACAACTGGCTGCCAAGCCCCAGAGGATGGTATTTCTAACCCCCACCTGAAGATAGGAGCCTGGGTCAGTAGCAGCTGAAGCCAAGAAGGGCATAGAGAATGATTGAATGACAGATGGGCAAAGTTGCATGAAGACTGATGTCAGGATAGGCCCAAGCCGGAGGAACAACACAAATGCCAAAAGGAAATCTGAGAGCAATGACCAGTAGCCAGAAATGGATGGATGCCATGGCGTCAACACAGGGGCAGGGCAAGTTTCCAAAGGCAAAAGTCCAGTAGCCCAGCTGGGTTTGAAAGCTCTGGGTGAGCACCATCAGGGACAGGATTTAAAGTAAAGACTGATTAGCTAGAAAAGAATCTCTGAGGGTCAAATTGTTTTGACAGTGGAAGGCAGGTGTGCAATTATTTCTAGGAGCCCAAAGAGGATTTATGGCACAAAAACCTTCCATTAGCTCCTGGTAGAAGAAATTGCTCTCTGCTCTGGAGCAGAAAACACCACCCACTCCACTTGCCTACCTTTGTGGCAGTTATGTGCAGCTGTGCTTAGTAGCAAGAAGTAAAGCTGGAGAAATTAGGGGTCTCCTAGGGAAGGGTCTATAATGCCAGAGTGAGGCATTTGCCCATAACCCGGAAGGTCATGGGGAATCATGGAAAGATTGTGAGTAGAGAGGCCACGTGATTGAAGCTAAACTTTAAGAAAATCAGTGGAAAAGGTAATGGCAGGGCTAGTGATGTTTTCAACAAGTATAATTTAAGTTATAAGAAATCTAAATTGGAGACTTTCATGTGGTCATTTATGAATAAGAGCTAATCAATGTGGCAAGAATTCATTTGTTAAACCTGTATTATCTGACTTGCATTAAGGCTAGATGATGCCATTGTATGGACCACCTTTCATCATTCATCACGCTTACCATTTCATTGCTATATGTGTGTGGATGGTGGTGGTATCTACCTGAAGAGGAATCGACGTGAGCATTTTTACAAGACCCTACACGTGCATTCTGCATGTGATGCAGGCAGATTTATAGGCATAATGTGGTCAGGTATGCTGCTTATACCTGTTAAGATGCTTTAGAATCAGAAATAAACCTATTGGAATTTTTTTAATACCTGAGTACGCTCGTTTCTAAAATCCCTCTAAGCTCCCAGGATGGGACTATTTCTTGATTTTGCCTAGTTCTGTTCCCTGGAAGGCCCTCTACTCATCGCCAGTTCTCTGGGGCTTTTGTTCTCTATATCTGTAAGATGTACATTCGTTTCTCTCTTTCTTCTTCTTTTTTAAATTATTTTTGTCCCATCTGAAGTAAGGATTGGAAAATATGCTCTTCTTGGAAGCCAGAAGCATTCTTAGGCTACTCACTATCTGCCTGTAGAAATATAGGGACTAAAGAATAATTTCTTGTTTTGGAAAAGACTTTCTTAGCCCATACCTATGACACTTCTAGCTATTAAACTCTCTTAAAATAATTGGCTTCTTGTCTGTTAAATTCCAGTTAGCTCCATGTACTAATAGCCATAGTTCTTAGTTCTTTTCTATATATATTTCTTAGATTTGTATATACATTGGTATATAGAAAAAATCCAAGAAGAGTGTGTGTGTGTGTGTGTGTACATACACATATATACGCACATCTAAATAAAAAAATAAATAAATAACACATATATAAATGTATGTATGGGTTCTGGTGGATTTTTTTGTTTTTTTCTGTTTGGTAGTTTTTTTGTTTTGTGGGGTTTTTTGTTTTTGTTTTTGTCTTTGTTTTGCTTCTTTTTCCTCACACTTCCCCTGACTTATTATGAGTACCTTGGAAATATCAGACTTTGGTTGGAGAGCTAGTATCTATTCACTGAATCATTTTGCCCAATTTTCAGAATTTCTTGGGCACCACCTAATCTCGTCAGAGGTTTTAACCATGGTGCGACAAGTACACCCTTGTTTTGATTTTTACCACAAAGCCAAGTTTTTATCAGCTTTTATGCTCACAGCATTTCTTCATTTTAATTTTTTATAGTATAGAGTTGGAAAGTAGTTGTTTCTTCCATTAATGTAAGACTCTAAAACTGTGACCTCTCTATTTCCCTTCATTCAGATTTCAATATCAGTTTGTTCTTTTCTAACTTCACATCTTTCTTACAGCTTGCCGTGTTCAGACAACAACAGTGGACAATGGTACTGGAATTCTGCTTTCCAGCATTAAGAGCTACAAGCTTATCAGACACCTTGCCTGTCTTCTAAGTAAGATGTTTCCGTTGTGCACACCATGGAGTGCTGTCCTACGCTGAAATGGCAATCTCCTCACTATCGGCGCCCTAGTCAGTGCCACATGTTATAGCTTATTTGGCACATACCATCCCTTTTCTGAGTGCTAAATCCAGTATTAGTTGGGATAAACTAGGTTATGCTCTGGTAACAAATCTCACAATCCTAGGGAACTATACTAGCAAAGGTTTATTTCGAAAAAGGAGTAAGAGAACTCATCACCGTTGAGTACAAAGTATGATCTAGGAGCACTGCCATTATCTTTACAAGTATTATCTTATTTTAATCTTTACAAGGTGTTCATGAGTTTCTCCATTTTCTATATAAGGAAAATAAGATTTAGAAGGATTAAGTTATTGTTCAAGAATACAGAGAGAGTATACAGTGGTACTAGGGTCAAATCCAGGTCCGTCAGACTTCAAACTTTGCTTTTTATGACTACCTGAGAGAAATTAAAATGAAAGTATCTTTTGCCAAAATAAAACCAGGGTAATCACATTTGCTATTGACCACAGCTAGTACACGTAAGAGATACTCTGTGAATCTGATACATGTTGATTAACTTTCTGCCTTTTTTTTTTTTTTTTTTTACCTTTAAATAACTTAGGGCATGATTCAACATCCACTTTTGAATATCACATTAAAATAGTCTGTAAAATTTCTCTTTTGAAAAATTAAGGGATATTTGAAAGCTACTTTGTATCTTTTTATTTTTTTTTTTAATCAAGAAATGTGCCTGCAAAATGCAAAAAAATATAGACTTGCTTTTCATAACATGAAGAAAATCTATCTGGAAAGTGGTAGTGCAATAATAAAACATTTGGGAAGGGATAGTAATTGCACAGAAAAAAATTGCTTACAAGAAAATTAAAATATGTAATGATAAATGAAAGTCTCAATGAGATTGGCAATGAATTGTAGGGAGAATGAGAATGGAACCTTTTTAGATCTATCAGTTTAAACATGTCAGTTCTAATTTAGGTGTTTCAATCAATAACTTTGCAAAACAGAAAAGAACTTAAATGCAACATTTGCTGTAAGAGAACTAAGCTGACCAGACATCACAGGAAACTAAATGAGCCATTCAGATGCATTCCATGCCCTAAAGATTGTGACTCCAAGTGGTAAATATCTGATCACCGTTCTTGAGCTCAGATGCAGTTGCTGATCACACTCTCTTCATCTCCCTGCTGATCACGTGTCTGTACCCCACTTCTTGATGAAATTAGCAAAGCTATCTCTAGTGAGGGAAATAAAATTTAAATGATGCTAAATTTCTAACCAGGTTTTCAAATCTAGACATGGTTTCAGTTAGCACAAGTACAAGGAAGAAACAAACAAACAAACAAACAAAAAATGACACTGCTAACTTGGTGAGAAAGGGACCTTGTTTATAAGCATAATAAAAGCAGTGCTTTTTCAATTTGCCTAACTTCATTTCAGGTTTGATGAAGCTTAAATATACTTAATTGAAAACATGTCCCTCCAGTACAAGCTGTTTGCTTACTCCTCTGGACTTCTGTATCATTTACTGCAGAAACTGTGTTTGTGGTACTAGCATATGCTAGCTTTAAATAAAATTGCCATTTGTTCAAGTCTGACAATTGAAAAATTATTTTCACACCCAAAAACACATTTTGAATTTGTAAAAATTCTGTGTATGTGTCAATAATTCCCTGTAACAGTTGAGCAAATAGAGATAAAGTGAGATTGAGCAAACTGTCCAAGTTCTTAAAAGCAGCAGAGCCGGTACCCTTCTGATGTGAAATTTGGTATTTTCACTGGAATTGTTATCTTACTTGTATTGTTCACTTTATCCACATATATACTGACTACCAACAAGGTTAGAAGTTTCTTGAGCAAATTTTGTCCTGTAAAATTTTTTACAAGCAATACTTTATAGAATGTTACACTCACGGTAGTCATCCAAAAAATTCTTTTGTGGATTATTATGACAACCAGTTCCAAGAATCTTCCTCCAAAGTAGGCTTAAATTTTTAGTTTTGAGATGTGTTTCAATTGCATTTAAAAATATAGTGAGCTGAGTCTGCTTGCTTAATCTTTAAGCTTTACACTGCAGGTTGAAGTAAGTCAACAAAACATTCAATCACCTCAATAACTAAGCAAAAGTCATTTCAATTTTTTAGGTATATCCCTTTTTTAACTTTCTGAGAAAAATAATTGCTTATTGTACAGAAACAAAGAGAAGCTATCAAAGCCAAACACTCCGTTGGAGAATTTAATATAAAAATGAACTTTTTGTTTCTATATACTAAAGAATTACAATGAGCTCAGTGGTTAACATCTTTGGCAATATATTTTTATCAGAGACAATTGATTTATAATTGCAAGGGAAATATTTCTAATAAAAGAAATATAATTTCAAATCTCTTATCACAATTTAAAAACTAATTTCTGTGCTAAGAAGTTCTCAAAATTACTCAGCTCCTGAAAGAAAAACTTCATGGCCCCTTGAAAAATGAAACAAAATGTGTTTTCTCTGGATGTTAATTTATGTTCAAAGAATTACCACAGAATGGGTCTCAAAAATTCAGGCTCCATTATTGTCATCCACAAATTTAGCATCTTTCAAAATAAAATTCCCTAAAAGGCAATGCATCAATATTACACTATTAAAATTTCCTTTTGGAAACTCCTAAAGGTAAACTATCTTATTCCTCAGAAACATCACTTTAAAGGAATTTACTTATTTCTTAACACTTTATTTGCACTGGAGATTCAGGCAGGTGTGGCCCCTACCATTGCAATGGCTTCTGATAAGAACCTTTTGTGCATGGGACAAAGGTACACAGGAGATGGGCTAGGAGCAGCTTCCCAGCGTGACTCCAAGATGATATTGGTGGTGGGAGTGGTAAGCCTATTGGTTAACTAGCTGCATATGATTTCTGCACAGCATGTTTTTTTCTTAAATCCTTACCAGAACCTTGAGAGGGAACTATGGCAAGTATTATCTCTATTATATAGATGAGGAAACTAGGCCCAACGAAGTTAGTTATGTCGTCCAACAGTCAGTAGAGTCTCGGTTTACCTGCTAATCCCGTAAAGAGTTGCATTGTATAAAATAGTGTCTTATCCCAGGATTCAGCCTGAGTAAACAGATTTAGGAATTTAGGCTTATGGGAGAGCAGCAGTAGTCTATACTCTATTTCTGTTGCTACACAGATCTCTTTGTTCAGGCATTTAACACAATTTTAATGAGTACCCATCAGGTGTGGGACATTCTGCTTGGTACTGGAGTTACAGTAATAAATAAAACAAATGTGGTCTCTGTCCCCATGGAGTTTACTATCAAGAAGGAAAGAGAAACAGCAAAGATATGCTTCGACACATATTTGATGACAGTTGTGTTATTTCTGTGGGTAAGATGGGAAAGGAACACATCCAGTGTTTTCATCATAAAGTGACTCAATATTATGAAGTAGTAGCCACTGTATAATGGATTGAAAAACAAAATTAATTTTCCTCATTTCTGTGTTCCAATGTCATCACTGAAAATTGTTCACTTAATTTATAATATCTCTAGTCTTTGTTGATGTTACTCCACTCAACCAAGACTGTGGAGTCCTTTCTTTCCAAGACTGTTCTATTGGAAGCATATGTATATAGAATATATATATATTTATATATATATGTGTGTGTGTGTGTGTGTGTGTGTGTGTGTATATATATATAATTTTTTTTTTTCAAATTTTTAGTTTTGCTGAAGAAATAATAATTGGGGGCCTAAACAGTCCCCACTCTTACTGGCAATGCTCAAGGTAAGAATATTATCCTCCTATGTGTTCAGTAGTCCTGATGAAATCAGATCATGAGAAAGATCATTGAACTGGGAGGTTGTGAACATGGAGTAAAGTTTCAGCTCTTGTCACTCAGAAGCTGTGGGACCAAGAGTAAGTTACTGCCCTTCCCTGGCCTCAGTTTTCCTCATCAGTGAAATGTGGTTGGACTAGATCTTTAAATGTTCTTGCATCACTTATACTGTATCAAACAAACTAAGTACTAATAAACTTCAGAATTTGTTTAGATCTGAATGTCTGATGCATTTCAATTGTTACTTTCAGTATGTCTAATGTAAATGTAATAGCCATTAAGAAAAGAGATTTATTTTAAATTTGAATTACTCTGTTTATACAACAGAAACCAGCTGAGTTTTTTAGATTATTCACATATTTTAGTATCGAAACCACCTGATGATACCCTTTACCCCAGTCAACAAATAGCTTAGTGGGCAATTGGGTGCTCAGAAGCCCATGAGGAGGTTTCTTCGTGTAGCCAGAGTTCAGAAAGTAGCCTAGTGAGTGAGCATGATAGGAAGAAGCTATTTTTCTAGCTGTGTTTCCCAAGCTTTTCATGCAAATCTATAAAAATTAGCTTATACAGACATTCTGTGACATTTCTGTGGAGTAATATGAGCGATTTGGGTTAAAGTATGTGGGATAAACTAGAGGGAGCACATTAGCATGAAGTATTAATGTGAGCTCCCTGTTCCCTTTGTGACATAAATGAATAATTGGCAAGCAGACGATTACCTAGCCAAGTTAAGAATTTTTCATTTTTCGTTTTCTTTTTTTTTTTTTTACTCCATTAAAAAAAATTATGTCTAGCTTGGGACAATTAAAAGAGATTAGCACATATGGCATCGTGGCATAAGTCAAGAAGTTTTAATGTTTTTAATTTAATTTAATAAGCATATTTAAAGCCTTCTAGGTTTGAAAGCTTAGCCAGAGCTTAAATTAGGCCAGATTTTATTCTTTTCTATTTTCTTGCTCTCTTTCTAAGTGTGACATACAAAACAAAACAAAACAAAACAAAAAAAACGAACATTGCTTTTATACAAAAACTCCCATAAGCTTTCATGGAAACCCCTCTAATAAAAACACCATCAAAAGCACCATCCTAAAAAATAAATAAATACCATCAAGTAAGATAAATATGATAGGCACTTAAAACTAAGAAACAGTAAGAAATTGATAGGAACTCTTGAATTCCGGTTTGATTCTTCCATGTCACCTTGAATAGTGATTACAGTACTCCCTCAAAGTTTCTGAACCAACTGAGACTTGGTAGTGACTTCACAACGTAAAACAAACCCAAATTATGAGGAGCTTCTCATACCAAACAAATTCTATTTTATTCCGGCCTTGGATCAATATAGCATTTGTTTCCCAAATTAAGTTTTGAGTATTGGGCTATTGGATTTTCACAAAAGTTTAAAGCACCACATTAATTAAGCTGACTAAATTTAAGGTTTGTTAATAGGTTAACTTCATTTGTGTTCTGATTAGAACATATGTGACAAAGTTTTCCGTTATATGTGTATGTATGTAGTTGCAATATTTTTGGAGCCAAAAGAGTATTATTTACCTTGAATCTCTTTTTTTTTTTTTTTTTTTTGCTTCTTACACCCTAAATTCCTCCTTCATATCCATCATATTGTCTTTCTGAAATCTTATTTACCTCTTAAGTGGACACTACCTGGATGTCCCACAGACACTTAGGTCTCAGCCTATCCAAACGAAACTCAATCTTCTTTCCCATGAAATTGACTTCGGGAACTCTTATTTACTCTTAGTTATTGGTGTAACCATGTCAGAAGTTTCCAATTATCCTTGAACCAAATGATCTAATTATCCCAGGTCCAGATGATTACTGAATCCTCTCAATTGTACCAGAGAAGTGTCTTTGTAGTTTAAGCCTCTTGCTGGTAATGACCACTGTCACACCTGTAGTCCAGGTGAATCAGAGTAGCATTGTGGAGCAATGCCACCATTTATCAGCCATATGACAAGTTAACCCTTCTAAAGTTTAGTTTCAGTTTAGTTTCCCCAAATATTAAGTGGAGGGTGAACTTACCTCATGGTGTTGCTGGGAGACCAAAAGAGGTAATGCATATAAAGCATTTAGCATGCAGTAAGTTGAATTTAGGAAAAAGAAGAGAAGGTTGTCCTCCTAACAGAAAGTAAAAAGGCTGGAATCTTGAAGAAGCATAGCCCATTCAGGAGCAAGAGCTGTGTGTAGTTAGGTGTCAATGGTTTTCTATGTCCATTGCTATTAGATAATGAAACTAAGCTGAGGACTTAATATACTGTTCATAGCTACATAAAAGTTACTCAGTTGTTGTTGTTGTTGTTGTTGTTTTTCAATGCCAAGTAGAACATAAGAATTAATTCAGCACAAAGACATAAAGACTCATTCCCTAAGAGCACCTAACTGATCACCGATCAGGCATTTTCAGCTATTAACAGAGAATGATTGGAAATGATTTCCAGCAGCTGCTTTCCCAACATTTAATTTTTGAAGTTGTTCATTTGTATTATGAAAAATTAAGTTTTCCCGTTGACCCTGAACTTTCGATCTAAAATTACAAACACTGATAAACTTTCGTTGGGGAATATTTTTACTTTAGTCTTTCAACCAGGCTTTACTCATTTGCAATGATAATTTCTTTTTTGACTCATTTCAAAATGCTGTTCCTCCTATCTTCCATCGATTGGGTTGAGTGTATCTGTACCTGCCTGAAGGGAGAGAATAGTTCTTGGGTGCCAGTGCTGCAGGGCAGTAATCAGGACTTGTCTGAGACAGACAACATTCAGAAGACAGAGAATATTGGAATTGGAAAGATCCTTCTGATATGTCTTTCTATTGCAAGAGACAGACAAAATGATTCCATCTCTTGTTGGGTCAGTTTTCCTATAATCAACACTAAGAAAGAAAAAACGAGTTTTCATTCAGTTGTTAACTGAAGCTGTATCTGATTGCAAGTTAACACTGAGATTTTCTATTCTTTGTCTAATTTAAAGGAATTATCCCTAGCCTTGCCTTTTACTCTTTAAAATAACAATTTCTAGCCATAGTTGGATATGCCTGTTTTCATAATAAAACTGCAAGGAGGCATGGCTATTTCAGTAATTATGGATTAGATTCTATTCGGGGTGTCACAACATGTCCATTAAAATAGAAGTCTATAGGGGCTATTAAATTTATCCACTGTGTTCAATAACTCTCACACTGGCAGATGTTTATTTACAGTTGTTTGTGATTTTCGAATTTCCCTGTTTCTACCTATGCCATTTCTAAGCTTTTTGGGGGAAGAGAAGGTGATTTGGAAGGTAGTTTATGTACCATCTTTTCAAAATATGTGGTCACTTTTCTATGGTATCTTGCCAAAGTTAACAAGCATCTACATATTTAACTAAGAAATATAGTATCAGGTTAATTTAAACCCTGAACGATACGGAAGTTGATATTTAAGAGCAGATTTCAAACAAAATTTAAGGAAATGTGAGGAATTTGGATTGTTTAAGTCTAAGATGGAATGGAAACTGGTAACAGCCCCTTCAATGTTCTGGAACCTTAGCATGCTGTGGTGAAAGACTAATAAATGATTTCCAATAATTACCTCAAAGCAAATGCCAATAATGAAATGACTGGAGGTCACAGAAAGGCTGTAGCTTCTACATAGTGATAAGCTATTTTGGATAAAGGAAGTTGTTTGGTAATGAACTGTAGGGGATGATGACTACTTTTGACATCATCATGTAAATAAAATCAAGCTCAAATTCTTATATTCTTGACTCAATCAAAAAATAAAAATTAAGAGGCTTAATAGGTTTTAATATGAACTATACAGGGTTGCCCAAAAGTGGATATACAGTATAGTTTATTTGCATTTTATTACATTGTTTATTGCATTTACATTTGTTTAACACTTTAATCTTGTGAGTGCTCTAAATGTCTTCCATCAGTGTTGTAGCACTCTTGGAACATGTCCAGTACACTGTGACATGCAGTATGACACCAATTCCACACTGTTGTGATCAATTTCATGGAGTCAACTGTACCTACTTTGGGGCCACCTTGTACATTACAAAAGACTATATGTCATAAATGTACAATTTTAAAAAGAACAATAAAACAAATAGACTTATAACCACTTGCCTTAAAAAATAGAAAATTAGTTGAAGCTCAAGTACACTTCCATTCCTGCCTATTCCTTTTGGAAGTGAATATTCTAAAAGCTTCATTAACCATTCTCCTGCTATTCCTGGTTTTTCCACACAGGTATGTCCTAAAAATGTATACAGTTTAGTTTTATAACCTTTTTACTTTTGTATGCTTATAATAAATTATACTTTTATGTGTATTTCAGGATTTTTTTTAATCCCAAAGTTTATATTTTGAGTTTTATCCATTTTGATATACTGGTTCATTCATTTTCAAAACTATGATATATGACTATATGAATTTATGGTGATTTCCCTACCTAGTCTCTTACTGATGTACATTTGAATAATTTGTGTATTTCGAATCATTCCTCTACTGACATTTGTGTATATACCTTCTGATATGCATATAGAAATTATTCTTTATGGTATGTTTCTTAAAATAAAATTGATGAATATAGCGTATGTATAACCTCAACTTTACTACGTAATGCCTAATTGTTTTCCCCCAGTTTTACCAATTTATAACCTCACCACTACTTTGCAAGTGTAAGTTCCAATTCCACCACACTTGTATGCATTTCAATATTTGGAATTATAATCTTTTAAGTTTTTATCAATGTCATGAATATTAAATAACTCATCCTGTTCTTATTTAGCCTTAAGTATTAATAAAGTTGGCTATTCATATTTTTTCTTTTGTCAAATGTCTCATGCTTTTTCTTTATAATGTTGTTTACTTTCACATATTGCTATGTAGAAAATTCTTTCCATATTCTGGATGTAAAATTTTCTTGGTCATAAACATTGAAGTCACATTTTTCTGTCCTAGTTTTTTGTTTGTCTTTTCATGATGTCTTTTGATGACTTGGTCATCATTTTAATGTATTTACATATATTAATCCTTTCCTTTGTGGCTTGGACCTTGCAACCTTATTTAAGAATCCCTTCCGTACTCTGATGTGTTCTCCTGTGCTTTTATTAAAGATTTTTAAAATGTTTTCCACCAGTAAATTTGAGTCTTTGTAGAAATGATGTTTATTTTCATTGGTGAAAAATACAGTCTATATTTTATTTATAGATGGAAAATTGTCCTAGAACTATTTATGGATAGTTCATTCTTACCCAATTGACCGGGATTTCTATCTCTGTCATGTATCAGATAGCTAAATATATATTTCAGGGGCTGCCCTGTACTTGGTTCCACTAGTCTGTTTTTCTATACCAGCACTACATTGTCCTAATTAACTTTTCTTAATAATGAGTTTTATTTTTAGTATGACATTTTTTTCTCCTCCTTCTCTTCCTCCTCTGCTTCCATGCTCTTCTTCATGAATATTTTAGCTGTTCTCAATCCTTTGTTAATGCATATCAATTTTAGAAACACCTTATAAGCTTGTTCAACCACAAATACTTTTGGGACTATTAATCCATTTAGAACAGTGACTTTTTTTTTTAGTCTATCTATGAACATGGCATATATATCCATTTATATTTATTTTAATTTCTTTCAACATAATATTTTTATACTTCCTATTTATATTTATTTCTGTTACCATATATTTTTGGTTCCTATTATAAGTCATATACATGTTCAATTTAAATTTTTTATTTTTTACAAGTGTACAAGGTGGGACAATTAAGTTTGCAAACTCATCCTAGAAAAAGTGCTAAATACCTCATTACTGACTATCACTACGGTCACCTTCAAAGTACTCCCCTTGGGAAGCTATGTACTAACCCCAGCACCTAGTCCACCCTTCAGAGCAATTTTATAACTCTTTTTCTGGAATGGCCATTAGAGCTATAGTTGTGCCCAAAAATCTGACAAGTTCAATGAACTTGCTACCGTGCACTTACGTTGGCAGCACTGGACAAACAACTTGGTGAGGTGTCAAAATAGTTTAAGGTTCACAGCAAAATAGAGAAGGTACAGAGTGATACATTTTTTTACAACTGATGAACTTACATTGACCCATAATAATCACCAGTGTACATTGTTTATATTAGGGTTCATGCTTCGTACTGCAAATTCTGTGGGTTTGGACAAATGTAAAATGTATCTATCATAATAGTATCATACAGAGTATTTTCACTGCCCTAAAACTCCTCCATGCATCTATGTTTATGAGAGATATTGGTCTGTAGTTTCCTTTTCTTTTTTTGTATGTCTGTCTGGTTTTGGTATTAGAGTAATGCTGACCTTAAAGAGTTAGGAAGTACTCTCTCAGCTTCTATATTCTATAAGAGATTATTGAGAATTGCTGTAAATTTTTTCCTTACATACTTGGTCCAATATACCACTGAGCACTTCTGGTCCTAGTGCTTTCTGTTTTGGAAGGTTATTAATTATTGACTTAATTTGTTGAATAGATATAGGCCTATTCTTGTGTCTACTTTTTATGTGAGTTTTGACAGATTTTATCTTTCAAGTAATTGGTCCATTTCATCTAGGTTATCAAATTTGTGGGCAGAGTTCTTCATATTATTTCTTTATTTTATTTTTAATGTCAATGGGGTCTGTAATGATGACCTGTCTTTTATATATTTTTATTATTTATTTTCTTATCCTTAATTTGAAATAAAATTTCTCCTCTTTTTCTAGTGTGCTAAAGCAGAAATGCATTCAGTACAATTAATTTCCCTTTAAGTACTGCTTTCACCACATCCCACCAACTCAGATAAATCATGTTTTCATTTTTATTTAGTTCAAAACATTTTTTAAATTTCTACTTATTTCTTCTTTGAGCCATGTGTTTTCTAGAAATGCGTTATTTAATCTCCAGGTATTTGGGGATTTCTGTTATTGATTTCCAGTTTAATTCCATTGTGATCTGAAAGCAGACAATGTGCTAATTCTTTAAATTTGTAAAGGTGTGTCTTATGGCCCAGAATGTGGTCAATCTGAGTGAATATTCCATATAAGCTTGTGTGTCTTGCTCTTGTTGGATGAAGTAGTTTATAGATGTCAACTACCTTTGGTTGGTTTATAGCATTGTTAAGTTCCACTATACCCTTTCTCATTTTCTACCTGCTGGTACTGTCCATTTCTGAAAGTGGGATTAGAGGTTTCCAACTATGATAGCAAATTCATTTATTTCTCTTACAATTTTATTAAATTGTGCTTCACATAGTTTCATGCTCTGTCATTAGATGTATACATGTTAATAATATGCAAGATAATTATTTTTCTTTGACACTTGATATTTTCTAGTTTGTATTTTGAATTTTTTGACTTAAGAGTTATAAAGGTGTATTTTTAAATTTCATATAAATAACTTAAAATTATCTTTTTGTTATTGTATTAAGTACATTTCTTAAAATAAAACAGAATATGTTCTCTAAAATATTGATTCTTTGAAATTTATTGATGCTTGCTTTATTGTAGATCTCTTGGTCAATTTTTGCAGGTATTTTATATATTTTTCAAAAAACATATATTTTGTTGTTTGGGGGAGCAATTAATTATATATATCCATTTAAGCAAACTTTATAATTACATTTTCTATATTATATCAATCCTTGATTTCTTTTCTGATTGCTCTATAAGTTATTAAGATAGTTATATTAATTTTCAAGTATAATAAATTCATCAATTTCTTCTTTTTTTGTAATTTTAAAAATATGTTATTAAGTACATATAAATTTAGAATTCTATTTTATTGAGACTTTGAATCTTTTATCAATAGAAAGTAACTTCAAAAGGATTCTTATAAGTAGATTAACCTGTTACAGGTTTTTTCTTAGATAAATGCAAAAAGATTGTGTATCACAACAATATATGCAACTGAAGGCAGAAACAATCCCAAATCCCTCAGAATAAATGAAAAATATTTCAAAGCAAAGATGTTAGTGTGGCTGCTTCATGAGTTAAAGAGCATTTTCATCACACAAGATTAACATTAAAACATAGTGTCATAGTTTAATAGGTAGTGTTTCATTGTTTTTTCTTTGTAGGCTGTAAAATAATAGTACCTCCCTAATTCAATGGCATTTTAGATTAAATAAAATAAAATTCCTGAACATTTAACTTTATCTTGCCTATCTTTGCATTATTCTGCACATTTTATTCTATCGTTACTTCAAATAGGGTTCTTTGTAGTTGTTATTTGGCCCATTTATACCATATTTTCACCCTTATTTTACTACTTAATTTTTTCATTTAACCCACAAATTAAACATTATTATTTTTCTTTCTAGTCAGTGTTTTATCAAGTTTAACTACATGTTTTTATTTTCTTTATTCACCAGTCATTGCATCTCGTATCTTTGTTTATAAATTATTTTCCATTATTTCTAATGTATGTTCTTTAGAAGTTTTCTTGGCAATGTATGTTTGTGTTAAAATTCTCTCTCTCTTTTTTTTTTTTTTTTTTTTTTTTTTGTATAAAATTGTCCTTGTAACACTCTCAAAATTGGAAAAGCATTTCATTATTCTAATTCTTAAGTGATCTGTAATTTCTTTCTGGATGGATTCAAAATCTAGTTTGTTCTTGGAATTCTGCAATTTTAGAATACAATAGACAAATTTTTGTTTGTTTATGATCCTTGGGATTCACTGGGTTTGTTAAGACAGTTCTGTTGTCTTTCATCAGCATAGGAAATTCTTAGTCCTAGTTGTTCTGAATATTGCCTCCTTACCATCTTTCTAATCTCTCATTCTGAAACTCCAATAAGATATAAGAGGGCTGTCCAGAAAGTATCCAGCCATGTAATATGAAAAATAGAAGCATTTATGGCTGAATTTTTATTTGGAAAGCCTTGTCCTCATATACAGGCCAATTCACTACGTCCCCATAGAAGTTAACATTTTCACATTTTCGAATTCTGATTCTCTGCAATACATTCTATAATCTTTAGTTCCATCTTTCTGTTTATCAATTCCAATTTTACTTGTATCTTACACACATATGCTACTTAAGATATCCATTGAATTCTTATCAAAGTTATTGGATTCAACACATTCATAATTCCTAAGAGGTGTTATAATATTTTCTATTGCTAGAAATTCTATGCAATTTTATCAAATGTTCCTTGTGATATTTCAGTTTATTTTTGTCAGTTTGATATGCTTTTTCAACATATAAAACATGATTATCTTTTTATATGATAATTCCATAAATTTCTTACATGTTTGATTCTGAAATTTTTTATTTCAGCTCGCTTTCTCTAGCTTACTTGTTTATTTTGTCTTTTTTTTTTTAATCAAAACTTATGTTTCTTGGATATTTATTGTAATTCTTGGAGGTCTGGGGTTGAAGTTAATTAATGCACTTGTTTTTTTCAGGCAGTTGAGGGCACTAGCAGGACAGCTTTAAATACTCAGTTTGAGACTTTCTGAATCTATCAGATATTCTGCCCTAAAGTACGTGATAACTGACTTAGGATGAGAACCCTCCCCTCGCCTTCCTACCGACCTTCACCACCACCATCCAGAATGAAGGCTGAGGCAAGGAAAATATTTGTTTTTTCAGCAAGAATGTTTTTAATTAACACATTGAAGGGATTGCTTTTTGGTCCCTGGTTTATACAATGATGTCTCTGTTTTCACTTCAGACATTGGGGGTGCTCCTGGTTTTGTCTCATGACTGTTACATAATACATTTAAAATTCAAGCTCTTTCCCATCAAGCATTTTTGGATGCCCCAAAGCCAAACACCTGTGTTTCTTGCATCTAGGAATTTACCTTACTTTCTAACTAGCATATGCATATCTACAGAAAGGTGAGTGTGTGTGTGTGTGTGTGTGTGTGTGTGTTTAGTTGATCAAAATTTTTTGTTGTTCTGTGCCATGTTCCTTCAAGACAGCTAAACCACTACAGTGCCAGAAAGAGAAGACAGACTTTTAGGAGAACAATTATCACATTGAAAGAACTTAAAGTCAAGCTCAGAGTTCACTTGGAGAGATTTTGTATTTAACAGAAGGTTGATCTGGAAGAAATGGGCCCTGAGAATTAAAATGAGAATGTAGAAGAAAATCAGAAGGCCAAGTAGAGAACTCTGAAATTCATCCCCTTCTGAGTCTTTCCTAAGAAAGCAGAGAATCCTTTCTGCTGTTTTCTCCTCTTTGTCTCAACAGCCAGTTCTTCTATGATAACTCTGGAAATCATTCAGGATGCTATCATTTCCTTACCTGAGAAAATTACCTTCCAAAAAGAAAACCAAAAAAAAAAAAAAAAAAACCAAAAACAAAACCAGATCCTACCTCCCATTTTATCAAAATCTAATACATTTATATTCTAATATGTCCTTTGGAGTCAAATCCAAATTTACTATCTGGAGGAGAAATGCCCACAAAAAAGAATTATAGAACTCTTTTAATATATATTAAATCTCAAGATATGTATGGAAATGAAATTTTAGGTTACTCAACTAAGCATAAAAACAAAACTTTGTAGATCAGTTTGAATTTGCCAATGATAATGCATTTACTAGAAAATCCAGATTCCTGTAGTTTGCTGGGTGGACTACCACAGATTTCATTTAATATTGATCAATAAATGAATGTAAGATTCAAGAAATGAATAAAAACATAAAATAAGGTGGTAAAAAGAATTGAAATATTCAAATGTATATAAATATAAGCTTGCCTTTTAAAACAAAGCAATTATTGTTAAAATTTCATCTATTCTTTGTTTATGAGACATGCTTAAAAACACAAGGGCACAGAAAAACTGGAAAACTGGTGAGGACATTTAGAGTCTGGAGGCAATTTCTACAATATTTAGTGTCCTGCTTTGACCCTTTTACCAGGTGGCCTGCAAAGCTGCCAGCTCTCAGTGTGCTCAGAGCAAGAGAAGACGCTCCGTTCGCCAGCCTGCAATAAAAATGGCTTCACAACTATGTCCTATGACCCAGCGGGTCCAATGATGCTCAAAGCCTGCTAATCAGGATGCTGTGTGGTAGCAAGCCCCAGAAGAGAATCAGTATCCTTTGCTGTTCTCAACTGCCAACCTCTTTATGGTGAATAACTGTACTTTTATTGAGAGTTTTTCTCTTGCTACTGGGTTCAGGCGTTAACTGAATAAGTGAATCGGGAGTGTGGGACTCAAATTGACCATCATAAATTAGATACTACTTGATTTTATATTTATTTAGTCACTTACTCAGGTGTGCTTAATTTTATGTAATTAGGAAGAGTGCTTTTCAAACTATTTTGACTAAGATGCACAGTAAGAAATACTGTCACCCTCTGTAGCATTCCTCTACATAAACGTTCATACACACAAACTTTAAAAAAATGTTTTGCAAAACTAAATATGCTTTTATTATGTGTAGTGAGTACACTGTGATATTTTTTAATTCTCTTTACTTTTCAAATCTGGTTGCTAGCCACTAAATTTATATTTCACAACCCACTAAAGGTGGTGTTGGCATGCACTTTAAAATGGTATTTTCAAGACCTGGTCCTGAAGGCATAGCAAGTTGTAGGAACCTCAGCGGGCCTACATGTTTCTCAGGGCCAGGGTCTATGTAACCAGCTGATGAATAAGATAAAAACTGAACTGGAAGCTATAATTTTGTATGTTTTGTTAATAAGCAAGCACAGTGAGTAAGGGTTTTGTAGTTCTTTTTTTACCATAATCTCTGTCCCATTTGCTATTTTAAATAGTGAGAGATCTATATAACTTGATAAAAACTATCATCATTTGCTATCATTTTAAGGTAACTTTGTTCTTTTATGTTAGAATTGCAAACAGGAATATGAACTTTTTCCCCTAGTAAATAACCTAGTTTTAAGGATGTCAGCTGTGTTCTTTTTAATCATCACTGTATATGAGCAAAGTGTTGAAAGTAATTGAAGAAATCTTGTTGAAAATAATTGATATCCAAAATGGTATTAAAAATTTTATCACTGGAAATGTCTTTAGAAATCACTTAAAATTAAGAAAAAAAAAAGCCCTCGTTTCATTGACGAGAAAACTATGGTCTGTAGACGTGAAGTGACTTACTAACATTACACATCTTGAAAACGAGAGCCAAGGCTACCATTCAGGTCTTCTGTTAAGTGGTATTCTTATCGGCTGTTTATTTGTTTCAGTGTGTCTAATAAAGAGCTTTTCATTTACAGTCCACATTCAGCACTAGGTAAAATATAAGCAGTTAGCTTCATCAAAATTTCCCTAAGGGTGAGTAAATTAGTCACAAAATGATTCCAATGAACTTTATGCCCTGCTCAAGTACTGTTCAGATCCTGAAAGAGGAAAATGTCTCCAGAATTGTGTGTTCTTTCATCATTCCACGCAACCCAGATAATTATATTACTGAAATGTTAAACATTAATATTTTCCTGAATAAACTTGAGATATATCTTTTCCAAACACAACAGTATGAAAACAGAGCAAATACCAAGGTGACTTTTATTATTATTCCTTTTTTTTGCAGAATGTCATTTGGAAGCCAAATGTAGCATCTCTGTTCAAAGACTTACATGCATAATAAGATTTAAAATACTTTTAACGGTCTTTAACAAGGATGCTCTAGTAATGGCACTATTTAGCATATTCCCTAAAGCTTATAAATGGGTAGTTTCAACAAAAGTGAGGACAAAGTAAAGCTGAAAGGCCATGTCCTGTATCAGCATGAAACTCATTGATGCATTATGGACCCAGATATTTCAGATACACCTCCATCTTCTCTGTGTTCTTGCCCACTTCCACTATTTAAAAGAAAAGAAAATCATACAACCTGTGTCTAGAATACAATGGAAACAGGTGGTATTACTAATTATTCTAATGTCTGTTATCATGTCATTGTCATACCCTGCCCACTTTGAGCACCTGTGGGGCTTACTAACAGGTTTGCTTTATTGATCACTCCTCTGCCAGAAATAATAAAATGGAGAGAAATTTGGCTATTCAGAAGGTTTAGTCTCAGTTACGCAAAATAACAGTCACCAACTTTATTTTTATTGCTTTATGTCAACCTGTTTGTTATTTATGCTATTTCCTTCTTTTTCTGACTCTTTACATATTTGTATTCTATTATACAATACTAGTATTTGTACGTAATGGAGTTCCCCACCATTATTTCAAATTATTCACCTAAGTGTGAAAATCTGCTTCTGGCAAACCAAAAAACTCAGAAATTCTTTAATAAAAAGCAAGTTAGTAACATTTGGTAAAGCTATTATATGGTCATAAAAATACGCATTTGCTTACATTTCCAAAGCCAAAAGACTTGAGATTGGGCAATATGACCTCTTTCAGAATCATCCATTTCATGGTTACCATGGTGGGTACTAAGCAGTCAGCTAGGAGCTCTGTGGGCATCAGCTAGCTCCGTTCACCTCTCCGACATCATTAAGAGAAAGGTTCCTTGAGTACCCCAGCCTCACTTTTGTGGGCAAGGAAGCTGAGGCATAGACAGTTTTTCATCCAAGGCACAGTTCCTAGTATGAGGAGAAATCCAGGTCTATCTGCAACTCCAGCCTGGCATATACAGCTTTAAGTGAATAAAAATTAGCTAGGACGTGTAATAGAAAATCAATAGAGAATTTTTTATCTTTTAAGTAACTTTCTTCTGTTAATAAATCTGCTTCCAGAAAAACAAAAACTGTTTTTATACCATATGCTCAACTATGACCAGCTATGTGGTGGTTCTTCTTACTTGTGAAAGGTGGGCTTTTCAAAATGAGAAGAAATACTATTAATTGGAAATGTGGTTGCAAGGAGGTGTTAAAGCAGGAAACACAATCTTAAATAGTGGCCAGCTAGGCAACACAAGTGAATGATTCAGAAAGGTTCAGGGTTGTGTTGACTGAAGAGCATGATCTAATCCAACGGTTCTCAGAGTGTAGTCCCCTGACCTGCATCACTCACTTCCCCTGGGTACTTGTTAGAAATAGAAATTTTTGGTTGCAACTCTGGACTCACTAAACCAGAAACTTGGAAGTTAGGGCCCCACAATCTACCTAAAATTGGCCCCCAGGAGATTCTGGTGATGGCCTAAGTTAAATTTTGTCACTTGTCCCAAATCCATGGGTTTGACTCCATAGATTCTGGTCACTTGTTTCTAGGAGGAGTCTGCAGACAAAAAGGCTTTTTGAGTTTTCAGGGTATGCCAGCAATATAGAATTTTATGTGAATTTTTAAATGTTAGTGACATTTTAGTTAAAAACAGATAGGCAAACGAAGTCTCTACTGGCTAAAAAAACACTTTTGCAGACCAAACATTCCCTGGACTGCCAGTTTTTTTGTTTGTTTGTTTTGTTTTTTCTGGTTTAGAATATTTGTTAAAAGAGAGAATATGTTGAGCATATGAAGCTTTTACCAATATTTCTTGTACTAGAAATATACAAGAACCATTTAATTCTATAAGTTGATTTGAAATATTAAGTCAATAAATACCATTTATAGTATCATGATTACAGAGATCCTCCACAGAATTTATTACTGTTATTGGACTCAGAGAAAAGGAAATACAAACCCATGTTTTTAAATCTGGGCCACTTGAAAAAAAATACTCATTAAAGCTGTCTTAGATTTTTTTTTTTTACCATTTTATATTTTTCTGGGCATAGTCACTTGTTAATATTCTTGTAACCCATATCATCTTCTCTAAGATCCCTGAATATTTTGCTTGAATAGATCTTTTCTTACTGTTTTTTTAAAGATAGGGAAATAAGTGAATAGTGTTTTTAGTCTTTGCATATTAACAAAAGGCTTTATTTTGCATTAATCAATAATTGAAAGTTTGGTTGAGAATGTAAAAATAAATTTAATGATTTTTGCATCACAATTTTGAAGACATTATTTTATTATCTTATAGCAGAAAGGACCGCTGATGAGAAGTCTGATGTTAACTTAATTCTCATTTCTTTTTTTTTTTTTCCTCTGAAATATTTTAGCACTTTCTCCACCCCCTACTCCCGTCCATCCCTCAGAGTTATGGCTGAGAGACTGACTGAAAGTTTGGTGTAAATAGAGAATGTGTGTGAGAAATCAAGGCACTCTTAAGGATATGTGGGCAGAGAGGAGGCAGGTTGACTAATCACCCGTACAGTGTTCTAGATAGGGAGGGGTTTTTGCTGGCAGTAGAAAGTTTTAAGTGTTTTATGCCTAGTTGTCTTGGTGTATTTTTCTTCTCCCCTCCCTTATATCTCTTGTGGCAGCTTTGACAGGCTGTAGTTCCCCTTTGGGTCTCTCAAGAATGCATCCTCTAGGAGTAAGGTCATAGTTATCAGCATGGACACTAGAACTACACTGGCGAGGTTAAAATCCAGGTTCAACCACTCAGGATAAATGACTTTGGGCATGTCATTTGACTTCTCTGTGCCTCCACTGCCTTACCTATAAAATGAGGATAACTAATAGGTTCTATGAGAATAAAATTATGTATTTGAGTAAATCCTGAGAATATTGCCTGGCATCTAGAAAGCATTATTTAAGTATTTTCTACTATTATTACCTAATTCAAAGATTTAATACGAGAATTAAATTAGGAAAAAACACATTAAAATAACATAATATCTGACAGAAAGAAATTTATTAATCCAACACATGTTTTTTGAGGGCTTCCCGTGGACCAGTCACTGGTCTAGATGCTGGGGACACGATTTTGAATTGAAGTCACTGCTCTCCTGGGTTTTGCACTCCAGTGGAAAGAGACAGAAAATATACAAATAAGCAATTAAGTGTAGTGTTTATGACAATGAGAAAAGCTAAGAATGAAAATAACTTTGAAGGAGAGAGTTTTGGGGGTTCTATTCTATTTAAGATAGCCAAAGAAGTCTTGTCTGACAAGATTTATTTTTTGCCAAGTTAATTTATGTGATCAAGTTAATTAATATGATCATGACATTGACAGTCTTTATAAATGTAGACTGTCAATGTCATGATCATATTTCATTAAAATTAATTATGTTATATAATAAGAGTTTGCATTTGGTATGCCATTGCTATTATTCTGATAAAAATTAGTGACAAATGTCTTTTTGATAGTTCAATGATGCATTTATAAAAATGGTCACATTTTAGTGATTTTCAGTAAAAAATATTACTATGGAGTTCATCCTATGAAGAGTAATTTTTTTTTTCATTAAAATGAAAGTCTTTTTTTTTTTGAAGAGTAATTTTTAAACATGATATATATCATACTAATTTTCAGTGTTTAGAACAATAATGGTAACTTTAAAATGCATATTTAATGTATGCAAAATACATGAAGGTCATAGGGCATTGATTAGAAACTGAGGATTGTAGAGATGTCCAAAGTCATACTAACAAAAGAGCAGCTCTGAAACCTAGTCCCTAAATTCATAATTCTTTCCACTGCTCTAAACTGCCTAAATAATAATACATTGAATTGGCTAGCCTCTGCTATTTTCTTAATTCTCAAATATGTATTACTAGCCTTTTCTTCCATTTATCTTTATTCTTGAGGAGTAGATTACACAGATAATTTCATTTGCTGCATTAGTGGATTTTCATGGCCTTTGCCTCAGATGACCAAAAACGTAGAATTCATTGTTTTTCATATTTATTACCTCATTTATAATTCAACAGTTCTTTTTACTGTAGGGCTCCACATTCCATGGTAATCTGTTTATCCAATATGCCAGTTTTATTTCATTGAGTAGTTTATCAGGATAAGAGGAAACACGGGAGCTCCAGAACAATATGTTCTACTGAGGCATTGAAAGCTACTCATGCTGCACACTGAAATACATAAGGAACTGCAAGTGTGAACTGGTGAAATGATGAATATTCATGCTATACAAAGACACCGATATTTAGACTGAGGCAACATCTGGAGTAGCTAATGGTGATCGAGCTGCTCTTACTCATCTGTGTATCTGTGGAAAGAGATTCACACGTTAGGACAACCACGCAAAAGCAAGAGGTCATCATTTAAAAGTCTTATTCAAATATTTTGCCAATGAATTAATGAAGTATAGCAACATGTTTTTCATTTATGAGACTATAAAGGAAAGTATTATGTTAGCATTTTAAAATACAATCCCATGAAGTCATTTTTTAAAAAAAGTAATAAAGGATATTTTGTTGATTTATTATGTTTTCAAGTTTTTTACAACGTTGTTGTTGAAGAAAAAAGAAAAGAATAAAGAAAAAGAAAGTCTTGGTGCCTTACTCTGCTAAATATGGCAAAAATAGAAAAGAGAATATAAATACTAGCCCACACAATAATGTTACACTTCACGCTTAAACGTGTTTCTACACATTATCTCATTTGAAGTTCACGATTACGTGTAAAACATTGAGAAGAGAGCCTGGCACAAACTTAGCAGTTAATAATGCTATTTGTTATTTATTTTCTAGTAGCTCCTCACGCTCAAAATATCTGAAGTGTTCTTCTTATTCACTCACCCACATCTGCAGCCTCTTCCTGCTCTTTCTCACCTGACTTGTGAATGGCACCACCTAGACAGGTCCCCTAGTCTGAAACCTGAGAGACATCAGTGAGTCTGTCTTACCTTTTAACTTAATCACCAGCCTTTCCTCTAAATTCTCTAAGCAAACGTATTAGCTTGGTGCTCCTGAATTTTTTGCCAAAACGATTGCAATTAACCTCTCTTAACCTAAAAGATCCCCCATCCCTAACCCCCTTACAATTAACTTGCTACACAGTTGAGGGAGGTGACCCAGTCATGCTGGCTGCTGAATTAACCTTAAATATTGCCTCCAATGATTTTAACATAAGATTCCAAATCTCTGAGCCTTTTCCTTGTCACTTCTCTTCAGCCCAACCACAATCTTCTACTCTTCATTCTCTCTGCACCGAATTACACGTTGTTCTTAGAATGCCCTGTGTTCTCTCAAGCCTTCTCTCCTTCGCACAGCAGATTTCATCTGAGAAGAAAGCTCCTTCCTCTAGCTTAGCCTGGGGAACTTCTCTTTATCTTAGGCCAGGCCTCTCTTTTCTGTGATGATTCCTCTGATGACCTCAGCGAGCAAGCTGCCACTCTGAGGTTCTGGACTCATATTGCCTGGCTTATTTCCACCATGGCATTCATCCATTTTCACCAAGATTCAGTTGTTAAATATTATTAAATGCTGAATTTCAAATAAAAAAGCAAATCCATGCTCTTAATTTGGCAACCTTCATTGAAAGGGAAAATTTAACCATTACCATAACTGTTACATCACCAGAAGTCCTTTCAATGCTGATTCAATGCCTTATCCAACTTTTCCACAATGCTGTTTGGGTTTTTTTTTTTTTACCCCAAATTCCATTCCATTTCAAAAACTTACTTTTCTCTCTTTCTTGGAGGCCAGCAAAATGCTTTGTAAAGTCCCTCCCACTCTAAACAGGATGGGCCAGGCTCCAGACAAAGGGAGTAAATCGATGGAGGTTTGCCTGTTTAACCTTTCCTGCTGTGCAGCTGGCTTATGGCAGTAAACTCAGGAGGCATCCTAACTATTTTTGCTCATTTTTAGCTTTCATATGCACCTGTACATCACTATTTCCTATCTAGGCTCAAACTAGTGACTTGGACTTCTTCCTTCTTCCCTCCCTTTTTTTTCATAAATATATTTTTTATTTTTATTTTTTTAATATAAAAATATTTTTTATTGTTAGACTGAGTTGACATTGATTAGTAAGAATTATATAGGTTCCAGGTGTATAATTCTACAGTGCATCGTCTATTTGTTGCATTATATGTTCACCACCCAGTGTGAGTTCTCTTTCCATCACCATGTATTTGGTTCCCTCTCCCTCCTCTCCCACCCCCTCCTTCTTCTCCCACCCCTTCCCCCATTACCCCCCAAAACCCTTAAGCTATTGATTGTGTCCATGAGTTTTTGTTTGTTTGTTTTTTCTTTGTTGCTTTTGGTTTTGTATTCTGCATATGAGTGAACTCATATGTTTCTTGATTTTTTCTGTCTGGCTTATTTCACTTAGCATGATGATCTCTAGGGCTATCCATTTCGTTGTAAAAAGCAGTATTTCATCTTTTCTTATAGTTGAATAATACTTCATTGTGTATATGTACCATGGAAACAACCAACGTGCCCTTTATCTAGCTGACTAGATAAAGAAGCTGTGGTACATGAATACTGAGTATATACTATATACCCTCCACTCTATTAGTTGCTGTGTCTGAGTGATGAGTAAGACAGATGTGGTTCTGGTTTTTGTGGAGCTTTAAGATTCTACCAAAGGACAAATATGAAATTTTTAAAATGTTAATTAATTAATTTAAATTAATTATAGTACTGGTGAAAGGAAAAAAGAAGAAAGAAATTTTACTAATGAATTTCTTAGAAATCTGAAGCCTGTGGTCAGTGGTTGGATGAGAGGTGGCTCATGGTTTATTCCCTGAGAGTGCTGCTGCCCTTGGGTGCAGCCTAGTGAAAGGAAATATTCTGACCTTTACTTCCCCAAAAACACTTTACTTAATTTGTAGTGTTGGGGTGGGGGGAAAGGCACTCTCATTAATCTGATATTCAAGTCCTACCAACCTACTCCTAGTGAACACATGCGTGTGCACACACACATGCATGCATACACATGTACACACACACACACACACACACACACACACACACACACACAGTAAATGCAAAAGGGACTTCAAGAATCTTTACTTTTCATTTTGATTGTTTCCATGCCTTGGATACCGTGAATCATGCTGCAATGAACAATGGGGTATATATATCTTTGCTGAGAAAAGTTTTCAGATTTTTGGGGTAGGTACCCAGAAGAGGGATTGCTGGGTTATATGGTAACTATTCTTAATTATTTGAGGAACCTCCCCACTGTTTTTCATAGTGGCTGTACCAATTTACATTGCCACTTGCAGTGTATTAGGGTTTCTTTTTCTCTACAACCTCTCCAACACTTGTTATTGTCTTGTTGAAGATAGCCATCCTAACATGTGTGAGATGATACCTGATTGTGGTTTTCCTTTGCATTTTCCTAATTGCTAGTGAAGCTGAGCATTTTTTCATGTATCTGCTGGCCATTTGTATGTCTTCTTGGGAGAAGTGTTTGTTCAGCTCCTCTGCCCATTTTTAATTAGATTTTTTAATTTTTTTGTTGAGTTGTATGGGTTCTTTGTATATTTTGAAAATATTAATGCTCTGTTTAAACTGCAGAGTTGATTTAATAACATTACTTTCTGATTTCTAAGGGGGGGCATCACCTTAACTTCAGTGCCTGGTTTAAGGGTGGCCACATCTTAGTTGGTATAGTGTAACGTATTGTAAGCATACTTCTAATTTGCACATATAAATCATGTAACTTTTTTGGTAATTTTTGGAGAGGGAGGAAAAACAAAAGGGTTAGGAGAATAAGCTCTGGAGTCGTCCTGGCTTTGGCTGTTGCTGGATTTAGAACAAGTAATTTAACACTCGTGTTACAATCTCTATATATGTACAATGAGATAAATTTAATACTAGAAATGTGTTGTAAGGATTAAATATGTAAATACAGACAAAGGACTTGGCATAGTACCTGGTAGATAGAATGTGGTTGATAAAAGCTAGGTAAATATTCTATGGTTTAATTTTAATTTCAAAGGTAAGAATTAAATCATTTAGTTTGTGCATTGAGAAGGAACACAGAGTAATAAACTGGATGTTAATATCCTAAAATGAGCTTCTAACACAGTGTGGTAGACAAAATAATGCTCTTTTGCCCCCCAACTCCCACCCCCCCAAATGTCTAGATTCTAATTCCTGGAACTGTGAATATATTACCCTACATGGCAAAGGGAATTTGACATGGTTAAGATTTTGAGGTGAGATGATTATCCTGGGTTACACAGGTGGGCCCATGTAATCACAAAGGTTTTCATAAGACAGGCAGAGAGTCAGAGTGGAGGGAGGGAGGTATGATGATGGAAGAAGCAGAGGTTGGAGAGAGGCGATTGCTGGAAGGAGGCCATGAACCAAGGAATGCAGGCAGCCTCTCGAAGTTGGACAAGGCAAGTAAAGAAATTCTCTCCTTGAGGCTGCTGAAGGAACCAGCCCTGCTCATTAGCCCAGTGTGGATGACTTTGGACTTCTGAACTTCAGAACTGCAAGATAATACATTTTTGTATCTTTTTAAAATTTTACTTAATAAATTTGTATTATATCATGCCACTAAATTTTTGGTAGTTTGTTATAGCAGCAATAGATTACTAATATATACAAATTGGCCTGAATTTTTTTTGTTTGTTTTGTTTTGTTTTTTGAGGCAAAGCAAATTTCTAAAATAAAAATGGAAAAATACAGAGTCCAATAGAAGTAACACCAGGCGCTGTACATGAATGTCTCCCATGAGAGAAACAACAATTTGAACATTTCACCTAAAATGTCACCTAAAGTGTGCTTGAGTGTGATATTGTTATTACAGAATTACAAGCTTATGATTTTGTAATAAAAGATTTGGTATAGATTATCAGCTCATACTAAAGGGGCATTATTTGTGCTGGACCCTGTATAATTCAATATACCAATATGTGTTGATATACTTTAAAAAAAAAACATAGAGATAATTTTGAGTTTTATCACATGAGCATTTGGAACATTTTGTGCTTTAACTCTCTGGTTTAATCTAAACATATACTCTTTTCCTTATCTTTCAAATGAGAATTATTAGAACTGACTAAGACTGGATATTCTTACTAAAAATTCCAAATTTTAAACTGGACAGCCTAGAATGGAAGGATTAGTTAATGAAAAACATAGATAAGTGATAGATATACAGATAGATAGATAGAGCTATATCCTTGAATAGAGAGTAAAACTAATTCTACTGTGCTAAAATTACTGAGTACAATTTTTCCTAAACACTACCGTTTTTTAAAAATAGCTAAAACTGCATTCTGCTTTCAGAGTCATGTTTCTTAAATTTGATTTTGCCTCTCTCTACTGATTTAATACTTATTATATACCAAGCACCTTACTTTCAAAAAAGGATAATTTCTGGGAATGACTGTGTTATAAAATTAATCAATGCAGGGTTGCTTAAAATAGGAAGCTTTCCTAGCACATTTCTAAATGTTTCAGTTTTATAAATTGATGTATGTATACAATTTTTCTTGAGCACAGTTGTTGCACAGGGTGAAGGGGCATTTGTGTATATACACTGTCTATAACTGGGCATGTTTCCACACACCAACCATAATGTATGCATTTAAAAACATGCCGTTTGAAAAGTAGAGCAAGTCCTTGGGTTTATTTTGTTTCAGAAGGCTGTAACTGCTGGGTTGAGGTACCCAATGCTTACTCATAATTACTTCTATTTCACACAAATTACTTTATACTCATGGAAGAAATTAAGAGTGATGTTTCCAGACCTTAAAAAGAAAAAGAATGAAGAGAAAGAGGTGGTGGGGGGTGGAAGGGAGGGAGGGAGGGAGGGAGGGAGAGGGGCAAGGTAGTTTTAATCAGTAAAATGAATTTTACCTTTGTGGAATTTTGTTTGCCTTAAAAAATAAAATAAACAGATAATCCTTTTTAAAAGATGCTGTATAACACCCCTGACATATTACAATTGCACTAACAAACATTTAAAGAAGCACTTAAATGTCCACCTGATTTTTAAAAATGCTCCATAGCCTCAGGAGTCAAATCAGAATGAGAATAATCTCTGGAGTCATCCTGGCCTTGGCTGTTGCTGGATTTAGAATCTTGAACAACTATAATAATTTAACACTGAGGTTGCAATCTCTATGTGTGTAGAATAAGATAAACTTAATAGTATAAATGTGTTGTAAGGATTAAATATTGATTTTAAAGTGTGTACATGTGTGTATTTGTACATTTCTCATCTTTTCCCTAGTTCTTTAATATTCCCTGTGCGTTCAGCACACTTCCTTGGCCTCTGGTCATACCCACAGACAAGCTGCACAACTGCTGCAGGTTTCCAATAGCAGGGACTTGTCAGTGCTGGATAAAGATTGTGTGACACATGCCAGCTCAAACCTGGACATGTCCTCTTTCTGTGTTCCTGCTCCCAAAGGCCAGCCAATCCAGGGTGAAACCCTCAGACCTGGCACATGTGATTCAGAATCTCAATACAAATGATGATGCTTTCATTCCAATGCCTCTGCAGGTGATAGAAAGTAAGCTGCCTCCCCTCCAGGAGAGGACTGCAGTCAATACGTTCACAAGTGCTTTTCTTTTAGATGGGGAAGTATTTCTCAATGCAGGGCAGTGTTTAGAAAAACTGGTACTCAGCTACTCCTAAAAAGCAGCACTGATTAAGTTTTAAACCTTGGTCAGAGAGTAAAAAAGAATGTGGACTCTGGGTATGACTTCTTTTGTGGAGGCAGTGCATCTAATAAAATTAGATTTTCTTCTGCTTTCTACTTATCTCTCAAATATGACCTCGTGTCCCCAAATCTTTGATGCTTTCTGGTAGAAAAACTTAATACCTTCTTCAGGGGTGGGGAAAGGATCTCCAAGGCATGGATAGTTGTTTCGTTTATATACATTTAACAATACTTATTAATGTTGTGATTAGTATTTGTGAAATGCACAAAGAGGATTCATGTACATATTAGTTTTCTACTGCTGCAGAATAAATTACCACAAACTTAGGAGCTTAATGTAAAATTCATTTATTATCTCCCAGTTCTATAGATCTGAAGTCCAGCACGTGTGACTGGGTTCTCTGCTTAGGGTATCACAAGGCTAATATTAGTGTATAATTTGGGCTGAATATTCATCTGAAAGCTCTGGGGAAAAATTATCTTCCAAGCTTATTTGGATTCTTGGAAGATCTAGTTCCTTGTGGTTGCATGGGGGTTCCATTTTCTTTCTGGCTACTGGCTGGAGATCACTTTCAGCAACTAGAGGACACACTCAAATCCTTTCCACATGGCCATGTTCATCTTTAAGTCACTAATGGAATGTCAAACCCTTCTTACACTTTAAATCTCTGGCTTTCCCTTACTCTACCAACTGAAGAAAAACTTCTGATTTTGAAGGACTCATCTCATGTGATTTGCTGAGACCATGTGAGTAAGTATGTGACTTAAAAGCTTTGTGAATGTTAGAAGAAATGCATAAGGCTATACTTGGCCTTCGTTCTTTCTGAGAAAAAAAAAATTCTCATAGGACTCATCCTGCGTGACTCATTTATAGTTTTACATCCATGAGAAAGGAGGAAGAGGGTGATGCTGAGATCAGTACCAAATGGGTAAAATAAATTTATATTATAGGCTTGTGGGAGATTTTCCTCAGCATGATGAATAATTAGTCATTTCTAGATTCCGTGAGTAGCAAGTTCCCCCGTAACCCTTCTCACAGTGCTGTTTTTTTAATAAAGACACAAGCAAGATCAGGCTGATGTGTTAAAATCATGAAATATAAAGTACTACTTTTAGACTTTACAAATAAAATACTTCTTTTAAGTAAATTGTTTAAATTGTGTTTGTTTTATTTGTACTACTATAAAACAAACCCTTGAGATATGCTCACTTTTAAAAGTAAACCTAGTATGATACAGAAAATATTTATAAATATGTTCAAGGAACAAATAAAGTGAATGAGCACATTCCAAAAAAATCAATGGCAACAGGCTGTAACTTTTTTAATGTGATCTAAAGCTGTGGTAAGATAGACTTGACATAAATATTTCACCTTTCTAGGATCATTTTCCAATGCCTTTGAACAGTGGAGCTCTCTCACAGCCACATGAGCTGTACTTTGAATTTCTTGCTTTGATGCATTCCTGATTTTATTGGTGCTTAAAGGCAAAGTTTGGGTTTTATTTATTTTAAAAGCATTAGAGAAATATTTGCAGAATGACCGGATTCATAATAAAGGCTCCTAACAAACAGATCAGTTAATAAAGTAAGGAAAGTGCCCCTTTATGGATTCACTTAGAAAATTGATAGAATTGCTTAGTTAATACCTCTTAAATATGAAATACATTTTGAAACTTTTAAAAAGCTTTATCACACAAGGACAAACACATCTAAAATACATGATGCTGTTCTGTTAGATTTTAACAAACACAACCTTAGAAACTTGTTTAAATATACATTACCAAATGAAAGGCAAAAAGATACAGGATGGAGCTTTACGAGGCCAAAATAAACAGTTACAAGGGGAATAATTTAGTATACATACATGTCGTCTACATTATAAGAAGCAATTGTTGGACCAGGGTTTTTAACTAACTTGATATTAGTACTCAATTCAGAGAATCTTTCCTTTCGCCAGTCCAGAATTTTCAAGTCACATAACCTTTCCTTTCCTCCCTTTCCCCCCAAGCGCCATTCAAGTTCAGCTTTCTCCATGAAAGACTCCAGTAGTCTTTCTGGCTAATTAAAATCACCTTGATTTCTTCTCACCCAAAGGCAATCAGTATTATAAATTTTTCACTTGTATAAATGCTGTGTAGTATTTCAAAGTGTGTGTGTGTGTGTGTGTGTGTGCGCGTGCACACACGCTCACATGTGTGTTTATGTGCACGTACACATCTTGTCTCTCATGCAGGAGTTTGCACTTCTCCATGCGGGAAGCATGGCCTCGTGCCTTTGTATTTCCCATGGTGCCTAGTGTAGAACATGCTATTAAGCATGAAATGATTCCACTGTAAAACCCCAGGCTGCTGCAGCCAAAGGGGTTTTTAATGGGGTACACAGGAAGTATACTAGAGTCCATGTTTTTGCCTATTGGGGGATTCGTTTTCAACTTGGACCTAAGCTGGAATTTATTCTCCCTGCCAAGAGCAGTAGAATATACAGTCCGTCCTTGCAACTGCTACGGTGCTGGCAGAACACAGAGGCGGCAGACAAAGAGCACTCAGAGAAGACAGAAAGTTGCCGGGCTGCTTACAGAGACAGAAGCCAGTCCTCGTATAATAAATACTAGCAGTAGCCAGTCAACCGACAGCAAGGAGCAAAACAGTCATCATATTGAACTATATACAGTTCATGAAGACTCTACCCTAGAATCTGAAAAGTAATCAGAGATAGAAACGGAGAGTACTTCACTACTCTTAATAATGAGGACTTTGATACAAAAACGTGATTATCCCAGGATAGAAGAATTAGGGGTGTAAAGAAGAGGGTATGGATGACAAATTGATGGCTGATGAAGAAAAAATTTATCTGTGCTCTATGTACCTGAACAGAGACACTTCACTAGTCTCACGGAGTGAATAACACAGAGTTGGAAAAGAATCCTCAAACTCTACTCAATATTATTTCTAGTTTATTACCTATAATTATTCTTAAACGTATGTAACTGTAGTTTCATTCTTATTTAATATTTTTTTATGGAGCCTTGAGATAAACCCTCTAGGTATCATTAGTTATAAAAATTCTCAGCCTAGTAACTTGCAGGGATGATTTTGGCCCCTATATAGAACATAGCAGAGCAGCATTTTGAAAATAATAGAGGATTGCTATAAGAAAACATATTTTTACAGAATACAATGCACTAACACCTGGCTTAGGAAACATGGCTGTTCAGTAAGTACCTGTTGCTTTAACCCCAAATATCATGAATATAAGAATTCTTTTAAGTTTACCTATAAAATAAAGCAGCTCTATCATTGAAAAGAAAAAAAAAGGCAGAATGAAGTTGGATGCTTGTTAACCTTGGAATTAAAAGAGAAAAACAGCTGGCTGTTAATAAGCCTTAGAGGTGACATTTACCTTGTTCAGTTTACCTAGGCTCATAGCTTCACATCCCACCCAAAATAATCTTGTCCATCACCCAGAGCTTGTGAATGTCAGAGATTTACTTGCATTTTTCTGAACTCATAAGAGCCTGAAAAATGCCAGTTTTGTTAATTTACTATGTTACAACTTAGAACTCTTGGGCTCAAGTGACAAAAATCTCAATGTCAAGTTGGCTTCAGCACAAAGGGAATTTATTGATTTAAATAACCAAAAAAAGTTTTGAGGTTTGGTTGGCTTGCTGTTTCGGCTCAAGCAATACCACAATTACCTGGTCCTCCATCTTGGATTGATGTCCCCCCACATGTTGGTTTCATTTGCTAACACGATATCTCTTTTGGATTAAAAACTTACCACTGCAGAACTTAACCACTGGAGTTCTACATTTTTATATCAAATGTGGAAGGAGAGCCTCTCTTTCTCAGTAACCTGGATGTTGTTGTCAGGATCCACAGAGGGTCACATACCCACCCACAAACCAGTTACAAGGCCAGGGAGATGTTGGCCAGTCCTGAAGCTGAAGGCGAGGTGAACTCCACCTCAGCGTGTGGCCTGAGAGGAAGGATTAGTTATTCCTCAAAGGAAACACTTCCTATTGTTACTAGAAAGCTGCTGGTCAAAAGCAGCAATTCCATTATACCATGAAAAATACAACTGAACTAGATTATTCACCTCAACCTGACCAGTATAGTCTTTTTCTCTAAGCAAGCTAAAACTGGGGATACAAATATCAGAAATTATTTTCGTGGACAAGGAGTTACATTGAAGGAAGTTCGTTATGTAATTCAAATATTTTGTGGCAGCAACCTCTTGTATTCATCTTTGTGTTGATTATATGTCTCAAGTTATTTGATCATTAGTTGCTGGGACCTTACTGCGGGTCTATATATCCTATCCCACACCCATTGTATCATGAAAATATTAGCTGGTTAAGCCAACTCGGTTTTAAATTTAAGGCAACCCATTTCCAACAGAAATTAATTTTAGTACTCTAATATAAAATTCTAATGCCTGTCTGTTAGACTTTAGTGGACACTACAGGTTAGCCATTTACTTAAAACAATTATTGTTATTTTTCTTGAAAATAATACTAGTTCCTTTACTAAGCATATAATCTTAGGCAAATTAACCTTTTTAGACCTCAGATTTATCAAGTGCCAGTGAGACTATGTAAATTCCATCCATTTTTTTCTATATTCTCCATGACAATTTCTCAATAAAGGTGGCATTAAAATGTCTCTCTTATTTTACATACTCTATATATTCATATTGTACTTTTACTAAGTTACGTGCTATATCAAATCAAGTAAATCTCAGTGGCTTGGAAAAACATAGGTTTCTTTCTCACTCATTGTACATGTCAGCTGGGGCTCTGCTCCCTATCACCTTCATTCATGAACAAGGCTAGAGGTCAGCCTTTACGCAGGAAATGTCAGTTGGATGAGAGAGGGAAGGATACTGGTGGAACCCATTCCCTGTATAAATGACTTTCGATTGCATACCATTGGTCAAAGCAAGTCACACGGTCAAGGCAAGTATCAATCTGGTAGGATGTGAGCCAGTCTCACTGAGAAGAGCAAGCACATGGCAAAGGGCTGGAATATGTAATCTTTCACAGGGAAGGGGAGGGAGGACTTGGGGAAAACAATATGATTTTATCATAGTACTCGCTGCCCAAGTACATTAAAACATGGAATTATGTTGGCATATATTATCATACATTGTATCTAATGTGAAATAATACATTTTCAAAATACATTATAGTATACCACAGTGCTCCATTTATAGTAAACCCAAAGGAGTAGGTAAGAATATGGGATCTTTCTGAGAAAAAAGTATGTGAATAAGAACCAAATCATTTCAATGCAAACTAATGATCAGTTATGATTCTTTGCAATTCAGTAGATTTGGGGGTGGTCATGAAATCTGTAAAGAGGAAAAAATAAATATGAGTCTTGGGTTTGTGATTGGCTCTTTACTCTGACTTCTCCCAATTACCTCTCAAATTCAGAACTTAAGTGGCACAGATAATCATCCCTTAATGAACTGATTATCAAATATTCACCAAATAAGTGACTACTGCAAGATTTTAGTGGATTTAGTACAAGTAAACATTATACGAAATTACAGTATAGCTGTGGCTTTGAGGTTCTCTTTCTTCTGAAGGGTTACTGTGATGTCCAAGTCAGTCTAATGTAATAGTTCTCCAAGTGTGGTCCAAGAGCCAGCAGAATCAGCAATACCAGGGAATTTGTTAGAAATAAAAATTTTCACTCTACCTTTTGACCCAGTGAATCAGAAACTTTGGGGCTGAGACCCAGCCAAGTCCTGCAATTGATTCTGAAATGCACTAAAGTTAGGAAACCACTGGTCATGGGGGTATTCTTAAGCCTCTGGGATTTTAAGCCTTGACTAGGTGTTAGCTCGTTTCTGAGTGGCTAGTGGCACATCAGCACCTTTTTCTTTCGTCTAACAGAACCTAGTGTTGTTTATAATCTCCACCTGAAACAACGTATCCTATAGAGCCTAGTGTTCTAAAACTTCAACTAGATCGTTGACATGGATTAGTGTGAGAAATATTTCTTTATCACCGCATATTTGCTTTAAAAATATGTTTTAACTATTTGCCCCAGTATGCCACTTTGACCAATGTTATATGATCTTGAAATAAAAAACCTTGTCTTATTTTAGGACCAGCTTTGCCAAAAATATTTATGGCTTTCTCAGCTTTGCCAGGATAGGAAAGCTGCAGGGGTTTGGTTTATAGCAAGCCAACTTGTGTAGGTCAAGAAGGCTTGTGGAAAACTCTGAACTGTGCCTCTTTCCCAAACCAAATCCAGGCCACGATCCAAGAAGAATGAAATAAACACTCAGGTGAAGAATTGTTCATTTCTTCTGGAATATTTAAAAGATCGTTCCTAAGAATGCTTGATTTGGGATCAGAGAAATATGATTAAAATAAAGTTTCACTGAGAATTGGTGAGTTTGAAATTTGTCACTGGAAAATTGGATAATGCTTCATTTCTATAGTTTATTTGAAATGTTCAGAGCATTTTGGGGGTAATTACTCTTTTGTATTCTGTAGTTCTTTATTTACTTTAGCATAGATGTATGCTGCCTGAACTGACCATTGTTGTTACTTCGATGAATGTTTCTTAATATGATTTGAATATTTTTGTGTATTTCTTAAAAAAAATTGTCTATTTTAAACCATGCTATTTTTTTAAATAAATAAAGACTTGTATAACTGAATATTTTATGCTAAGTTTTCTTAATTTTTTTCCTTTGAAGTGTTTACAATTCGTGTGTTTAGGTATCTCCCTGAGGCTTTTGCCTACTCACTAGTATTTTGCAAAATTTCTTCCTTTAGAAGAAGGTACTAACTGGGGGCAGGACACAGAGATATGGTAATATAGTGATAGCTAACATGAAAGTGAGAAAAAAAGATTAGACAAAGGCTACCTTTTAAAGTTCCTATTGATAATCTGATTTTCCCAGGACACATCAATCTGGGGTCATAGACGGACAGAGTATTACAATCAGAGAATACGGGGCAAAATAATAATAAAAATATAATTATTAGCGATTATTATTATTATATCTGTCTTCTTTAGGCATTCTTTGTGCTCGTCATGTGATTCTCTGTTCGCATCTCTAGTTGTTGACAGTCCCCTCGTGACACCACCCACATTATGGCATAGCCTCGCCTTCATTTCAGTTTCAATGATATGTATGGTGAAATAAAGAAAAATACCTTCTCACGATGAAACTGTCCAGACTTGTTCTTTCCTTTCCCACAGTAGTGCTTTTTTTTTTTTAATTTGATTTACTGACTTAGTCTCTTACGGCCTTCTTTTCCCAAAGAATCTGGCACAGGTTTCCTAGGGGCTGTTCCAAGAGACATTCTGTGTGACATATCACTTTGCTTCTTTCTTCCCCTCTAAGTCCCAGTGTGTTCCGACCCAAATTAAAAAACAATCCTGCTAGGTCTGAGCCTCTTTTCAATCTTAGATAGTGCCTGAGAGATAAAAAAAAAAGATGTATTATTTTTGCCTAAATACTTTTTTATAAGATAAATTGGGAAACTGGTGCATCATGGCACGGTGATGAGGCTAATTATGCCTTTCAAAAGTATAGTCCTAGCCAACCCCCCTAAATGTAGCTAGAGAAGGCCAAATCGTAGTAAATTTTGTTCCTTTGACGGTGAGCCAGGGAATGTATAGATAAAAAGTTTTTGTTTAGAAAATGTTATTTATATAATTTCAGTAGTCATTCTCTGGCTCTGCCTTTCTGGGACCCAGCGTAGGGCAATGCTGGGTCAAAAGTCCCAAGGCTGTGCCCTGGTGAAGTCTTGCTTGATTATTGGTATCTATTATAAACTAAATGTTTGTGTTCCCCCAAAATCCGTATGTTGAAATGCTAACTAACCCCCAGTGTGTTAATATTAGGTAGGGAGACCTTTGGGAGTTAATTAGGTCATGAAGGTGAATTCCTCATGAATGGGGCCACAGAGAGACTTGGAGAGCTCTCGGCACGCCTTTGCCGAGTGAGGGCACGGAGAGACGTCATCCATCTGCAACCAGAAATTTGTTTCTCACCAGGTGCCAACCAGCTGGTGCCTTGATCCTGGACGTCCAGTCTCCAGGGCGGTGAGAAATAAACGTTTGTTGTTTAAGCCACCCGGTGTATGGTATTTTTGTTGCATGGCCTGAGCTAAGACAGAGAAGAACAAAGTGACCAAAGTTCAGACACTTAAATAAGAAGGTCAAGATTCAAAATCTATGGAATGGAGTACTCCAATGGCAAAGGAGCCAAGATGCATAGGTTGGATAATGAGATCAGTTGACATTAAAGAGACTGATGGGTCAAAGGAAGGGCCAAAGAACACAGACTGTCTGTGACAACGACCTTCTTATTCACAAATGAGGAGCATAGTCTTTAAAGTAAAAGATATTCCAGACCTACAGAAGTAGAAGTAGTATTTTGCTTTTCTTTCCATTATTTGGAGATTGGAAGTTTCCTTAAACTTGACTTTGTGTATTAGGGTATACTGTCTATTGAATTCACTTCGATCAAGACTGAATCAACTCTTCGTTCGATTACTTGAACCTCTTTCTTTCAGTTACTGGATTTTTCTCTCTGTGTTGCATTTGACTGCAACCTTCACCTCCAGTCCCTACCTTTCTCACAGTTCATGCCTAAAACTGCTACATCTTCCTAAATGATTGTCTCTCCTCAGCTAAAACCCCATTGTTGATGGATCATCACTAATTTCAGAGTTGATCTTTGCGTTTTCAAATGGCTTTGTTAGCTAGTTCTTCCTTCTGTAGCCAAATTATAAAAGTACCCTATAATATGATTGTTCAAGCCAAATGTTGCTTTTTTACTGTACCAATGATCCAGACAGACGTACCAGATAATGTGGACATTTTAGAGTTACCAATGAATAGTATTTCTGTCTCTTTCAATCTAAAGCAGATTCATTCTTTCCAAATTTGAACTCCCTTTGATGGCTTGTTTCAATAATAGATTTTGGTGACTGCCTTTCCTCAGCTAATTGCTCAGTCTTTCAGATTATAACCCTTCACTTTGTTTCTCTAAGATGGTGTCTGAGTGTATGAGACCAGCTTACTGTATTTTCTTGTCATTAGAGAAGTAGGTTCTTCAGATCCACGTGGTACCCTCCAGATCGTCGTCTCTCTGAGACTATTGGGAAGTGCCACCTTTCGGACTTGAGAATTCTGAGGGGTGAGTGGTCCCATACAGTATTTTAGGAAAATAAGAAAGTGCTCGATACTATAGTGCAGGGGCGTCCGATCTTTTGGCTTCCCTGGGCCACATTGGAAGAATTGTCTTGGGCCACACATAAAATACACTAACACTAATGATAGCTGATGAGCTAAAGAAAAGGGTCGTTAAAAAAAAAAAATCTCATAATGTTTTAATAAAGTTTATGAACTTGTGTTGGGCCACATTCCAGGTCCTCCTGGGCTGCATGTGGCCCGTGGGCCACAGGTTGGAGAAGCTTGCATAGCTCTTGCAATTTTACATCCAGAGTGGAAGAGCCCACTCATGAAAAGCCCATTCTTCAATTTAAAATCAGGTCTCTGTCCATCTACACTGGTTCTCTCCTCACATCTGCAGGCCCTCACTGGAACACGTGGGAACTCCTGGGGCCCCTAAGCACTAGACCCAGGCCAAGGGAAACCAGGAAGATGGCCTCAGCTTTATAGATATACCAAATACCTGTAGTGCCTCTGCGATACCTCTCCTTAGGAATGTTGAGCATGGCTCTCAGCTGAAACCTGTCGCTCTTCTTGAGGCCTGAACCCTCTCATTGCTACATGTAGAGAAAGCTGTCCCTATTGCTAACATTGACAGTTATCCTCAGTCTCTCCACTTGAAGTTCAGTCACAAGTTAAGAAGAGAAACAGAATCCAGTGTCTAGCATTTACTCTATTTTATTGTCTTTCTTCCCATAATTCCTGAGAATGAGATTTTTTTTTCTTTACCTAATAGTTGTTCCCTATACCAGTTTAGCAAGCCGATGGCCAATGGTGTGCTGATAAATGTTTAACAACCAGCACTTGGGGGGAAGAAAACGGATTTGTAATGTGTGTAGATTTTTATGAGATAAGCACTCTTACCACAGTTAATTTCAAGCTTCTAACATGGTGTTCCTACATGACTTGGGGAGAGATGCATAAAATTGGTCTTGGAAGCCAGCATCAGCCCGCTCCAGCACACAACAGCCTGTGGGCTAGTGATCATATATAAAGCAGTAGATTTGCTGTAGTATTGTCTGTGATCCAAACCCTCTGGGTTTCCTTAATCAATACACTAAAGAGATACTAAAATTTCCTTTTCTTCTTTTTATTCAGGTTTAACTGCAACGATTGTGCATATTCAGGGAGGACTATGTTTTGTGCGGTCATGACCTTGTCTACCATTTCAGGAAACTTTTACGTGGTATTTGAGCATCCACTAAATGACATTTGTGTCAGTCTACATTTGTCTTTCCTAAGATTCATGCCAATTGATATTATGTGTAAAATTTTACTCTCCTTAAGTACTAATACCTGACAATTTACATTTTGAAATACATATTAGTTTATTATAATTTTTAAAATATTTTTTACTTTATTGAGTCCATAACTGACCAATGAAATAATTCTGTATTTAAGGTATACAACTTGATTTGATATGCATACGTGTTGTGAAAGGGTTCCTCCCATTTAGTTAATTAACATATTCATCACCTGACATATTTAACCCCAACCCATTTTATTTGGTGAGGAAATTTAAGTTCTATTCTTTTAGCAAATTTCAATGATAAAATACAGTGTTATCAAGTATAGTCACCATGTTAGAATAGATCCTCAAACCATATTCATCTTATAACTGAAGGTTTGTACCCTTCTAAAAAATTTTATTCTTCAGTTATAGTTGACATTCAATATTATTTTATATTAGTTTCAGGTGTACAGTATAGTAATTAGACATTTATATAATTTATGAAGTGATCCCCTGATGAGTCTAGTAGTCACCTGGCACTATACCTAGTTATTACAGTATTATTGACTATATTTCCTATACTGTGCTTTTTGTAACTATTTTGTAAGTACTGTGACTATTTTGTAACTACCAATTTGTACTTCTCAATCCCGTCATCATTTTCACCCATCATCCCAATCCCCCTCCCACCTGGTATCCATCAATTTATTCGCTATCTGTGAGTCCATTTTTGTTCTTTTGCTTGTTTTATTCTTTAGATTCCAGCCACTGTAGAAAACATTTTGAAGTTTCCTCAAAAAATAAAATACAGAACTATGACCCAGCAATTTCATTTTGGTTCTTATCTGAAGAAATCCAAAACAATTCAAAAAGAGATATGCACCCCTATGTTCACTACAGTGCTATTTACAACTGTCAAGATGTGGAAGCAACCAAAATGCTTATCAATAGATGATTAGATAAAGAAAATGTGATGCATATATACAATATAATATTACTCAGCCATAAAAAAAAAAAGAATCTTACCATTTGGGACCATGTGAATGATCCTAGAGGGTATTATGCTAAGTGAAATAAGTCAGAGAAAGTTGGTATCCTTTGACCAACCTCTTCCTATTTCCCCCACCCCTTGCCCCTGGCCACTACTAGTGTACTCTGTTTCTATGAGCTCAACATACCACATATAAGTGATACCATGTCCTATTTGTCTTTCTCTGTCTGGCTTATTACACTTAGCATAAAGCCCTCCAGGCTCATCCATATTGTCACCAATGACAGGAATAACTTCTTTTTAAAGGTGGAATAATATTCTATTGTATATATTACCACATTTTCTTTATACATTGCTTCATCAATAGACATTTAGATTGTTTCTGTGTCTTAATTATTGTGAACAATGCTGCAATGAACATAGTACAGATATCTCTTTAAGATAATGGTTTCATTTCCTTTATATGTATAATCAGAATTGGGGTTGCTGAATCATTTGGTAGTTCTATTTTAAATTTATTAAGGAAACTTCATTCTGTTTTTCACAGTGGCTTTTCCAATTTACCTTCCCACCAACAGTGCAGAAGGGTTCCCTTTTCTCTTGTTATTTCTTGTCTTTTTTATGATGGCCCATCATAAGAGGTGTGAGCTGTCTTCTCAATATTGAAACTGGGGGATCGCACAGTTTTTAGAAATTATCTAGGTGGATAGGTTACATTATTTATGAATGTTAGTAAAGTAAAAGTGATTGTTTCCAGTTGGGATCCCCAAGAAATAGACACTGAGACAAGGACTTGAATGTATGTAGTCCATTTGGGAAGTAATCCTCAGAATGCCCTAGTGGGTGAGTGGGGAAGTGATTCAAGGAAAGAAAGGAAAGAAAAGCAGGTGCCTTAAATAGCAGGTTCCCATCAAGGGGCAGCTGAGTGCAGTCCCATTGGGAGCTTCGGAGACACAGTGCAAAACACTATATCTTCACTGTCTCACCTGAGGTGTAAGGAAGCTAGGGTGTTAATTTATCAGTTCTCACTTGTTACTGATTGAGGACTACACCCAGGGACATTAATCCCCTAGCATTTCTGGCCTGTCTCAGGTGTGGGTCAAACATGGTCTCCTGGCTAAAGAAAGACCCCATGCAGGTAGGCACAGGTGTTTACAAAAAGAGGCTGTAGTTGTTTTCTGGGAAAGTGAGTGCAGATGAGAGGGACACTGATATCTGCTATATAGTTCACCTCTTGTACCAACCAGATCCACCCCTGCCCTGAACTGAATCTGTTATCTGTTATTGATAGTACAAACTGTGGCATTCAGTTTCTCAACTCTCTCTCTTTCCCTCCCCCTCCCCCCACATATTCATACAATATCTTAAACAAAGCTCCCTCTTCTAACCACGCATTCTAGAGTCTCCTCCCACTCAGCCAGCACTTCTGCTGCCCTAAGTTTTTGCCTAGTGGATCACAGACCTAGATCCATGATTTTGTCAGATTATCTCATGAGATGGAAAGCACCAACAGGCCCCTCAGTGAATCTTGAGTTGCGGTCATATTCTTCCCTGCTCCTATTATGCCTAGCAACCCTATATCCTCCTGATAATCCGTGATAACTCTTTGCTTGCTGGTCTATTGGCATGAGTTGCCCAATATGTCTAGGCAGCATGCAAAGTTTAAGTGTAGTGAAACCCTGATTGTGTCCCCAGGTGGAGGCTCTGCCCCAACCACCCTTCTCTCTATAGCTGTCTGCTCCCTTATGAGGTCACTCTAATATTTTAACATGCTGGTTAGTATCTTGTGGCCTGCCATAATGTATATGAGACTCCCTTCAGCCAGAAAATCCCAAGGCATAGATTAGCAATAAATTACTGGTGTGTGCAACCAAGGGTTATTGGTGGAAATAAGCAGCATCTGTTACTTTGATACTACAAAGTATTTGTTATAAAAGGAGGCTGTGATTTGTGATTTATAATAAGAAATATATATTCGGTGTTCCTTTCATTTCTGGCACAGAGCTCCTAAAACTCTTGGGTTTCCTAAATAAAAAGAGCAATAAAGGTGTCTTTTGTTATGTTAATAAGGTGATTTTTGGAAAGCACCCAAGAAAGGGGGCTGGTTGTCAGAAGAACCAACCTGGTGATTAGAGGATTGAAACTTCTATTCTCATCTCCCTGACCTCTAAGAATGGAAGAGTGGCTGGAATTTGAATCAGTGACCAATGCTCCCTGATTTAATCAATCATGTCTATATAATGAAGCCTCCATTAAACCCCAAAAGGATGGAGAACTTCCAGGTTGGTAAACACATGTAGATTTGGGGAGAATGGTGTGATGAGAGAGAGTATGGGAGTTCCAGTCCTTTCCCCAATACCTTGCTCTGTGAACTGTTTGTATCTGACTTTCCTGAGTTATATCCTTTTATAATAAATTGGTAATTTGTAAGTAAAATGTTTCCCTGTAGGCCTTTCTAACAAATTAACTAAATCCAAGGAGGAGATCATTTGAAATCTTCACTCCATAGCTGGTTGGTCAGAAGCACAAGTGATAATCTGGGCTTTGACTGGTGTCTGCAGTGGCGGGTAAGGGGTATCTTATGGACGAGCCCTTAACATGTAGGATCTGATGCTATCTCCACATAAATGTCGGAATTGAGTGGAATTATAGGGCACCCACTGGTGTCTGAGAATTGCTTGCATGGTAATGTGGGGAAAAATACAGACACATTAGAGGGGCATTATATATGAGGCAGAGAACTTCTGGGCTATACTATGAACTAAACATTAATGTCACATAATTTTGTCTTGATATCTGGGCTCTACTGGTTTAATCAAAGCATTCTTTATTTTATTTTATGTTATCATTTGGCCACCAAAAATGTTTACATAAGGCAGTCCTAAGGACAGAGAAGAGAGTAAATAAAGCAAAACAAATACAACCCATGTCCTCCCAATTTTCAGGACCTCCTCAATGAGGATGGAGAAAGTCAGTTGTAAATGTGAGCAGGACTTGAAGTACTCAGTTACTGAGCACAACGTGTGAGTTTTCTGCAATCAAGTGGAAACAGAGAGTAGTCTGTTCAGATCCCACTTAGTTCTTCTGCTTGGATGCAAGAGGGAACTTATTTTAGCTGACAGCCTAGATATATTGGTTAAATTATTACCATTTTAATTTAGAGGCAGCTGAGAAAATATATGCCAATTACTCTCAGTGACCACTGGGTTCAAGATGTCTTTTCATTCATTAATTATTAAGGATTGGACTTTTGTAAGAGGAGGTGATGGTGACCTCTCTCTCTCTCTTCCTCTCTAACACCTCCTCCATAGAGGTGTTGTGAGGATTTCTGCCTGTGTGGTAATGAAGATCAGTAGCCTGCTTTGAATTTCTCAGTGAAAAAGGTGTTATAAAATTTTAAGGTAAAAAATATACTTCTGCTAATAAGGATGTTGACCTTGAAATGCAATATGAAAACCCAAGCCTGGAAATGTAAAATCTGTAATGAAATGCTCTAAAGCTGTGATCTCCTCAGACCTTGGGAGTTCAGCAGGGGTGGGCCCAGGGAAGACTTGGATGGCAGATGCTGCAGGATGTGGTGGCGGTGATTCAGTAGGTGGCTCACTTCCATCCCAAGGTGGTCCGGAGCCAACTCCTGGTTGGGTTGTGGAGCACTGTGCTGCCTGTGAACTATCCATTGGATGAGATGTAAGACTGAGGTTCTGACCACTTCTGCTCATTAAAAATTCCAGGGCATTTTTATAAGGTTAAGGATGTATCCTTGTGTTCTACAATCTGCTTCCAGTTGGGTAGCAATATTGGCTTCTTAGTAATTTCTAGAAAAAAGAATATGCATGGAAATTTCAGAAGGATGTTTAACATTTCTATGGGAGAAAATTCAGATAGGTGGATTCAAACTTGTTTTCTAAACTCTTATTTTATGAGGTAGCAAAGTAAAACACCTATTTTTATAACGTTCTTATTGGGGCATACATGTATTTGTAGATGAGAGATAAATCCCTTTTCTTAATAAGCTTATATAATTAGAGTTAATTTAAGAAACTGCTCCAGTATTTATGTATGGTGGTGAAATGACTTGCATTTCGAGCATTTTATCTGGGCTTTTCTTCAGTCTCTTGAATAATTGATATTTGGGATAGGAAATGAAATAAGACACATAGTGAGTAATAATGAATGTTTTAATTTAGAATAATCTGAATGCTTTTCCTGACTCTGTTCAGCTATGTCCCCCATCACTTTACATGTCATGCATTAATTATAATTGTAAAAATCAGAGCAAGAATTTCAAATTTTTTTAATAGTAAATGAACTAAGGTCTAAGAAAAGAAAAATAATGAAAGACAAATATATATATATATATATATATATATATATATATATATATATATATATAAAGATTAGGTCAAGGAGAGACGAGTGATTGTCAGAGAAAATTTACATATCTCTGGATTTATTTTGAGCATCGGTCCCCAAGCAGTGGTACGCACTATCCCTGAGGGAATGTCCGGGGGTATGCGACAATGATCAGTGATGGCGAAAAAACGAAGTAAAAAAATGCAGAACATTAATTATGGAATAATAAATGTTAAGTTTGAATCACCATTAACAAAGACACTTCAAAATTAGATAACATTAGCAAATGACAATTGGTGAGGACATGGCTACGAACCCTTCCCCAAACTGCTCTTCTACCAATCACTATGCACAGTTTCAGGACAATCCATTTGTAATGTTTCTAAAACTTCCCTGAATATATAAATACATCTGCAACCAGGCTGTTTGATCAATTTAGTTATTGACTGAGTAAAAGTAAGTGCATTGTTTTTAATCGTGATTCTTTTCCAGTAGTGTTTTTATTTAATGTTTAACATAGTTTCAGTTATTATTGTCAGTGATTTTTAAGCCTGTCAGTTATGGATCGGTGGTTGAAAACACAAACAGCTAAAAAACCAAAACTTGTTGTGGATTATAACCCGTCGCCAAGTTCTTCTCAACACATGTCCGCAGTTACAAGTACACCCACCCTGGGATATAGTAAAAAGATACATGCCTCAGATACTACACAGAAGAAAAGAAAATACTCTGGAGTATATTAAATATGGGTTTTCATTTGTAGGGGATGATGACTGTCCTAAGTCTTTGCGTGTTGTGTGTGAGTGAATATTATCCAATGTTTGCATGAAACCCTCTCCACTCACGTGACATTTACAAACTAAATAGCCCATGTATAAAAACAAAGAAGCACATAATTTTTGGCACTCAGAAAAGCATCCAACTGTTGTGTTACTTCATGTATGATGTCAGGAAAGACAATGAGAATGCAGTTGAGGCTTTATACCGTATTGGTTATCGCATAGCTAATTGTGGTAAAAAAAAAACCACTCTATAGCTGAAGATATAATTTTTCCTTGCATTAAGGATACCATTTTTGGTATGTTTAGGGAAGAGCATGTCCACAAAATCATTACTACCTCTTTTTCAAACAACACAATGTCTCAACGAATTTAGGAAGTGTCTGATGATAATGAAACTAGAATAATAGATAGAATAGTACATTCTTTTCTATCCAGGTTGATGAAAGTGTAAATGTTTCGGATTTATCTATTTTGCTCATCATCATGAGGTACTTGGTAGGAAATAAAATGGAGGATAACCTGTTGCTTTGTTACCCATTGACAGAGTATACCCCAGCAAAGGTATTTTAATGCAATCAGTGGTTATTTCATTGAAAAGGACATTAGTTGGTTGAATTGTTGTGGTGTAGGCACTGAAGGAGGCAAGCCTATGTCAGTTGTTTTATAGGCCTACACAGCCAAATTACAGAAGTAGCTCCCCACGTATCATGGAGTCACTGCTGCATTCAGAGTCAAAGTCTTGCAATCAAGCTTCTTCCTAGTGAACTGAAAGATGTTCTCGAGAGGCTGTAAAAGTTGTAAATTTTATTAAGTCACAACCACAAAACTCTAGACTGTTGAAAGCGCTGTGTGAAGAAATGAACAGCCTTCACAGTGCATTCCTTTTGCACAGGGAGGTAAGGTGGCTATCTTACGGCAAATACTTCCATGGATGTGTGAACTTAGACATGAAGCTCAGGTAATTTTTGAAGACCATTGTTTCCCTCTTGCTCCGAAGTTTCTGGACAGTGATTGGCTTTCAAGTCTTGGGTATTTATCAGATACTTTTCTAGAAATAAACAAATTCAACTTGGCACTTCAAAACAGCTCTATCACTATATTCAAAGTAACTGACAAAATGGAGTCAAGGGTGAAAAAACTGGACTTTTCAAAAGTGTGTATTGAGAGAGGTCAGCCTGAAGTTTTTGAAACTCTGCACAACTTCTTATCTTGCACCTATCCTAAAATGTGAAAGAGAATATTGTAAATCACTTGAAAGGTCTTAAAGTGTCCTTTTTATAAGTACTTCCCTCAATGTGGAAAATAAAACAGCTGCATTGCAGATCCCTTCAATGAAGAATTCTTCCAAGAAGCTAAGTTATGAATCAATGAAAAAGGGCAGTTAATTGAACTCCAACCTATTCTTTAAATTCTGATTTTAAAAGAAAGCATCTTATTACTGTCTGTGAGGAATAGGATCAGCTCAGTGAGAAGGCACCCAAATACCTCTTGCCATTTACTGATACTGAAGTAGTGGAGAGAGCTTTTTCTTCTTACATCTTCATAAAAAATAAGGACTGCATCAAGCTTAAATGCAAGTCCGGATTTAAGACTGTGTCTTGCATTTTTGAGACTGATTTCAAGAAACTAAGTGCATCAAAGCAAGCTCAGTGATCTCACTAACAATGTTTCAATGGGCTAGTGATCTGCATAACAATTATTACAGTCTTTTCAGATAAGACAAATAAATATTGTTAATAATAAATTGAAAGTTTGTTAAATACTTGATCATCATTTTCAAAGTTTAATTGTTTTATAAATATTGTAAAATTAAATCTGTGGTTTGCATTTTTAGTGTAGTAATCTTTCTTTCCTAACTTAGGACTGCATTTCCACAATTTTACATTAAAATAGGCACTGAACAACAGTGTTTATCTTAAAAACAGCTGTTTTAAAAACAAGGGGTACAATTATAGAAATGTGTTTAAAAGGGGCACACAAGTGCAAAAAGTTAGGAACCACTGATTTCGATTATTTCTTTTCTGGGATGGGAGAATAACCACATTGCTTTTTCCATCACTTACTATTCTTACTGAGCTCAAAATGCCCCATTTCTAGATTTTGGTTAAAGGAAATCATTGAGCCTAAGCTCTGTATGTAATTTGCCATTTCTGTGGAAAGTTACCATAGCTCTGTGGTTCCAGTAGAATGAAGAAAATGCTTCACAGTTTTAGGCAGGGAACAACTCAGAGCAACTAATAAGGCACCTAATTCTCAGTACCTGAATGTTAGATATTGATTATATGGAGAAGCCTCCACTGTGCCTTCTTTTCTGAATTCCATATGAGCAGGGAAAGTAATAGACTTTAGCATTTTGTATTTGAGTTTAAGTCTTTAAGAGTAAATAATATTTATCTGTAGATAGGAATTACTTCTTTTCTACAGTTTCTACAGGTAACTTTTTTAATTGCTGTATTTTAAAACTTTTGCTATAATCTTGCAACACAGTTATGTGTTTAAGCAACCAGATATGCTGTAGTCATAAATGAGATTGACATTTTGGGGCTAATGCTTTGGGGGCACAAGAATTTAAGAGGGATGCAGCCCTAGATTCTGTATAATATAATGCAGGTACAAACATAAAGAATATTTTAAATGTAAGTGGTGTAGGAAAACTAGTCACATGCCAGTATTCTTTAGCTACATTTACTTAATGATGCAAAATACATAATTTCTGGATCATGGCATTAACAAACTTGGAATCCAGACTAAACTGTATCTTAAGTGAGTCACCTGAAATATCTGTGCCTCTGTTTTGATACTTATCCAATTAGGATGCTATTATCTTCACTCATTTCATATATTTCATAGTAACAATGTTAATAAATCATTTTGAAAGCCAACCATAAAACTATACTTGTAAGTAGTTTTCAAACAAACTACTTTATAATAGTCAAAACACTGGACTATTGCATTTTCTGTATTTTTTAGTTATATACATTTATTTTATTTACCTGATACATAGCAATTCTTTCAAAACAGATTAACAAAACATCAAAAGAATTTCAATGTGTAAACACTACAGAGAAAACCATTGTTTTTAAATAACATACTTAAGCACAGAAAGGAATAATAGCAAGTCCTCATTTTACTAGTATTAGAGATGATGCAAAATATACTTCTTTCCTTTTTATAGTTTAGATTCATATGCAGTTGTAAGAAGTAATTTAGAGAGATTTATGTACGCTTACCTAGGCTTCCCAATGGTAACATCTGAAAAACTATAGGATGTTATGACATGCAGGACACTGGCTTTGATGTACTCAAGATATGGAACAGATAGATTCGGCACCACACGGATCCCTCCAGCTGTGCTTTTATAGCCACACACTCTCCCCTCTCACTCAGCCCCCTCCCCGACCTCTGCCAGCCGCCAATCTGTTCTCTATTTCTATGGTTGTTTTTCATTTAAAAATATTATGTAAGTGGGATTGTACAATATGTAACTTATGGGGATTGGCTTTTTTCACTCCGCATAATTTGCTGGAGATGTATCCAAGTTAGTGTGTGTATCAATAGTTTGTTCCTTTTAATTACTGATTAGTATTCCACCACATATACTTTTAAAACTCTGAGCACACCTTCCTGGGAATGGTACTTTACCTAGGGGACCCTTGTTTTTTACTGAAGTGTGTGATGAAAGAATTATAACACATAATGAGAGGGCTATCTCTTGCTGCAAGCTGTTTTTTTTTTTTAGAATTCTGCTAGTTTAAATAAGTTAATGTTGGAAGGATTCATCGAGAGGACGATCTTCAATTGATCTGGGAGCTGGATGTGGGCGTTCAGAAGCTCCTCACCTTTTTCCTTGGAGCATACTTTTCACTTGCCTTCCCTATACTAGAAGCTGCCCCAAGGACACAGCCTTGAGGGAGTAATGTGTTGTTGAGATCATCTGGACTGTCCATGTGACCAAACCCAGTCAAGGCCTCTATATAAACTTTTAAGATTCTGGCAGACAAGTTTAGAGATCTACTTATCTTATTGACATGAGTAGATCTCTATGTAAGACAAGCCTCATATGTAAGTTCTCTTGCTTGTTAAAGCTGCCACCTACCAATGTGTGTGGTCTGCCCCTTTCTTTGCTCTCTTTTTGCCTTCTGTGTATGCGAGCCAGTTTGTGAACCAATTACGAACAACAACAACATGGATATAGCTGGTAAACACAGAAAAATTAGTTTTAAGTTCCATTAATATAAATATGTCCACGATCATGGGAAGTAATACAGTAGTTTTATTCTCTTCTGCATCAGCAAAATCAGACCTAGAGCATTCCAGATTGATACTGACAAGCAGGCATGAAGGCTACAAGGACATCAAAGGACCAAAATTGATGTTGTCTAATACATTGTTTTACAAATTGGGAATTCCTCTCTTGAAGAAGATAAGGCTTCATAAAGTTTTTAAATATTTTAAATGCTGCTCTGTATAGAAAGTAAGTCTTACTTTGCATTTCTCTAAAAGCACGACTGGGACATATATTTGAGAAGAGGCAGATTTTTTTAATGCTTTTTTTTTCCAGTTTTATTGTGACATAATTGACATATAACGCAGATGCTTTCTAAGATTAAGGACTTTCTCTTATCTGCCTCTTAAAGTTATTGGGAAGCTAAGATAATTAAATTAGGGGGAAAATTTTTTTTCAACAAATTGTGTTGGGACAGCTAGATATCCACTTGCAACAGAAAGAAATTAGACACCTACATCATACCATACACAAAAATTAATTCAAAATGGACCAAAGACCTAATGGAAGACCTAAAACTACAAAATGCTTCGAAGAAAACATAGGGGTAAATCTTTATGACCTTGGATGTGGCAATGGTTTCTTAGATATAATGCAATATGTGGCCTTTGGTGTCTGACTTCTTTCTCTTAACATGATTTCATTTATATGAAATGTTCAGAATAGGCAAATCCATAGAGACGGAAAGTGGATTAGTGCCAGCAACTAGGGGAGAGGAGATGAGGAGTGACTACTCATGGAAAGAGAGTTTCTGTGAAAACGTTCTGAAATTAAATAGTAGTAAACTTGATGAATACCCTGAACACCACCGAATTTTACACTTAATTTAAAGGGGGTACATATTATAATATGTGAATTATACTCCAATTAAAATTTTTAAAAATGGTAGATTTCCCATCATTGGAAATTTTCAAGCTGTAAGAATTTTGAATAAGTCAGAGACAGATGGTAACCTCTAAATTCTCTTAGATTGAGATTTTATTGCAGGGATATATTGTATAATTAATAATAAGCCCTGGAATTAAGAATCAGGAGAGATAGATTCTGTTGTCATTGCTGTTTTTTAGCTTGAACAAATTTCATCCCGCTAAGTCTTGGTAAAACAGGGACAATAATATCAGCACTGATATCACATGCATTGTGAAGATTAATTAGAATAATAAATATAAAATTATTTTGAAAACTGCAAAGAATGCTACAGATGTTATATTAGGACATTTTCAAAGTTGTATAATTTACTCTTTTTATGAGTGTATTTTAATCCACTTTATATTTCTATTTTACTTTTAAATATGCTTCCTCCTTGAGTTAGGAGTAAAGGAAGAGAGCGTAGCTACTAGATTTCTGGGTAGATTTTCAATTTGTAAATTATCTGTATTTTTTCATCTCTCCCTCCATCAATTGCCTAATTCTAGACATTTGGCTGATTGTAATTTCCTCCAAATGATAAGAAAACTCAAAATACTTAACCTTAACTGGCCTATAGAAACACTGGCAGGTTTCATTCAAAGAAAAAAGGAATAATTTTATAGATCAAAGATGTTTCTGGGTTCCATATAAAATTTGTCCTGGCATCCTACTATCACATGTAGCAAAAGTAATAGTTTTAGTGCTATTGTAACTTCTGAGGGTAACGTTAAAAACTAACTTTAAAATTCAGTGGTGTTGGAATATCAAAAGAAATACTTGCATTTTCCTTTCTATCAAGTAGCCATCAAATATTTCTCTATAAATAGGCTCTAATTGAAAACAAGCCTTAAGTTCTAATATTTTAGAATGGTCTGTACATTAGTAGCGGCTGTAGAACTGAGGTATTAGCTTATAAAGTCACCAAGAGCTCAATCTCAATATATCAGTAATTTACTTGGCAGGCACAGTAACTTTTTTTTTTCTATTATACTTCTCCCCCAGAGGTAGATTTTTTTCATACTATTCCTCTCATACTATTCCTTTCATACACATTCCTTTAAAATTTTAGTAAAATTCTCTCCTCCTCATAAAATAGTACTGGAATTGCTTTTTTAATAGAGAGGCCCAATTTTGTAAACTATAGTAAATATGGGCTATAATTCACTTATGAAGATGATGTTACTGAAAATCCTTGCCATCTCTTCCCATTATACATGCTCTCTGCCTACCCTTTGCTCCAACAACAAAATATTTAATTCCTTTGTTTTTTACATACTATTATTGTATGACTCTATCTGGAGTCCAATGGAAGACGATTTTTTTTAAGTGGATGGTGTTAAAAAAATAACACAAAAGCAAATCTTTATTACTTTCAGGCTTTGGCCAACATATTGCTTATATTTTGAAATTAGGATTATTTTAAAGGTATAATTATTACTGAACAGAAATCAGTTCACGTTCAGTCCATTCCTCATTCTTCCATCACCATTTACTTCCACAGATACAGTTGAAAACTATTCAATGATGGGTCTGACACACTATAAGACTGAATGACCACAGAAAAATTCAGTTAAACTTGATATGTTGATGGAGCTAAAGAGAGAAGTGGAATAATGTATTTTAATAAAACTCTTTAAAATAGTAATATATGCCATTTTAAAGCTCTTATTACTCATACTGTTTATAGTATTTTGCTATTTGTATATAGCAGATATATAATAAATGTATATTAATGTGTATAAAAGTAAATAAACATATATGTAATAAATGCATTCATGCTCTTTTGTTTGACTCAGGTGCTCTGGGCCCTGCTCTCATGGCTCATGATTTCTTGCCTCCCTAGTAAGTAGCCGTGTCCTCTGTGATTGATACATGGTCGTGGTGGGGTACAAAAATTCTAGAAAGAAAAGCATAAGTCTTCACTTTTTACAGAATCTCATTTTTTGATATATGTATACATGAGACTATTAAGTAAAAATAAAAAGCATGCAAATTTCACATTCACAAAAAACAATTTATCATTATTTGGGAGACTTTAGCAGGATATCTATTTGTATTAATACATAATAATTCACTTTTCAAAGATTTACAGTACATGTAGGTCCAGAGGAGAGAATTACTGATGTTCCCGATGAGTTACTGATGTTATCAATGAGAGTAAGTGATGTAATGGAGAACAGATCAGTTTACGGTAGGAAAGATTTGGATTCCGGGTCTGACCATGCTCATGTCTATTTCATAAATTAGACTTAGTGTGTCTCATTTCCGAATTTTAAAACTAGATAAAAATCATGCATTTGTGTTGCAGAGCAACTGAGAGAATGTATGGGGAAGTGATTGGAAAGAGGCACAAAAAACTGTGACTATGGTAGTTAGCAAGCTACTAAGATTTTAGGAGTAACTCTATCTTTATTTTAAGGGCCTTTGGAAGAAGGCTATATATTTGATTTGTGAATCAACTACTAGGTGTCCCAAAATTCCCAGCTACGGTGGCACAAATTAGAGGTGTGCCTGAGATTATGATCTCCTCAGGCACTGTGACTGAAGCCTTTGTCTGCAAAAAGCTTTGTCCCTTTTATCTGAATGACAACAAAATATGATTGTTTTTTGCATGAGCCACAAAGTGAACAAGGTTGGGAAGCCCTGTAAGCTAAAGCACTTAGATTTCCTTAACAGTTTGTTTAGAAAAGGTAGAATCAGTAGAATCAGTCATTATCACCCCAAATGTGATGCAGGGAAAGCTAACTCGGGTCAGAGAATGCGGATGGAGATACCTGTTGCTGAAGGTGAAGGGATCTTCCCTGGTGGTTTGGGCTGTAGACAATCCGATCCTTTGTCAGTAACAGTTTTGTGAGTAGCAACCAGTTCTCGTGTCTTGCTTTTTCTCATGGTGTTTTCACCCTAATCCACAACTGTATATCCACAGCTGTTACTTCACTTCTTTGGGAATTTATAAAGAGGGGCAGCATCCTACAATAGGGAGAGGGAGATGATGCATCCAAAAGTGTGAGTTTTCTACATTTCTTTTCCATGACTAGGTGTGGAAAGGTAAGTATTAGTAAGCTCTTTTTTGGAAAAATGTTTAATTCTTTTCATTTAAATTCAACCCCTGGTGTTGTTCATTGGAATAGTTGGAGATTATGTCATAGATCATGATGGGAGGTCCGAGTCTGTGGTCAGTAATTTATATTCAAACATCTCTGAATTCTGGATTTCTCAGCTGACTTGCTACCCAAATGCATATGCTTCAGCTACTTTTTCCCTGTTCCTAACAGAAAACTGCTGTGGATTACGGACATTTCATCTGAGAATCAATACAAAGTTTCAAAAACTTTGACTACTACCTATTACTTTTATAAATGAGTAATTTATATGTAATTTTTTTTTTAAAAAAAGCAACCTTCTGTAACAAGTGCTGCTTGCATGATTTTGCCAGTTGGTCCACTCTGGGCAAGAGAATCTTCAATACAAGATTTGGAGGGATCTGGTCCCTTGAGCAATTATATGTAAAAACATGTGGAGATTGTTTTTAACTTAGGAGTTTATAAGGTCATAGTTTTTGAAATTTATTCTTTCATCCTGTATTCATTGACTTCATTCATTAGTTCATGAAGTATTTATTCAGCAAGTGTGCGTGGAGGTTCTACCAGGTGCCAGGCTATTCAGCGAGTAAGACAAAGACATTCATGGTCCTTGTTCATAAGGCACTTAGACCCTACTGAAAGGACATGTACCGTAAACAAGAAAACAAATACATGAACAGAGCCTGTTTGTATGGTGATAAATGCTATAGATATAATAAAACCAGGGTATAGTGAATGACAAAATATGTACATATAGAGTCCCAACACTTTGTGACAAGATTGTTGCAGAACAGCCTTTATACAAAGGCAGTGTTTGAGGTGAGAACTGATGGAGCAGAAGAAACCAGATATTTAGAAATCTGTAGATACCCAGGTCTGAACAGGGCTTTGGATTTGATGTAGTGAATAACAGAAAGATGGCTTGAGGAGTGAGAGATGCATTTCCTTGTCGAAAGTCATTAGCTACTATTAACACTTAAATTAAGTGAAATAAAATAAAATACGAAGTCTCAGTTCCTCATTGGTATCAGCTCTATTTCAAGTGCTCAACATCCACGTCAGCTAGTGGTGACCATATTTGACAATGCAGAGTATAATTCTATCATTCAGGAATGTTCTCATGGACAGTGTTGTACTAGTGAAGTAGGAGAACTGGAATTGAAGAAGTTACAGAGAGAGACTGTGTCTTGGAAAGATCATGAAGGTCCTCGTAGGCTGCTCTGAGGACTTTGGGTTCTGAAAGTGCCATGAGAAGACTGGATGGTTTTAAGCACAGAGTGACATCATTTGATTTACATTTAAAATGATCACTCTGGCTGCTGTGTAGAAAATAAATGATAGGAGAATAAGACCAGTCGTTACAATTGTCCCAGCTAGGGATGATGATGGATCTTTGGTTGGTTGTTATAAGAGGGATGGTGAAAAGTAAATGGATTCAGGATCTATTTTAGAGAAAGAGTCAAATGGGCTTGCTAATAGACTGGGAGTCTTGCAAGGTAAAGAGAGGAAGGAACCAAGGGCAATGCCTTCTTTTGGGGCCTGAGCAACTAGGTAGGTTGTTAAATTTTTTTCCTGGGGTGGGGGAGGACTGAGGAGAAATAATGTTGGGGGTGTGGGGGCATTGCTGGTGGAAGAACAGGAAAGGAGTTGGAAGTTAAGAATTTTGTTTTAGATACATTACATTTCAGACACCCATTAGACATACATGCATAGAGGTCAGGTAGGTAGTGGGGAATAAGGGAACCCATATTACGAAGTATAAACTTTTTGAATTTAACAGTAGAATTCTCTTAAGCATAACTATATCTGACAAAGCACAAATGATAGGCAGTGAGGTTAATTTCTAGAGTCTCTTCACAATGTCTGAAGGAGAACACATTGCCTAGATTTGGTTAAATGGGGAGCTTTAGCAACTCACATTTGAATTTTTCTTTTCATTTCCCATATTCTATTGTTCTGTGTGCACCACAATTTTCTTATCCTTTGGCAGTCTTGTCACTTTTTTTGGTTGTTGTTTTGTTTTTATGTGGGTAGTTCCCTGACTGGGAATCGAACCCAGGCCGCAGCGCTGATAGCGCCAAAACTTTAGCCACTACACCACCAGGGAACTCCATTGTCCCTTTCTTAAATTAGGACTTACTAGTGTCTGTGAAAGATGGGCAGTTATTATTTCTATGTCCCTGCTCAATGTCCACTTTATGTATTGGGTCTTAATTCACTCAGTATGTTCCACACGATGTTAGTCACTTCTTTCAGTTAGTATAGCAACGCAGCTTTCTGTGTCTAATCGTATTTTGCTATTTTTGTTCATGTGGTAACGGGAGGCTGGTGGCGTGTCAAAGCTACCGTCTTTCCTTTTGGTGGGGCAAAGCACTTTCTGGTTGTGATTTTTGTTAAGGCTGGGAAGAAATCCAGATGCCAGGACATTGCCTCTGTGATACTACCGAACACCTCAAGGATGTCATTGTTTAACATGCAAACTTAGTATGCCATTGTTATTTTTTCATGTTACATTTTTTTTAAGTCTGTATTTTCTCTTTTACAGGTTCAGTTTTTATGACAACTTTTCCCCCCTAAAGAATGGGGCTAATTGTGGAGCTAGGGGAGAGAGAAAATGGAAATACTAAAATTCTCCTCACTATGCTGTTCTTTCTAACCTCGATATATGCCAAGATTTTTACAGTTTTTTATTTAAATATGCTGTTTGATGTCAATGGAGATAAGCATGATTTTCCAAGGTTTTTTCACTTTGAAATGTCCCAGGTAGGCTCTGGCATATGAATCATGTGTCTAAAAAGGAAATTCAAAAAAGTGTGTGTGTATGCCAGGGGCCTCATTTGTCTTTGGCAAAGACATTGCTGCTCCTGTTTCCTTCATTATTAAACAGATGGTGCTCACCGCCATTGACTAGCGGCCCAACCTGTTCTCCATGTGGTAGCACAGTTCTAGACATCTGATGGGAGTAGCTGTTATCATCCCAGCTCCTCATATCCATTTATGTCATAATATGAATATTAATACCTGCCTCTAACTAAAGCAGGCTGTTTCCCATGAAGCTAAGTTTAGGATTAGGCCATCTTCTTCCCTACCTCCATGAATTAATTTTATCTCAGTTATCTCCTTTGGCTTTTCCTTATATTGCTTCATCTCTACCTACAAAATACAGTGGCATATTGAACCAATTATCCAACTACTCCAGGCTATAAACACACTTTAACTTGGAATGTCAAGATAATGAAGACAAAATTGGATTATTATTGATACTGTTATTACTGAGAACAAATGACATCTAAGGTAGCCATATTTAAAGATGACCAAAGTGGACTCTCATATTTTGTTCTAAGTGTTAAAAGAAACTAGCCTCTGCCATTGATGGATTTTTCGAAGTCCATTGAACAGATATTATTTTTCATAATCTGCCAAAAAAGTTCATTTTAAATTTTCTTTTACTTTTTCAAATACTATATTAGTACAGTACATGAAGAGTGCATCCTGTAAACATTAATAACTAAGGTCCTGATTTTTTTCTGGTAATCTTTCTTTATGGTGGACATAGTATTTCACAACTGGAGACAGTCTTCTAAGATCCTTCCTAGTGTTAACCTACCTGTCCTCACCTCCCCCGTCTTTATAATTACTTTCCAATTGACTATTTGGGATTCCTAACTTTGTAAACCTTCTGGAAGGCTAGGGTGACTTAACCTCACTGTAAATTTACCACCCACCATCAACAATTGTTGACCAATACTCGTGTACACTGGATTTTTTAAAAAAAACTGTTTTCGAAAAAATGGATGCCCTTCCCCCCCACCCTCTTTAATAATGTAAATATGGTCTAGGTAAGTTGCTGAGATTTTTCCACCATTTGAACCAACAGGAAAGGTTGGGGTTCTGTGTTGAAAAAAAGACCTTCCAGCAAGAACAGCCAAAGGATCGCCTTGCCACCTGAAATTGGTTTGCTCTTGTAAGTGACTCGAGAACCTATCAGCATCTTTGAATGGCTCAGACAGTAGACGTGGCTGTCATCTTTAATCACAGTAGGAAGTGTGTTGTTTCCCGTCACTTGTCCAGTAGCCAGCCACACACGATCCTTTTCTTCCCCCTCCCCAACGTCCGCGGAAGCTCAGCCCGAGGGCGAGCCGCAGACCCCCGCACCCCACGGCTGCAGGGAGCGGGGCCGTGGACCCCCCGCAGCAACACCTCTCGGTGGGGGCCGAAAGTGTGGGCCTCCCTTCGGAAAGGAGCGGTGGAGCCGAGAGCAGCGCCTTCTCCGGGGAAGGAGGCGGGAGCTCGTCTGGGAAAGCTTTCCTAGGGAGTCGCCTTAAAAAAAAAAAAAAAAAAAAAAAGAAAGCGGAATTGACGATCGCTCCGCTTGCCTGATGTTTTTAATGCCGTTTTAAGCAGTAGTCTCCACTCGCTTCCCATCTGCAAAACTGCAAATGACCACCAACCTCGCATCGAAAAGAAGGAGGAAAAAAAAAAAAAGAGCAAATCTCCTTCTCCTTTCTCACCCCCCTTTCCTCTCACCCTCCCTTCCTCTCCAGCTCGCTCTCCCTCCCCCTCCCTCCCTCCTCTGGCGGCAGCCGCTCTTCTCTCGGACTGTGTCTCTCTTCGACGGGACTTAGCAACTTCTTGGTTATTTCTCAGCCCCTTTTCCATTTCTTCCCCCACCCTGTGGCATGAACTGGACCGACAGACGCAGGGGAGGCTTTGCTTTCTGCCCCTGGGAATGGCGGTTCGCTTCCTGGGGCCGTGCGGGGGAGGAGGATCCGCCGAGGAGAAAGAAGGAGTGATAGAGAAAGAGCTGCAGGGAGGCAGAGAAGGGGGCCCTCCATCTGCCGCGGGCCGGGCGCGCAGCAGCGCCGAGCCGAGCTGCGCCTGGGATGGCCCCGAGCGCTCCCTGTGCCCCCGGCTCCTGCCGCGTCTGTGGCCCCCGTGCGCCCGACGCCTCGGGCAATTTTTAAAATCCTGAAGTAGGAAGAGAGCCCCCGAGGCTATCAGTCCGGGTCGGGGTGGAGCAGAGAATTTTTAAACGCATTTCAAAGAGAGAAAAGGAGGAAGTCTGTTCCTGCTTCTGCTAGCTTTTCACTCGAAGGCGTCTCTTCGGAGCATCCAGTATTCTCCGGGAGTTATTCGAAAGCTGAAACTTTCAGTGGCTCGTGGGCGGGTGGGGGTGGGGGTGGGAGAAGGGATTCTGAGGGTGGAACTGGGCAGAGAGGGAGGGAGTGTGTGCGTGTTTGTGTGTGTGTGCGTGTGCGCGCGTGCCGGGGTGGGGGAACCCGGGGGACCTCGGGGAGTCCGTGAGGAGGGCACAGGATGGCAGTGCCTGCCGAGGCCGCCCGAATCAATGACAAGCTCAGCCACGGTGGGGTGGCTCAAGCCCCCGCCGCGGGCTCGGACTGCCCCAGGCGCCCGGGCCGCGCGTCGCCGCGGGACTCCAGCGGCCGCGGCTGCGTGGGGGACCTGGTGCTGCAGCCGCTCCGGAGCTCCCGGAAACTTTCCTCAGCGCTGTGCGCGGGCTCCCTGTCCTTTCTGCTGGCGCTGCTAGTGAGGCTGGTCCGCGGGGAGATCGGCTGTGACCTGAAGCAGAGTAAGGAGGCGGCGGCGGAGGAGGAGGAGGAGGAAGCGGCCCCGGGCGCAGAAGGGGGCGTCTTCCCAGGGCCTCGGGGAGGTGCTCCTGGGGGCGGCGCGCAGCTCAGCCCGTGGCTGCAGCCCTCGGCGCTGCTCTTCAGTCTCCTGTGTGCCTTCTTCTGGATGGGCTTGTACCTTCTGCGCGCCGGGGTGCGCCTGCCTCTGGCCGTCGCGCTGCTGGTCGCCTGCTGCGGGGGGGAAGCGCTCGTCCAGATTGGACTGGGAGTAGGGGACGATCACTTACTCTCGCTCCCCGCCGCGGGAGTGGTGCTCAGCTGCCTGGCCGCCGCGACATGGCTGGTGCTGAAGCTGCGGCTGGGCGTCCTCATGATCGCCTTGACTAGCGCGGTCAGGACCGTGTCCCTCATTTCCTTAGAGAGGTTCAAGGTCGCCTGGAGACCTTACCTGGCGTACTTGGCCGGCGTGCTGGGAATCCTCCTGGCCAGGTACGTGGAGCAAATCTTGCCGCAGTCTGCGGGCGCAGCCACAAGGGAGCATTTTGGGCCCCAGCTAATTGCTGGGACCAAGGAAGATACCCCAGTGTTTAAAAGGAGGAGGCGGTCCAGCTCCGTGGTGTCCGCTGAGATGTCGGGGTGCAGCAGCAAGTCCCATCGGAGGACCTCCCTGCCCTGCATACCGAGGGAGCAGGTAAGCACTCGCGGCTCCTCTCTCTCTCGCCACTTGGGAAAACTTGAAAGACTTTGAGAACCGGCGCGCAGTGGAGGAAATCCGAGGGCTGAGAAAGATAGCCTAGAAAAGTGGTGTAACTTACGACAGTAGAAAAGTAGCGACTTGTACTCCCTCTCTCCCACAGTGTTTTATAACCTGAACAACAGGAGCCCGAATAAGTCATAAAACTAGATGGCATGTGCAGGGTCTTCCACAGCTGGGCCAACTTTTTAGATCTGCTACACCTGGTGTATGGCTTCCCTACACTTTTTAAGTACCCTCATACTTTCCTGCTTCCGCAGGAGTTTTCTAATTAAGCTTAGTTTTTTAGCAATGGGTAATTTTTTTTAAACGTGGATTTTGCTAGATACCTATTTCTTTTTACAATTTATTTTTATAATGAACTTTATGGAAGTCAGTAAAAGTGCTCTCTAGACCGAAGAAGGAATGCTTGAAGGTGAGGTATTGATACACACTTTCTGGTGGTGCATTGAGACTGCATCTGGGGGTGCTCACTTTGTTTTTAAATGTAATTTGGGAACGTGTGTTATTACATGCTGATGTATTTTGTATCATAATTATAAACTTCAATTTGGAGAACACTATGTCTGGACTTCAGAATCGGTCAAAATCGTGAACTGTAGTGTCAACTAAAAAAAATAACATTTCTCTTGGGTATCTACATACTTAAGTGGATGTTTACAAATTCAAATAGACTTACACAGGTTATACAGGAACTGTTAATGCAGGAGAATGTCTCTGAGATTGTGGTGATAAAAATCTTTCAGCAAGGAGGAGGAGGAGGACTAGAATTATGAGTGAAGTTGTCCTAGATAGTAAAGCTTAGTAAATTTGGGGGATGAACTCCTTATCATTAAGCTTTTTAAGACCATGGAATATAGTTGCTCTAATGAGCATAAAAGAACAAATCCTAATTTTCAAATAAAAGTTGTGTCTGAAAAGTCATACTTAAAAGTCACCTCTCTCCTTGAAAGCACATTTGACACTTTGGAGTGAGTGATGGAAGCTGGTTATGTACAGCAAGTGGAAATTTACACTTTTCCTATTTAAATTTGTGCCAACTTATGGTACTATTAGGACAGCTGTAGGGAATGAAAGGATAGCCTAAGATATAGTAAGCTTTTTCTTTTTAGGTTATTCTGCGGATAATCATTTAGGTATTGCTAAGAAATAGCAGTCACCATATGATGGTGTGGGTGGCTAGATCGTTTCTGGAATGGAGTTGATTACACAGAATGTGATTGTTTGACATTATTTAGCAGAATGGATGACAGCATCATAGCCTGTGTTTATTTTGAAACAAATGCAGTTATTTAGCTTTTCGTTTTGGTAAAGCAAATATTTTGTGTGTTTAAACATAAGAGTGAAGTTTTAAAAATGAAGCTTTAAAAGCAGTTAAAACCAGGGCACTCGCCGATACTTAGTTTTAGTAGAAATTTTGAAATCACCAGAATAAAGTAAGCTATATTTAAGATCCTTAAATTTCAACCAAGTATGGGGAAAACACATTTTAATTTCTTTTCACTTTTACAGGAGAGAATATCTTTTAAATGAAAATACTACTAGTTTAAGTTTGTTTAGAACACACTTTTTTTAAACTCCTATGATTATTGCAAAATTGAACCTTAATTTCTAAGGCAAATCTGTGATTTAATTATAAATAACTTGACTCCAAATTAATATCATTTAGCCTTTAAAATTAAATTTTTGAAATTCCACATTAACATTTAGAAGTTAAGGAGTTAAGGGTGAATTTAAGATAAGGAGGTGTTTAGATGAATTAACCAGCAGTGTTAATTAACCTGCTGATTTTTATTGGCTTTCTCTGATTTGAATTGATAAATTGTAAATCTGAATAATCTGCAAACTTAGAATATAACTGAGCATTGTATTTTTAAGTATTTTTCTGATCAACGATGTTGTAAATGTGTATTTGTAATCTACGTGGTCATTTGGTTACTATGATTTTAAAGGCTGTGTTTATGCAGAATATTCTGAAGCGAGAGACTTTATGTCTTATGGTTAATGGAAAAACAAGGTTACATTTAGTAGAAATGTAGATGCTTGATGTTTTAATGAGGCATAGGTGTGTGTGTGTGTGTGTGTGTGTGTGTGTGAGTGAGTGTGAGTGTGACTTAAGACTAGTTTTTATACAAAACACATTAAAGTTGTTGCTGAGCATAATTGTTGGGGGTGGATGGGAACTAACTTGGAACAGTATCTTACGAGATAGGGCAGTATCTCATACGTTAGCCTAACTGTGAAAAGTTCAGGAGCTATATAGTAAATGGCTTATCTGTTTTATCATAAGGAAACAAACTTCTGATTAAGGGTGCAAAGTATACCCTGGTCATCTGCATACTTTATCAGGAATCAAACTAATTGTCAAACACATGGATAACTATCCCCTGAATGCTACCTGATTAGGAATTCTTTTCTGAAAGCTGTGTCAGCTCAAGAAAATACTTAGGCAACAAGTGAATTTTAAATAGAGGTGTAAGGACATAAAGCACAGAGAGTCTGGCAGAGGCCTCTTGAGAATGTGTTTGGACTTTGCTCATTGTAAGGTTTAAAGGTGACAGAACTTCAGCCTTTTCTTCTCCATATGAATGATAGTGGCCACTTGCTTATGAACTCTTTCTCTTCAGTGACTTAATTCTAAATGGTCAGGGAAAATAGATGATAAAATTCTCATAATTCAGGCCAACTGATGGATATATTTTCCTCCTTCCCGCCTTCCTTCTTTTGTCCTGAACCATAGTTAAGTCTACAGATTATATGTTACGCATAGAATTGAGTTTTGCATCACTGATGATCAAGATGACTTCAAGCAAAGAAGGGAGAAATAGGTTTAGTCTTCAATCACAGATTAATCCACCACTGGATGTGTTTATGAACGCAAGTTGAAGGTATCTTTACTTTCAGCAAAAAACCCCAGACAAATTCTGTAACTTTTACGTAGCTTTTAGTTCAGTCCTATCAGCTCAGTACCTTCAAGATTGAGGATGACTTTGTGGATCAGTGTGTCTGTTTGGCAGTGTTTTAAGTAGGCAGATATTTCCCTTAGGGTGTATGTATCTTTTCTAAGTCGATATTCACATTTAGAGCGGGTATATCTTTCTCAGGTTACCACTGTTCCCTCCAAACACTGGAATATATGGAGGTACCTAGAACTTCTTGAATTACTCGATATTATAGGATTAATAAATACAGTATTTTTCAACATAAATTTTTAATTATGCAATTTTTACCATTTGGAAATTGTATTTGATGGGGTGTCTCTCTATTCTCTTTATACATCCAAGAACAAAACTGGCTAGTCATTCCTTTCCAATTATTGTAACCACCTTACACATTGTTTTTTGAAAGATTCTAAACCAATGCCATTTTCAGTTACACGTTAAGAATTTAATATTTTTGCCTTATGATTTCACATAAAATAAACACAAGTCCTATGACTCTTCTTCATTAATGCATTTCTACCACTTCATTACAAATTTCTTAGTAATGGATACAATACCATTCAGAAATGTGCAGCTAATATACTTTGTATGGTGTAATTAAAAATCAAATTTGTTTCCGAGGAGTATGATTTCCCTAAAACTCCCAAATATCTTTGGCAAAAGTAGGTTTTTTTGTAGAAATGTAATGGAGTCTGGTGGCTGTTTAGCAAAGGTGGGATCAAGTTTTTCATCATTGATGTAAGAAAGATATTTTCAAACAAAAAAGCAAACAACAAAAACAGTAAAACAAAAATAGGAGAAATAGAATGTTTTTCCGTGGTAGGCATATGGTAGGCCTTGTTATATGCTTGGCAAAAAGTATAACTTGCATTTATAGTGCAGTTATGAAATATAGAAGTATTACTTCTGAACATGTAGTATATATTGTCTTTTAAATTCCTAAATATGTTTTACTATAACATAACATAGTACTCCAATTGAATAAATTTCAAAAACAGTCATGAGTCTTTAATAAAATTGTAGCTCTGTCACATTTCAGTAGTATAACTCAGCTATGGTGATACAAAGAACAATATTGATTATTTATGACCTGCTGACAGAATTAAAATTAATTAATGTCAACTTCTGAAAATATTAAAAAGGAAAAACAAGATTTTCTTATCCCTTGGGAAAGGTGAGGGAAAAGAATTTTTGTGTGTGTAGGGACAAAATTGTGATTTTACTTTGTGAATACAGATATTTAAAGCATACTGAAAAACTGTTTTAACTGACAGAAATAGTTAGTGAATATATATAAATTTACAGAGGTTGGAAGGAGTCAAACAGTAATTTTACTCTTTCTGTATTGAGTCTAAAGTGTAAAAAGTTAAAACTGTGGAACTGAAAGAAATGCTGTGTATGCTGGGCTGTCATGTTAATTAAATAAACAACCAGAACAGTGACTCTGTGTATGAAATACATTTTGAAAGGCCTGGGGGATGGGGTGCAGGCAGGGAAGGGTGAGTGACAGTGGCATGAAAAAACATTCATTATATCTGTAGTGACATTTGTGTGAATTTGTTGTATCATATTAGGACTACAACTCATAATAATCTCTTCAGGCCTCTAGTAGACTAAAGGCTTTACCAAATTTAATTTCACTTCTATGTTAAATAAGTTTTTACTTATGTTGAATGTTTATGAGCCTCAAAATTAGAATTATGCCTCTATATTTTAAGATGTTCAGTTAACATGGTTTGTACTAGTAACAGCCTGAGAGAGTCTATGTAAAGTTCATTGAAAACTTGTATTATTTAATCTATCAAAAAATGAGTTTATCTTGGGTTTATGGTGGGAGTTTTATTTCTCAGAAAAACCTATTGTTGTGAGATGTAATCTTGTGGTGGAAGGTAATCAATGCAGCTATTGTATCATGTGGTATCTTAAAGAGATTTTGACACACCGAAGCCGTACCTTTGCATAGGACAAGTTTCTGTAGCTTTGTGAAGGTATGCGTAACCCTACACATTTATGGTGAATTGCTTATTTAGTTGGCTGTATGTCTCCAATTCTGTGAGTCTTCCTTCTTCCTCTTCACTTCTGTGTATGATATTTATAGTTGTATCTTCTAAATTAAAACTCAGTTTATTTTTTCTATATTTATGTTTTAAGTAAAGCTCTATCAGATAATTCAGAATGAACCTCAGAAGTGTCCCACATCCATATTCTTATACCTAAAGATATGCTCAGTTAATATTCAAATGAACATTATTTCCTTTACATAGAAATGTAAATGCTTTTAGTAACTACTTATATATATATGTTTTACTATTGGTAGTATTTTTTAAAAGGTGGTTCCCCCCACCTAGACTACCCTTGGCAATTGTCTTAATTTTGAACTAAGAATGTATTTTTGCACTGTTATCACCATAAAATACAAAGTTTCATCTCTGGAGGAAAATAATCTTAAAGATGTGCATAAGCTGTAGTTCAGACAAAGATCTATTGGATAACACTAGTAAAAAATATTAGTTGGGATAAAGTGTCCACCATACATGTATATTGCTGTTTTAAAAGAAGATGCTACCCTTAGCTGATGTTATTCATGAAGTTCTTTGGTCAGCAAACCTATCAATTGTCATATCAACACATTTTTATCTGTGCATTAGACCTTGTGCTAAAAATCATACAAATTTTACACAGATATGCAGCACCTGTCTTTCCAGCGCTTAGAGCCTAATTAGAATAATGAGATGTTGACATAAGAAAAAAGGAAACCAGAGTATAATATCTCAGTGACCTCTTTGCTAAATGTTGAAGGAATGCATATAATTATTTAGAGAAAGTTTTAAATCTAGAGGCAGAACCATTCATCTCTTCTCTAAAATTTTCTGCAAGGGAGTTCCCTGATGGTGTAGTGGCTTAAGGCTTCGGCGCTGGCGCTGTCAGCGCTGCGGCCTGGGTTCGATCCCCAGTCAGGGAACTACCCACATATCAAAAAGCAAAAAAAAAAAAAAAAAAAAAAAATTTCCTATGTTCATTTTTCTGGGGAAAATGTGTATAATTTCATAGATTAATTTAGTATACATGTATAGTACTTCTGAAATAAAGGTAAATTATTATGGAATTTAGGACATATTATACTTCACCATAGTGCAATGATTGTTTTCATATATTGAGGTGGTTTATGGCTCTAAGTAACTTGTTGCAGTGAAATCTGAAACTGCTTAATTCTGTGCAGACTGTAGTTAGATTAGAATTAGTCTGATTTTAGAGAGAAGGAAGCTGAGGGAGACTCAGCTGAATGTATATAGCCAGCCTGAGGCAAAATGCTGGCTTTTATCCAAGTCTCTCTTGGAGTTGATTATGCTGCTGGGAGAATGGAGTAGGAAAGGAGTCAGGCTGGTAATTTTTAAGCCTAGGTATCATTTGCCATTTTACATATGGACCAACTCTAAATTTCCATTGAGAATTAGAAGATTGAGTAAAACTTATTGGATGTACAGATAACACAAAACTCTTGAGCCTTTACAATAAATTTTCTGATCATCAGATAGTACCAGGCAGCCTCTGGGATGCATTATTCAGGACTTTGCCCCATGCATGAATATTAATTGCATTACAAAGTCTAACTTTGTGAAATCTTTTATATCAAAGAAGAGTATGTGATGGTGGTTTAATATTGAATTTTGTTTTCTTTTAGTTTCTCCATAAATTGATTTTAAAATGTTCAGGATTTCAAAATTTCATAAAAAACTAATCTGCAAATCAGTAAAGCATTTTTCTTTGTTAGCAAAGGTCGTTGGTTGTTTTTGTTCACCTGAATTATTTTGAACTGTTTCCTTAACACTTCATTAAAATATATAAATAGGATGTAACATTAGAGGAGGCCATGAAGAACATTACCATTTAGGAAGTGGAAAGCTATTTGGGAAAAGTCACAAACTAAACAACTCCTGCGTCTTTGATTTGATTAGAGCTGTTATTTATTTAGGAAACTGAATGATTATTAAGATTTTTAAGTATAGTCACCACTGCTAAGATAATAGTAAAATTCCTCAAGTATATTTACGTTCTTTCGTCTTAAGAATATGAATAGTTACGAGGAGCACATTACGGCTGTTGGTGTGTGCGCATGCGCATTGGCGCGCACACATTTGTGCATGCCTGTGTGTGTGAAATATTTTTCCTCTGCCAGGAAATTGCTTCGGTTGTATCCGTTTACTAGAGAAACAGTGTCACCCAGTGGCTTCGATGAAAACAGTCCTGTCAGCATTATAGATAAGCGCTGTCCAATAGAAATATAACACAAGCCACATATTTAATTTTGTATTTTCTAGTAACCGCACAAAAAAGTGTAAAAATAAAACAGGTGAAATCCACGATAATAATGTTTAATTTACTTCATTATATCATGTCAATATAAAATCAATATAAAAATTAAGATATTTTGCATTGTATTTTGTAGTAAGTCTAAATATCAATATCTAGTGCGTATTTTACACTTAATTTTGATTTGGTATAGCCACATTTCCAGTACTCAGTGGGTACACGTGGCTAATGGCTACCTCACTGGACAGTGCAGCAATACATTAAATAGATGAAGTATTGAATATTAATACTACCTCTTCAGTTATAATGGAAAAATCTATGTACATTTCATGATAGCACTTAATATACAGTCATTCAAATCTTGATAGCCCAGTTTTGTATCACTAATTACTCCAATAGTTGTTAAGTAGTCTTGTTCTTTTTCTTCATTTCATATTATTGCACATATTTTAAAATATTATTTTAATTGGAGGGGGCATTTAATGGAGTCCTTAATAAGTAACCTTTATGGTAACCTGATTTATAACAGTATCAAGTCTTCTAGTTGATTTTGAATTTGCCTTTTAGGGTTTGGTGGGTAACAGGGATTTCTTATGTATATAATGTGAACACATGATTGGTCATGTTCATGGTAATTAGTCTGTAATTGAGTTATCTAATGTCTCTTTAGAAATGAAAGTGCTTATGTTATATAGTGCCAGTCATTATCTTCGTAACTTAGGAAACTAAAGTGACAAGCCTGCTAGTAGCTTTAATAAATGAAAATTGTAACAGTGTCTATAAAGGGCTAATGGGAAATCTATTACTTATGTACACACCCATCTCAGGGATATACAGAATGAAATGGTTCTATTTTGTGTACATAAGAGGATTGGAGATTTTGATAGAGTGGAATTTCTAAAGTAGGAATTGACATTAGGTGGTTTTTAGAGCTCTATATGATTTCAAACTGCAGGGTGAACTCAGACAAATGTATGGAAGAAAAGACGGTAACTTTTAAATGGCACCTTCCTTCCCTTTCCTCTCCCCAAACCCTATGAATTCATGAACTCTAGGCATAGATCTATTGTTATACTGAGAATTAATAAGAAAATTATATTTTATATATGGCAAGTTTCTTTATATAGATGATTGTATAAAATGATTATTTAAAAGTATACATTTATTTTGTATATCTCTGTGATACTTACAGTGACCTTTGATTTATAAATTTCCTCTTTTTAAAAAATCAAGACTTATTATTTATGTTTGCATTCCAGAATAAAAATAGTGAGATACATGGAATTTTACATATCACTTAGGAAATAATGTAAGACCAAAAGGCAATAGAATCATGGTATACAAACAAGCACTTTGGCTAAAAAACAGTAATGTGGACTCAGTCTCACTTCTAGTGATGTTGGCTTACTATAAACTTCTTAAAGTAGCTAGCTAGCTGAAGAATAAAATGCCATAGTAATCATGACTGTTACTTGAAAGAGTTTGTATTTGAATGTAACTAGTTATTTGCGCTGGCTAATTTTGAAATTGCTTTAAATTAATGTAGAAGTTGGTGTTGTAAAATTTTTTTTTGTTTATGGTCAGTCTTCTTTTCTGACAGTGTATGTGTATGTTCATGTGTGTGTTTGTATATATTTTTTCAGATAAATGCATTTTATTTCATTTTTTAATCTTAATAGACTCTTTTTGCTCAGAGTGTGTTGAAAAATGTAAGGAATGTCTTTCTGTTCCCCACACCCTATAGTACCTTGTCAGAATATTGAAATAATTTTATGCAAGAAGGTTGTGGTTTTGATTTAATAGGATTTTAATAAAAATTTTTTCCATCTTCTGAAGTGAGTTTAAATAACTGAATATTTATGCTATGTCTGTGGCAAGTATTTCTTCCTCTCCAGGTATAATCCCCTTAAATAAACCTAATGGAAATTTGAAGTCATAGAAATATTATTGTGGGGAGGAATGTTTTATTTTGTGGTAACCTATGTGGCGTCAGCCTCTTTAGGACATTTTTAAACTAATATGAAGACAAATAAAGGAAATAGTTATTTATTTTTAAACAAAGTATTTTAGAGGATCAAATTAACAGGTCTACTTAGAAAATATTCCTTAGGAGGCAGTGTTTGTCCTTGTGATATGAAACATCCCTTTGTTTTAAGAGTTAATATTTGGAGGTCCTGACTCAGTAACAGCCTCTTAGAAGGTTTGGAAAGGGGACAACCTGTTGATTTGCCTAGGCTACCTTGAAAATTTGCTTTCTAGACTCAGAAACTAAGGAAATCAGATTCAGATAATAACAGTTTTCATTATAAAAGGAATCAACATTTTTGGTCTCCTGGTCTCAACCATAAATATTTCCTTTAGAAAATTTTGGCCCAGTGCCTTGCTTATTATAGGTGCTGACTGGCAGGATAAATGGATGGAAAAGAAATAAATTGCATTTAATCTGAAATATTTATCTCTCCAATCTCCTGAGAATGAGCTAGTGATTAAACCAATTTAAGTAACTTTCATAGAGAGAAGAAAAGAACTAGCTTATTAACTAGTCTATGAGCTTACAGTCTGAATATATTTTTATTTTTATTACTTTAAAATTTTTTCTCGTGCATGTGTCAGGGAAGAGGCCAAATTTTCCTGTGCACTTAATGTTAGGAAATCCCATGGTCAGTATGAGTCCCAGATATTTATTTTAGCTCACTCCTAACTGAAAATAACCAACCAAGATCAATGTAGTGTAAACTGCAGAAAGATGTCTGAAATTAGTGTATATTTTTTAGGAAAAAATAAAAATTCAGCTCCTTTTTCAGTTCAACTAATAAGTTAATTGAGAAAGAAGGATAAATTTTGACTTTATTTGACCCATCACTTTCTACAAAGTGTTGGCAGGTGCTCATCAACTAGGGTTCTTACTGAATAGCTGTATTTCCTTGAAAGTCTAATGTAAAGTAAATACTATCTATTTTATCTTTTAATTGTGCTCAATTACAAAATATATTTTGAACCAGTTGCTTCCAGCAATGACATTGTGAAATTAGCTTGTTAGCTATAGTCCTATTGTGCTGAATAATCTAGAAGTTTGGTAGTATAATTTCAGAGTCCAAATGAACTGAAAAATTAAAATCAACACTTTAAAAGGATTTTTTGAAATGACAAGTTTTAGTTCATCCTGTAAATTCTTTTTGTCCATCTTGTTTTTAATAGAACTTGACTTATTAATATTAAAATAAATGTTTTAAGTCAAAAGTACTTTGTTGCTATAGTTTTAATATTTAATATAGATATTGTCATATCCTTTTGCTGAAATCAGAGGCAACTCTTTCAAATACGTTAGGCAGATTATCATGCGTTTAGATTAAGAAGTAGAACAGTTTTTAGATAAAGTCCTTTCCATCTTTTGCAGAGATAAATCTCTTTTTGTCTTTCGATGTCAAATGGTCTAATAAGTAGGTGTCTTGGAAACGTTACCATTACTGAAAACTTTAAGAATTTGAGATTTCTTTGAATATGTTATTTTTTAAAAATTTTAACTTTGTTTCTATTTGAAAAAATATATTGCAAACTGAGGATTTAGTTATAAATTAATTTATATTTTGAAACAATCAAAATATGTTCTTGTAAATAAGTCATTTCTAAATTTTAATAAAACATTGAGAAGCCAAGCCTTTTTAACCTTATTTTCATTTTAGATTAGGAAGCTAACTTTGTGTCTATACCATCTTGAATAGTGTTTTTTTTTTTACTCTTAATTATTTGTTTTTGCTATACTTGGAATTGTTTTTGCTAGATAAACAGGGCCCAAATTATAGCACAGTTATTAAGGCAGTAGCCTCATTTGTTTGCTTCTCTTCATTCCTTTTTACTTGAATAGTAATTGGATTGAGTCTTCTTAACCCCTTTAGAGAATGACAACTAGAGCTTTTAAAGGTTTTGTGGAACTTCTGTAAGCAATTAACTAGTCCTAAATGAGAAGTGTGAGAATTCGGTTGGAAATGTTGTGTACAGATACTGAACACTGATTAAGTTATCTTAAAAAACAAAGTAGCATTCAGAAATAGATACTGTCCATAATAAATTTGTGAAAAAAATTAATACTAGTATTTTACTTGTGCAGAAAGAAGACTAGATCAAAATCAAAACAATAATTCCTCAGTTTTTAAAAAAATATATAGTCATTGTATTGTCTTTGGGGATTATAATGTTGGTGGACTTCAAGTTACACCTCCTTATGGTTTAGAAAGAGACGAATCCAAGAGAGCTTACTCATGGATACTCAGCAGGAAGTCTAGCCATGCATTGGCTCAGGGGCTGTACTTAGAGCAAAAACACTTAGCTTATTTTTCATAATGCTCTTCATGAACTTCCCTGACATTCATTATTTTCCAAGATACTGATTCTTAGTCTTTAGTTCTTTAGTACATTTATCACTTTGCCTTAAAAATCTACCCTTATGGCAGTCTTTTGTAAACTTTTACCCTTTGTGTGACCAGACTGACAATTTTAGCAAGTAAATGTATCCTATTTAAGATCCAGGACTCAGTTTCACATTGACTGTTTGTTACCTTCTAAGTACTTCAGTTTGCCTAGATTGTTAACTTCTTTTTTCCCTGGTGCTAATTAATCTTATATAATTAAAATGTGATGTTCATCAAACTATTGTTTATTAATCCTAACAATAAATGTTTTTGTTTAATAGATAAATAGATTTTCTTCAGATGCTTTCAAAATTTGTGAGGAGATGGCCTTACCTCACCTACCTAAAATATCACATCATCTGGCACTTTCTAAATTAAATTGCATGCTGTAGTTCTCAAATTTTAGTGTGAACAACTCTCATCTAGGAATCCTATTAAAATGCCAATTCCCAGGTCCTATGGTCAGATATTCTGATTTAGTTATGTATGAAGTGGGGCTCAGAAATCTAAAGTCTTAAGAAGAGCTCTAGGTGCCTCAGTGGAGAAGCATGAGGTACAAACTTTTGTCTACTAAAACTGGACAGAAAGTTGTGACTTTTACAATCATATTAAGCATATATTCATAGTTAAGAAAGTAATAGGCTCAGTATCGTGGGAAAACTGTGTGTGTGTGTGTGTGTGTGTGTGTATACATTCATACACACAGAGATTATAGTTTATGAACCTGTGACATTCATAAAATTTTTACTTTGATTTTTCCATTCAGAATACCTCAGAGAAGTTTGTTGACTATTCTGCATATCAGTTTCTTTTTCTGTACAATAAGAATAACAATTTGTCTCCCTATCTCATATGGCTGTTATAAAGCTTAAACAACAATACTTTGCTATGTAAATGCTAAGTAGAAAGAGTATAAATCACTGGACTTAGGCCAAGGCTTTGCTTTGTCGTTGTATAAGTTTCTTCACCTTTCTGACCTCTAATAATCCTATCTATAACATAAGAGTAACACAGTCTACTTCTTAAGGTGTGAAGATTAAATGAGTGGAAATAATGAACATGGGTTCCTTTTCAAACATCAGGATGAGTATCTTTGCTACCTATTAGTGCCATGTCATTGAAGGTTGTAGGCTAAATATCAGGAAGTGCAATGTAAAATAATGCAAACAAATTTGTAATTGTTAAAAAAGCAGACTTGGAAGTCTTACAAAAGTTGCATGTTTCTGACAGCATATTAAAATGATATTAGAGGTGGCTTAAATTATAATCAAAGACACTCACAAATGAAGGGCCAGGAACACCAGACAAGTTAACCATGGAAAGAAGACAAATCTGACAAAGATGGTGACAGGTGCCTCAGAAGAAGATGTGAGTGAACAAGGATGAGGGGGGTTTTTAGGAAAATTAATGGAGTCTTAGAACATTTTTAAAAAGTGGCTGATGACGCTGTTCAGAATCAGTTATGCAATCATATATCATACGTAAAACCCCATCAGAAACATGATTTTTGCTCCACCTGCCATTATAGTGATATAAACCATATTTTGTTTTCAAAACAGTGTTTTTTAGAATTTTTAGTTCATTTTTCATGGTAAAATTTAAGTCAGACCCTTGCTTTTTCTTACTGTATGCCACTGATACCATTACTCTCAAATACCAGGGACTTCCCTGTTTAAAATCAATGGAAAGCAGCTAGCATAGTGCTGGCTCAGCAGTGGCCCTCAGCAGAAGGTCCTGCTTGTTTATTTTGTCACATAAGGATATTGCTCTAGATGCTCCTTTAAAAAACAAACAAACACAAACAAACCAATTTCCTCAGAGCTTTATTGTAGGCCCCAACACTCAGACCACTTTCGTTACAGGTTTTTCCACTTGTTGGGTGATCTTTCAGTCTAGCTTAAGGTGTTATCTTGGTTTGACCTCAGCAGCAGCAGGAATGCTGTATTGTCCCACTCTACCACCGTAGAGTTCGATTTAGACATTCTACCTAGGGTAGCCATCTTTCCCCCCAATTTAGTCATAGAAAGATCTTGGGTTTTCATTCTATGATATAGGAGGAGATGTCAGAGAGATGATGAGAGAAGGTCAGCACATCAACAGGCCATGGGACTCATTGCAAGACTATTGCTCCAAGTGGATTGGGAAAGGCATTGAAGGGTTTTAAGAAGAGAAAGGATGTAATCAGATTTAGGTTGAATAGAAATCTCTCAGGCTGTCTGTGTTGAGTGAGAATAGGTGTTAAGATGGAAGAAGAGAGAGCAGTTAGAAGACTGTTGCAATAATCCAAAAAGAAATGGGAGTTAGATCAAGAGGGAGTGTTAGTGGGAAGATTGTAAATAAATATTGAAAGCAGTACCATAGGTTGGTTTTGACTGGCTAATCTTCCATTTGAGAGTAGGGAGAGAGTTCTTTAAAAGTTTTCTCTTTTGTTTAGGGGCCTAATATTAAGGGGTGTGTGTGTGTATTTTTATTTCTCTTAAAAATTCTGATTGGGTTGACTTTTTTTTTCAATTATATTTTCAGCCCTTGCCTTGCAGAGTATGTATAAATTATGTGCCCAGCAAAGCCTTCAGATCTTCTTAGACCAAAACAAATTCTAATAAAGTATTTTAGACTCTTCAAAAGTTATTAGTTTGTTAAGGCATTATAACATTTCTATAATAAAATTGGTTTTGAAATTTTATTCTTATATAAATGTATTTTTACTTTAAAATAAATTTTAATAAAATAAAATTTTAAAATAAATTTTTAATAAAGTTAAATATCATTCTCATATTCTCCCTCTTAAACAGATTTGTTTTCTAACATCTTAAGCACTAATAAATAGTAACATTAGGCTGTCAAAAAAAAGTCGAACTTTTCTCTTTTTATTAGTCTTTGTATAGTCTAAGAAATCCTATTTCTATCTAAAGGCATGTTGCCAGTACATCCCAGACCTTCCTATAGAGGAAATGTTTCTATTTTGTTTTCATATTAACTCAGACCATATCAACCTACAGAGCACTTCAGTGATAGGTGCTATATAAATATTTAAATTATGATAGCTTGTTTGCACTGTAACTTTACAGAGTTGGCTAACTCTACACTGTGGTTAATATCTGATTATGAAATACATACTGCTTGGGATCAACGCAAGATAAGGAATTTTAACGCATGTGAAATGAAGAGTTTTTAATCACATGAGGAACTACTTTGATGAATGAAGGGGGAATTGGGAAACAAAATTGAGGATAGGGCAGACTATCCTAACAATTGAATGCATAGCAGAAAGAAACGTTGTTGAACTGTTTATTTTTGTATGATGGTATCATGGGTGATTTTTATTTTTCTCTTCTTTTCTGTATTTTTTAGGTTTTCCACCCTGAATGCATGTATTATAATCAGAAATTAAAGCTTAATAAAGAAATATAGTCATTTGACATTGTTTCTCTGGTTAAGTTCAGAGTATTTTTAGGGCCACCTGCCTAGTAGTTGAAGACATGGAACATTAAGACATGGAAATAGCAACTCCAGGTGCTTTTATGAATGGTAAAGTAGTCTTCAATACTGGGAAAAATACACTGAGAAGTAAAATCCTTCTGTGTACTCAATTTTTCACTCAGATGGCTTCAGTTTCATGTAAGTTTGTAGATTTAAGTGATACGTGATCCTCTGAAATGAGTCCTCAGAACTGTAGGTTGGCATACACAAATCATGTAACTTTACCTGAAAGCCTGATTTTATGAAAAATATATATACATGTGTGTCAAAATATGTACACATTACAAAAGCTTTTGGGTCTAATTTTGGTTAAAATGTGAAAAGGTAGTTGAGATGAATATGAAAACAAATCATGTTCTACTGAAGAGAGAAAATTCTTTATAAAACATATATAAGAAAAGTATTGAGCCTACATCATTGATTATTGGGCCAGGAGGTTGCAAAGCAAAATCAACTTCATAACGATTGTTTATTAAAGTAATGAACATTAAAAAAAATTTTTTTTTGCCTGAAAGAATTCTGTGTACCAAAGTACTTATGAAATATATAGTATAATTTTTCTAACATTTTATGTGTAATTTATAAATAAAATATTAGCATTTTAATTTTTATAATATATAAAAATTATATCTATAGATCATATGCAGAAATATTGAGATATTTCTGTATTTTGCCCTTTCTGTATCCGAGTTACACTGGATATAATATTAATTAATTTCAGCTTTGCTTGTCAGGATTTTGTTGATTATTCTTTGTATTTCCTGAATAAGATTAAGGAACTTTGTATCTTTCCATTTGCTATTGCTTGTTTAGATAAATGAATAGGGAAAGAAAGCAGTGTGTAATGTTTGAAAAATTACTTGCACACCTAGAATTATAAACATGCTTTCTCTTTTGAAGAACTGTAAATTTCTGTGGAAATATGTTTGAGAATATTAAAACTGTTTATATATCTGCCTTAAAAATAAAGAGACTATGGTCTCAACTTCTCTCAAAAAATATCTTTTCAGAAATAAATATGATATAATCAGAGATGATAGCTAAACAGAAAAAAAAAAAAAGCAAAAAATCTTGATTCAAGAAGTCCACCCTCTTTTTACTATCCAAGGAGAGTTAGCAGATTAGCAGTAGCTGGTTGTTGGAGATGGTTGAGCTAAGGTGGCAGAGAGTGGGAGGCTTTTCTCTGCCCAGTGGAGTGCCTTTGTGGGCTGGTAGGGGCTGGTGGAGGAGTGGGAGGAGCTGGGCCTGAAGCTTACATTTGACTCTAATCCAATTGCAGCCCTTGAGGTCAGATGCTCTTTTCCCATAGAAACAAAGGTTATCCGCTGCTGAGGCACACCGATAATAGAACTGTTAAGTCGTCCATCAGAATGTCAGGTTATTAATTTACGCTGGGGGAATTGAACTCTGGGGAAGACCTGAGTGCCAGTAGCTACTGGAAAAGTCTTGTTCTTAGTGGGAATGTCACCTTTCGCATGGTTAGCGTCTAGACGGCCACGGGTTGTGGGAATTCTCTTTGGCAAACTTACACTGTTCATAATTTTTATTCCAGAATGTTTGAAGAGTGCCCACAACATGGCAAAGAAGGTGGGATTGTTGGGGAGGGACACCCTCTCCCTGAGCTTATAGTAGATACTACATTAACAAATGATTACAGTGCCAAGTGATAAATGCTTGGAAATACAGATAAGTCATGAGAACTTTGCTCTCCAGAAAAGTCATAAATAAATTTAATGCTCGAATACCATCATCCTCTTAACATGGATATTTGGTAAAATTCTGCCTGTCTTCCTTTTCTGACTTCTCTTACTTGATTTATGTTTAACTTTCTTCATGTATTTATGTGAATAGCGAACTGACTATAATCAACTTTAGTACAATATGAAGAGTATATCTAAAAAAGGAAAAAATAATAATGTGTCTTTAAAAGAGTGTTTTGCTGTATTTCTTCTTGTGGGCGTGAGATCCCAAGGGAAGTGGGGAGGGAAAGTGTAAAATGTACTGTGGAGCTGGATACTAGGTGTGGAGTGATATGTTCTGGAAGTGACATGAGCAGCCGATAGCCTGGAATTTGTGGGGACAGGTGGGGTGGTGGGAAATTTTTAAGAGATAACCCAGAGGAGGTTGGGGGTGGGAATGAAAACTGAAGTGTCTTAAGATTAGGCTGAGGAATATGAACATTGTTTTATCTGTGCCAGAAGTTATAAAAAATTTCAACCAGAGGGTGATGTGAACAGATGCAACATGATTTTGAAAGTAGTGGATCAGATGGGGGGCAAATTGGATACCGGAGACTATTAAGAAGTTTTGTAAAGGTCTTGATTACAGACACAAGATTTATTAGGACAATGTTGGTGGAAAGGAAAGATGATTTAAGAAAAAATGAAGAGCTGTAATCGGCAGGATTAGTCAAGGATTGATGGTGGAAAATGTTACATGTGTGCATGAACAGCCCTTAAGTTTGTGAATCTGGGCAACCAGAAATATTCTGATTCTGTTCTTCCAGAGAAAAAGCATCAGAAGACCAACTTTTATTTGTTTTAGTGAGGAAGGGAGGATGATGCATGCGTGTGTGTGTGTGTGTGTGTGTGTGTGTGTGAATTGGATATATTCCATGTGTGTTACTTTTACAACCTCACATGGCCATGTTTGCTTGAAGGCACCCAATTTCATTTGTTCACAAAAAATATTTTAATATCAGAGTTACATTTGCTCATCATGTTCTCTTACTCAGTGTGTACATGCATTTTTGATCCAGAAGCTTCCTGTGGCCAGTTTATAATTGTAGACACAGAAAGGTTGGAGGTTTTGGCCTTTTAATAAATACAAAGACTATACCCCTATTTAAGATTAGATTTTAAATAGGGTCCTAAATCTTTCAGAGCAGACAACTTAGTACTCCTGGTGTTACTCTTACCCTTAAAATAGACCGATTAGAGTCAGTACAGACTGTAGCTTCTGTGTAACCCCCTGAGAATCCCTGGGGTGATGTACTACCAAATCTTGATCCCATTTTGAAACTTCAAGAGCAAGATTCTTATCCTCAAAAAAATGAATGCTAGATCATATGATTCGTTAAAAAATTCTTTTATCAGCTGAGTCTAGAGCTGTTAACCTTATAAAATTATATATAACTGTGTAAAATATATATACAATATATACATATAAAAATATATATACATACATATATACACACACCCACACGATTTGTCTTTATAAATATATGTTGCATGTTACATATATGTTACATATATTATATAATCTATATATAAATAAAAAAATTAGGCTATGCACTCTAGGTCAAGTTGCTGTGAGTGCAATGTGATGTGGATTCTTTGCCCACTTGGTGAAGGTTCCCACCTGGTAAAAACTTCGTTGCACTCACTGTTCTTCTAAACTTGACTTTATATGTCATGGTGGATTTATAGAGGACTTTTTTCTAATTTATGTATGTGTTCCTTTTCCTAGAAAGTATTACTGCTGTTATATCATAGGGTTGGTGGGAAATTAAAGGTAGAGCCTAATGTGTGAACTCCCTGACGAGTAGTCCGGTGGTTAAGCTTTTGCTTCCTCACTACTGCGGCGGGGAGCAAAGCTTCCACCCTCTCTCTCTGTGTATCCCTCTACCTCTTTTTTTTTTAATTTTTAAATTTTTTAAAAATCATGATCTTTTGGAATTCAGAACTCCATAACCTGGTACAGTAGTCTAGATATATATCATCTAACTGAAACAAAGCAAGTGTGACTGCCACCTTTTTTGTACCAAAATAATTTGTGGACCTTTTTTCAACATATACTTGCCTAAGCAGCAATCCCAAACCTAAATTATATCAAAATGTGGGCGAGCAGACAGGGAATTAGTGATTCATTACAAATTACTAATGTAGATAGTAAGACCCTTAGTACATACTAAGACTGCATTAGCTTTTTTTTTTTTTTTTAATTATTATTATACTCACTAAAATAATGTATAGATTTATATTTTGGTCAGCTAAACTTTGAAGACCTTCACTTGAGTGAACACTAAGCTCTATCTATCTGCATTGTCTTCAGTACTTACGACCCTCTGCACTTGTTTGATACATTTGAAAGCCAGAAGAATGCCAAGATTACTGCTCTATTAAGCATCTTCTGGTGATTAATGTGTGGCTAGAATAGTGAGAAGTGGGAGGGAGAAACACTACATATGAAAAACTTGGTCAAGTTTTAGGGAATTAAAGTAGTTCAATTTATCTATTTTCTCTTCATTCAAAGTAGACCTTTAACACAATAGAAATTTTCAGCAAATTTAAAATGCCTTAGGTTCTCCTTGGTCCAAAACCATAGCCAGGAAAAGAACCAGTATGCCATGTGACATTTTATCCATGATTTTGTACTTAACACAAATATTAAAACAGTTGAGAAGTTTATAACTGTTACTTGATATAAGTCTAAAATGTAGCTGAAAAAGGAAGGTTTGAGGTTTGAGGTACCAAATTATGGGGGCTTTTGGAAATATTATAATATAAGATGACACTGTCAGTGGTGAAATGGACTTTTCATACTAGGGCATCTCTTTGAGACTCAGTAACAATAGTTCTTAGTCTTCTACAAAGGTGGTTAGCACATGGTGGGCTTTTTCAAATCCTACCCTACCCTTGATTCTGATATGTTCCCTTTAGGGGGACCTACCCACCTCCTGAATCAGGATTGTAGTAAGCCACAGTTACTGATGTGTGTGTCACATCCGTCAGGTATGTTAAAATGAGGGGGGAAAAATTTTTCAAATCACAACTCTGTTACTTGATCCAAGAAGGACATGAACCTAATTTGTAGACCAAACAAGCATTTACTCCCCTGTTTAAAGTTCCTGTTAGGAGAGATTTGAAATTAATACTGCTCAGAGGAAGGACTTTTTCAGAAGTTTTGTTTGACATCAGTGAAGTATTCTTGTCAGAGGCAGTATTTGACTCAATTTTTATAGTCATTTGGATTTCACGTTTGCCTTCACCTTGAACGACAGACTATCTCATAATTTTCCCCCATAAAGTTATGCTTTATTATTTATTTTCTATAGTTTATGAGTTCATGCTTGTAACTTATGGGAAAATCATTTAAAAAGGGGGACCGGCACAGAGTAGCTAGAACACTGAACATTCTAAAAGGATATCTCTGCATTAGAGGTATGAATTACTTTTTCAGAAAAATAATAAAACTCTTTGTGGCACTTTGGGCAATAAATAAATGATGTGCTTCATTAAATGTTGAAATGAAATGGACTGCTAAACTAAAGAGTTGCACCTGAAATATTTTTTATCTACCTTAGTTAGATATTGATATAATACCTGAGCTATGAGACAAGCACTGTTATTGTAAAGAACTTTACATATTCTTCCAGAAGTGCCACACTCTGTAATTATAATATTCACGGAAGAAAATATGATTTTAAATGTAAATCAAGTATACCAGAACTTGAGTTAGTTATTCTGCTTTCTCTTTGTTTCCAAAGTTTTAAATAGAGCATTGCGTTGTTACCAGCTGGGGCTAATTTTGTTCTTAGGGGACATTGTGCAAAGTCTAAACGTGTTTCTGGTTGTCAGGATATGGAGGGTGTGACCAAGGTGCATGTAGTAGGTAGAGTCCAGGAATGGTATTAAACATCTTACAATGCACAGGATTGTAAGGATTTGTTCCCCAAACAAAGAATTATCTGACCCAAAATGTCAATGGTGCCAAGATTGAGAAAACCTTTATTGAGTATTGTGCATTTATTTTTTATTAATATTCCATATAGATAGAAGGATGAAAGGAATGGAAATTGAATTTTTTTTATTCTAAGTGTAAAAATAGTGATAGCAGAATCTGTATTGATGAAAGGAATCAAGTATGGTGCAGTGATTAAGATTCAGGATTTGTTATCAGATTTGGGTTTTAATCTTCAGTCATTTATTAGCTGTCTGGCTTTGGGTGAGATGATTAATTCCTCTGAGATTGAATGTATTCATTTATAAAATGTGGATAATAAATTCTAACAGTCTCACTTTGGTAAATATAATGATGTTTGTAACCTGGAAGGTATTGCATTTTCAATAAACGTAGCCACTGTTACTATGTTTAGAATATAATTTGGGATTGGGAGTGTAGCATTTATATGGTCATATATGGAATGAGATGATAGAAATATCAGTAGAGATGAATTTCTTGAATGAATCATAAGGCTTTCCCTGAAATTTAAGGAACCAATGCAGTCTATAAATATATTTGTATAGCTGTATCTGAAGACGTAGAAAATATTTGACGACCTCATAAGATCTGTAACAATGCAGTCTTTAGGACAGGAAACTAACATTAAAAACTGCCAAATTATTAACAGAAATTGCCAATGGGTTTTTTCTAAAAGAAAAAAGGGATCTTTAAAGAAATTTTACACTCTTCTGTATTGTTCAAATTTTTTTTTCTACAAAAGCCTACATTCCTTTTGTAATAAAGAAAACAAACATTACAACAACAAAACCATCATAGTTTCCTAGCATAAATGTTAAATATAATACTTGTTAAAACATTCCTTTTCTAATATATAGAGTTACCCTTTTTACTAGTTTATCTCTCTTAGTTGGTTTCCCTTTTTAGTCACCTTTCTTAAAGTGGTTAAACTGTGGAACCCATTAAAATTTTCCTGGCGTGATAAAGCTAGTCATATTGACGTCTTTATCTTCTATGTTGGTATGTGGTGCTGTCACGGAAGCCAATGAAATTTGTTCTGGGTGGTGGCTAAAGAAGAGGACAGGAGAATTTATATCTTGAATCTTCAAAGCCAGAACTCTTTCCTTGCCCAGGTTCTCTTGAACAGTTTATGAAGAAAAACATAGGAAGCATTCTATTAAATTTCTAGTTTCAAAAAATGGGAAGGCATAAATAATACTTTGGAGGACTGGTTATAAATTTCAAAATGTGTGTAGATTTGAACTGTGGCAAAGACTAAGAATATTACATTTAATAGAAAAAATGTAAGTGCCTATAAATTTAGTTTTAGAAATAATTGTATAATTTATTGATGATGGAATTTGGACCATTACCTAATTCCCATTTAAAGGAAGAATAAATATTTCTTTCTTTAAACATTTAAATGTGATGGCAACGCGTTCAATGAGTTGACTGCTTCTGAGACTCAGTTTTGGCAACATAATTTCTAGAATTCCACTCCTGCATTTGTAGCATTGTGACCACTTCTGCTTGCCATAATTTAAGAAGAATATTGTCCACTATAACGTGATCAGAAAGACTGTGATTAGTCAAATCCCTGCTCTGCTATGGATTAACAGTGTGGTTTTGGGTAAATTATAATGCTTAAGCTCTAAAATTTAGTTTTGTTACATAAAAAAATGGTTTTTTTAACTACCCCATAGAGATGTTTTAGCAATCGACTAAGATGATGATGATGCTAATAACAACCATTATTAAACCTTGTGTATTGCTTACTCTAAGCCAGACTAAATTCTAAGAACTTCACATTTATGAATACATGTAATCCTCATCATACTTTTTCAGGTAGGTACCATTATTCCCATTTTAAAGCTGAGGAAACTGAGGAGCTGTGAGATTAATGTCTCTATATATTTTACCTCTGTAAAATCATAACCTAAAGTTTTGCACATATAGAATGCCAGGCGCTATGATATGTCATGTGTTTTACACACCTTTGTGGCTTTTGGCCAGGATTAGGAAGGTGGTTCTGAGCCCTTTGGTACCTATGAAGACTTGAAGAATTATATTTACAATGTATTCCAAGGCACTTTGTTTCCCCTCTAGCCATACAACAATGATTTACCAAGTTAATATAGTAATATCTTATACAAGGACATAAGTGTAATATATCATGCACATAGTAAAATACAGATGATAAATTATCAAGTTACTATAGTTCATATAGTTTAATTAGCAAAATCATACTGTATTTTTCCATGTGTAAGACACCCATATGTATAAGATAACCCCTGCTTTTCTAACCCTACAATAAGAAACCCTCTCATCCAGTTTTTCCCGTGTTATAAGATGACCCCCAATTTTTGGTCTAACAATTTTAGATGAAAGTATCATCTTATATATGGAAAAATACAGTAATTGTCTTCAAGTAGTATGATTGAATGATACTTTTAAATATTGCCCAAGCCATTTGCTTTGAACAAAGTAAATATTTTCTTTTAAATTTAAACTGTAAATCATTGTATTCTGGGTATTTATTTAAAAGATGGTATACAATCTGTACTCATTAATTTAAAATTATAAAAATAATCAATTCACTTAAAAGGAGAATTGACTCATTTTTCTAAATGCCAACAAAGTTGCTTATAAAAATTCTGAAAAAGAGGAGATTGAAAATAAATGAAAGTAAAGGAAGGGTTGTTCATGACAATACTGATTAAATATGGGAGGTTTAGACCAAGTAGAAGATTTGGTGAGTACTAATTGAATATAATTGATTCTTTATTCATTTTATGGAATCTTACTAATATCTATCTACCCATGAAAATGCCAATATTTTCAGAAGTGTGGGCAATTTCTAACCAATTAAATCTAACATCTTTTCTTTTGACCAGAGTGAAAACTCTGACCTTTATTTCCAAATGGGTAATTACTAAAGCTAAAGCAATTAGGATGAAGTAGGAAAATACCTGGTGGCCTGTTGGAAGAGAAACAGTAGGGCCCACTTACACAACTTTCACTATTATTTCACTTTAAAAAAAAAAAAACCTTAGTGATAATATGATAATAACAATACCTTATTTTTATTTTCTCAATTTAGACACATCAGGTATCTCATTTCCTATTATCAGTTGATTCATTCATGTCCACCTCCAGAAATTTTATCCTGATAATGTTGCCAATACTGTTCTGAAAAGCTATAATGAGTTCCTCAGTTATAATAAAAAGTCAAATGTTTTCATAAAAATGAAGAAGGACTATCTAAATAAATGTACTTATTGTTTGGCCTAGGTTTCTCTGCATTCCTTACAATGACATAGTGTGCTAGAAGAGTTTTATTTTAGTGATTTTCATTCTAGTTTATGTGAGAAAAATGGATCTTAAATACATACATTAAGTGAATGAAAATAAACATGTGGACAAGTTTGTTTAGAACCAATGATTGGATATATTATTCTGGAACCAAAATTTTTGTTTGCTCATCATGCCTTCAATTCTACTATCTGTAAGAAGTTTTAGTGATTGAGGAATATTTCATTTTATTTTTTTATAATTATTGTAACATGTAACATAAAATCTACCATTAAAACATTTATAATTGTGCTATTCAGTAACATTAAATACCTTCACATTGTTGTGCAACCATCATCCATCATCTTCATCTATCTCCAGAACGTTTTATCTTCCCAAACTGAAACTCCATATCCATTAAATAATAACTCCTCCCCATTTCTACTTCCCCAGTAACCATCATTCTACGTGCCATTTGGTTACTCGTATAAGTGGAATAATTCAGTACTGGTACTTTTTGACTTGCTTATTTCACTTAGCATATTGTCTTCAAGGTTCATTCATGTTGTACCTTGTGTCAGAATTTCCTACTTTTTAAAGGCTGAATGATCTTCCATTGTATGTGTATATCACATTTTGTTTATCCATTGATTAATACTTGTGTTGCTTTCACTTTTGGGCTATTACGAATAATTCTTCAATGAACGTGGTTGCATAATTAAAACTTTTTTAAAAAATACTTTTTTGATTTTTCAATTACAGTTGACATGCAGTATTAGTTTCAGGTGTACAACACAGTGATTAGACATTTATAAAACTTATGAGGAGATCACCCTGATAAATCTAGTACCCATCTGACACCATGCATAGTTGCAACAATTCTGCTGATATATCCCCCTTGCTGCATCCACATCCACATGACTGTTTTGTAGCTACCAATTCATACCTCTTAATACTATCCCTGCTTCACCTATTCTCCCTAAACACCCACTCATCCAAAAACCATCAAAATGTTTTCTGTGTGTATGGGCTTGTTTCTGTTTTGTTTGTTCATTCTGTTTTCTAGATTCCACATATAAGTGAAATATGACATTTGTCTTTCTCTGTCTGACGTTACTTCACTTGGTACAATACTGCCCAAGTCCATCCATGTTATTGCAGATGGCAAGACTTTATTCTTTCTTTATGGATGAATAATATTCCATTGTATACAGAGGTTGCCAAAAAATGTATACATATTTTAAGAAAGGAAAAAACTGTATTAAAATTATAATATTCAAGGGGATTCCCTGGTGGTATAGTGGCTAGGCTCCAGTGCTCTCAACGCTGCAGCCTGGGTTCGATTCCCAGCCAGGGAACCACCCCCCCAAAAATCATAATATTTAATATACTGATAACAAAGGATAACTACAAGTCACATTTGACTTCTACAATTACGAGAGGTGCTCAATGGGGCTACCATCAGCTTCCAGACACCTCTGATTATGGTGAACTCCTGCTGAGCAACACTGACCAAAGTGTCCACTTGTATCACTGCACATGCTATTTCAATTTCTTCCCAAAGTACCGCCAGTGTAGCCAGTTTTCTGTGGTACAACACATCCTTTAAGGTCACATATAGGTAGAAGTCAAGGGCTGTTAAGTCAGGAGAACATGGGGGAAACTCAACTGTATCTCTTAGTCCTACCCATTTTCCTGGCAAATGGTGTTGTGCTCCTTAAATGACAACCGTCCTTCTGCCATTTCCTTTGACTGTCCTGCCTGTCACACAGTGACACTAGCACTCATTTGATTAACACCATCTTTTGAGCAAATGTCGTACTACACATTGCTATCATAATTCAACTTTAAAAAGTAATACTTTGAATGTGTATAGATGTTTTTCACAACTCTGGTATATGTACCACCTCATCTTTATTCATTCATCTATTGATAGACATTTATTTCTTGGCTGTTATAAAGAATGCTTCAATGATCATTTAGATGCATATGTCCCCTCAAAGTAGTGTTTTGGGTTTCTTTGAATAAATACCCAGAAGTGGGATTATTGGGTGATTCTTTCTTTCTTCTTAATTGCCTTTGTTTTACAGTCTGTTTTATCTAAGTATTTTTACCCCATCTTTTTTTGTTTTTGTTTTTATTTTCATGAAATATCCTTTTTTATCCCTTTACTGTCAATCTTTGTGACTTTCCATCTGAATCGAGTCTCTTGTAGGTAGCATATGTAAGGGTTTTGTTTTCTTATCCATTCAGTCACCCTATGCCCTTTCAAGTAAAATAATTATTGAAAGATATATAGTTGTTGCCATTTTATTATTCATATTTTTTATCTTTTTTTCGATTTAGTTTTCTTAAGGAGTACTGGTTTGGTGATGAGGAACTCCTTTGGTATTTTCTTGTCTAGGAAGCTTTTTATCTGTCCTTCACTTCTACATGATGGCTTTATTGGGTAAAGCAGTCCTGGTTGTAGGTCCTTGCTTTCCATCACTTTGAATATTTTGTGCCAATTCTATATGGCCTGCAGAACTTCTGTTAGGAAATCAGCTGACAGTTTTATGGGAGCTCCCTTGTTGGTAACTAATTGCCTTTCTCTTGCTGCTTTTAAGATTCTCTCTTTGTCTTTAATCTTAGGTATTTTATTTATAATGTGTCTTCATGTGGATCTTTTTGGGTTCATGTTGTTTGGCATTCTCTGTATTTTCTGGTCTTGTATGTCCGTTTCCTTTGCCAGGTAATGGAAGATTTCTGTCATTATTTCTTAAAATAGGTTTTTAATTCCTTGATCTCTCTCTTCTCCTTCTGGTATCCTTATGATGCAAATATTGGTGTACCTGATGTCCCAGAAGCCCCTTAAACTCTCCTTATTATTTTGGTTTCCTTTTTTGTTTTGCTCTTCTGATTGGTGGTTTTCTCACCTTTATCTTCCAAACTGATTTGATCTTCTGCTTCATCTAATCTGCTGTTGATTCTTTCTAATGTAGCCTTTGTTTCAGTTATTTGTATTCTTTATTTCTGACTGGTTCTTTCTTATGTTTACTATCTTTATTTATGGTTTCTAGCTCTTTGTTGAAGTTCTCAATGAGATCATGAAGTAACTTTATAACCAGTATTTTGAACTCTGCATCTGGTAGATTGCAGTTTCCATTTTATTTGGTTCTTTTCCTGGATATTGGTTCTCTTTTTTTTTTTTTTTTCATTTGACACATTTTTGTCTCCCCATTTTGGCTGCCTCCCTGTTTTTGTTCCTGGGTATTAGGTAGAGCTGCTATATGTCTCTGTTCTTAGTAGTAGAGTGACCATATGCATGAGTTGTCCTATGGAGCCCAGTGGCACCATCTCCCTGGTCACTTTAGCTAGGTACTCCAGCTGTATCCCTTGTGTGAGTTGTATGTGCCCTCTTGTTTTAGTTGAGCCTTGGTTTCTGTTTGCAGGCCAATGGGAGGGATTGACTCTCGGGCTGATTGGCCATAACTACAGTGGAGAAGCTGTTGTGCAAGGGCTTACTCTACACAACAGGATTCACTTTAGCCAGGCCTCCAGTGCCTGCCAAGTCTGCTCTTTGAGTGTGTCATTCATGGAGGTGGTTGGGTGGTGCTCTGCAGGTGATCGCTCGGTATGTTTATTCTGGGGTCTCTTGGGAGGTGCTCTGTTGCAGGTCAAGGTCAGTCACTGCCTGTGCCTTGCCCAGGGCCACTTGGTATGAGCTGCAGAGTGATCTGCATATGGTTGCCTCTTGTGCTGGGCTTGGAGGTGTCTGGGAGAGCCTAAGCTCTAAATAGAGGCTGGCTTCTGCTAGTGTTGGGCTGGGGCTGCTTAGCAAGAGGTGTGAGGCAAGTTAAGGCCAGATGCTGCTTCTTTGGAGTTTGTGAATCTTTGAGAAATTTTAGGAAGGTCCATAGCATGAGCCAAGATCAGCCATTTGTATTGAAAAGTCACTGGGAGCAGCTTGGCTGGACTTGAAAGTTGGGTGGGAGGAGTCTCAGGTAATGACATAGGTGGGGCAAATGCTATTAGCCAGGTTGATGGAGATTCAGGTTTGGCACCTACCTGGGTGGGGGGAGGGCTCAACAAAGGATCAGTGGCCTCTGCCAGCACTTCTCTTTGGGAGAAAGCTGCCTCTCCAGCCCTTGCTCTGAAGCCAGACAGTTTATTACTTCCCCATGTGTTCCTGGTGCCTTTTAAGCTGAGACCCCAGTGCCAAAGCTCAGAGTGAGTCCCTCAGTGAGTAAATCCTGTGTTTGCCCTTTATGAGGAACACCTGAAGCTCCAGTAACCCTTCATGTCACTTAATCACTATCTTCACTGGTTTTCACAGCCAGAAGTTATGGGGACTCTTCTTTCTGTCCCTGGAATCTTGGGCTGGGGAGGCTGGTGTGGGGATGAAATCTCTCTCTCCTTGTGGGGTGGGGGACCTCCATAGCCAAGATATATGTCCCAAATTTTAAGGTCTACATGTGGGTATGGGACCAGCCCATTCTATGTCTCTGCCCCTCCTACCAGTCTCAAGGTGGCTTCTTCTGTATGTCCTTAGTTATAGGACTTCCGTTAAGCCTGACTTTAGGTGATTCTCAGTGATGGCTGTTCTATAGTTTAGTTGTAATTTTGATGTGATTGACTCCACCATCTTGATTGGACACCTCAGAAGATTTTTATATTACTTTAAAAAAATGACAATGATGTAAACCTTTAATATAAAACCACCAAGTTGACAAAGGAGCTGTAGCAAATGTGAGTGACTTAATAGCATTTATTTAATTAGGACACTTTTCCCCAACTAATCTTAATAAATTGCCTTCTCATGGAAAGATGAAAAATTATAGGAATAGAATAAAGGGCATGCAAGAGAGTTTTAGCACATTAATTAAGACCAAATTATGAGTTTAAATTGAAATTTTATTGGTTGGCTTCTCATTACATATAGGATTCAGGCTATTAAATAGTTGATTAGAAAAGCTGAAAAATATTTTGTGTTTAGTTGTTTACTCCTAGAGAGGCAAATAAAACCTCTTAACAAAGAAAAATTGTGGATAGAAAACACATTTGCCACAAAAGCATTCAAAGATTTGCTTCTCACTATTTTCTTTCAAGGAAGAATTAAAATTTTTTTTTCACCTATCAAACCATTATACCAATATTCCAAGTTCCTAAATGTTATAGGATAGTTTAATAATATTTTAAAATCTTTTACACATTTTTTAATGTTGCTTTAATTACTCAATTGTGTACTCATAATAATCTTTAATCTAGTCATACCAAATAAGGTAAATTTTGTTTAAGAATGATTGAATTGGATAGAGGGAAGATCACATTACTTTCTGTCATTTTAAAGCTTTGTAAGAATTCTCTGCTTGCATTGTCTGCACAGTTTTCCCTTAGTCCTATTATGTTCACTTCTAGTTTGATACATCCATTAGCAGATACTTTTAACACTGATACTTTCTTTGTTCCAAGCTTGTATGAGATCAGGAGCCAGGGCTCCGTATGTCATTTTACCTTCTGGAGGTTTATTTCTGTGTTCTGGCACATGTCCGACTGAACTCTATTTTTAAATTAAGGAGTTACTACCTGAAGCCAGGAAGACACTGGAGAAAGCAAAGCCTTGAGACCTTTGCTGTCTGAAGGAGCAGCACAGCCAGATGCTGATGAATAGACTATAATTGCTGAATTCTTTGTTAACATTTTAATCCACATTTTTTGTTTCTCTTGTTAGTTTGTTCTTTTCTCTAATTACTAATTTACCTCCATTATGCTAACCATTTTCCAGATACCACAATTAATTTTCATAGCAACATTAGAGGTATATGTAATTATTTGTGTCCGAAGCTCAAGGAATTTAAGTAACCAACCCAAGATTTCATTGTTTATCCGATGCAGAGCCTGGATTTGTTTTGAGTGCAGATCTGTCTGGCTCTGAAGATTTCCTGTTTCCATTGTTCTAGACAGCAGAAGCATCACCAGAATTTACAGGATATAACTTTCTTCAGACTGATAATCATTATGTCAAGCCCTTCCCTTCCGTTTCACTTTCTCTGTTCTAGTTTATGGCATAGGCACATGGTGGTTGAATGGACTGTTGTGGGAGCTTCCCCACTGATCTTCTGCTTCCATGCCTTCTGGATATTGACTCACTCCCTGGCTTACTGCACTGTGCCTTCCTGATCTACAACTCTAATCATGACAGTTTTGTTGAACGCTAACATAAGTCAATCTTTTGATAAAAAGTGGTTTGTAGTTCTTAGTTGCCTTTCAAATAAAATGAACACATTTTAATTTGGGATTCACCACCCTATTTCATCTGCTCTTTCTACTCTCAACCTTTTCAAACTGCTATTTCCTTTGTCACATCAACTTTTTAGCTCATTTGAATTGCTTATCCTGTGCTCACACTCTCACTTTCATGCTTTCTCTCTTCCCACAGGAGGGTAAATCTCTATCCCTTGATTTCCTATTTCTGTTACCACATCGCTTCCCACTGCCTCTATTGCCCATCACTCTATCCTGATCTCCAACCAATGTGAATAAAAAATTTACCCATCTTCTACCTGCCTCGTGATACATTTTCTGATCATCCCAATTGGAAGTTCTCCCTTCCTCTGCATCTCCATGGCACTCTATATATTACTTTCTTATGGGTCTTATATTTTCCACCTTGGATTGTGAATATTTTTATAAGTAAAAGCGAGGTCTTTGAGGCAGGTTCTGTGTATAATTGGCCCACCTTCCCTTTGCTCCACATTGTTTATCATAGTGCCATGTGGATGGTCAACCCATGTTTTGGAGTAAATGAGATATTATTATAACTTACATGTATACAGTGCTGGGAAATTTAAAGAATATCATCTTAAGTGTACTTTTAAAAATTAAATCTGACAATGAAGTATGGAATTTGCTGGTTATCCTCATTTTATGGATGGCATTTGGAAGTTTACAGAGATAAGGTCAGGAAATGTTTATGGAGCTTTGCAGTCTCCTAGGAGAGTGGCAGATCGGGTTCCAAGTTAAGCACTATAGAGCTAAAAGGACCTCCAGGACGACTGAATTCCATATTTCTGAACCTGGTTTGTGTCTTGGATTCACCTGCAGGAAATTAAAGATAAAGTCACCCCCCATCTCCAAAGACTATGATTTGATGGTCTGAGGTGGGGCGCAGACATTGGTATTTTAATTTTTAAGTGTTGTGATTTTGAAAAATATTTTATGAGAGGCATTTATGAGTATGAATAGAGATTTATAATTTCTGTTATAAACACATTCAAGTTTTTTGAGTCAATCTTTCACAGACTAGTTTTTTTACAAAATGGAAATTTTGTTTTTTCTCTAGTTCTACAGACTTGTCAAAAGTTAATTATTTTCTGATGCTGGTTTAAAAAAATAGGTCTGTATCATAGTCATAAGAGAGTAACTTTTCAGAGGCACAGATTTATATTGATCTGATCCTGACTCTGAGCTATCTGAGTTAAACAATTTATGATGTGTTACTCTGTGTCAGCGTATGTTTCTGGAATATGCAGGCTTGAGTACCAGTCGAGGTTATATTTAAAACTCAGAAAATAATTAAAAAGTCTTGTATATTAATGAGAACTATTTGTTGAAAGAAAGTTGTATAGGAATAGAGAAATAATTTGTAACTCCTACTAGTATGGTCATTTCATATTTTTCTCTCTCGTTAAGGAATACCATCACATGAATTTTTATTGTTGCTGTTAAATTGGTAACCAAATTTATTTATTACATCTTGTTAGTATATGGGTGTGCATATAGTGCACACTGACTTTAATTAAGTTTTTTCTTGTCGCTCAAAGTCTTCATTCAATTTGAATTATTTAAAAATGCAGGAGTATAATAACATCCTTAGAGACAATTAAGATGTTTAGCGATAGTTTCCTGATGCTGAATAGCTCAATCTTCCTTGCTTCTATATTATTATGTGTGCCTCTTTAAATTTTTATTCTCTCCCTTATAGCAGGCTATCCAAAGTGTTTTAGCAGAGCTCTTTGATTCTGTTGCAAGTAAGAATTGTAAGTTTGCAAGAAGAGCACTTAACCATGCTTGTTAAGTTAATAGTCTTATTTATTCACAGTTGTAGTCAGTGAGCTCTAGGGTGACAATGTGTTTTTCTTATGTAAGGATGGAGTTTAGGATTTGTGCTTGTAATTGCATTTCGGGGCTTTTTTTCCATTACAGCTAAACTTACAACTGTGTTATGTATGGAATAATTTTTTGGAATTGCTTCCAAAAAGAAATGAAAAGACTTAACATCAGAATGCTCAAAATGATTAATTCCATGGTAAAGAAGGAGATTTAGAAGTATGACAACCTAAATTTTGTCTTTTTTCATAAAACAAAAAATATCACTTTATTTCAGGGCAATTTCAAGTATGAACTTTCAATTTTAAAAAAGTGAGGACTATCAATTATAAATTTTTATTTAGCTTTTTGGGGAAAATCAAATTTAATTGGTTTTATGTATAGATCATGGTTATCCAAACTTTTGGCTTCCCTGGGCCACATTGGAAGAAGAATTGTCTTGGGCCATAAACTCATAAACTATACTAATACTAATGATAACTGATGAGCTAAAAAAAAAAAAAAAAAGGTCGCAAAAAATCTCATAACATTTTAAGAATTTGTGTTGGGCTGCATTCAGTGCCATTCTGGGTTGCAGGTTGGACATGCCATATATTGATATACTTTTACATATATCTATTTCAAGAGACTATATACTCATACATGGTAGGCACTCTAATTTTTATTTTAATTTTCTAACTCTGAAACTTAATTTTGTCAAAGTTCACTCTTGAGCTTTCCACTTGAACTTCCTAATGAAGTATTTCCTTTCAAAGCCTTTTCCTGGAATTTCTCTTTGGCAGGTAAGTTTGAAATCATTTGGCCAAGGGGTTCCCTGGTGGTGTAGTAGCTAGGCTTCAGTGCTCTCAACACTACAGCCTCGGTTCGATTCCCAGCCGGGAAACCACACACACACACACACACACACACACACACACACACAAAATCATTTGGCCAGTTTTCTGAAAGAGAATAATTTAAAAGACAGAAAAAAATGTAGGGTGGCTTTGGAACATTCTAATGTTAGAGAAATCGTATGCCATATCAATAGGAATATATGTTACTTAAACTTCATGGATATTTTAATAAAGTATTTCGTTTCTTTTAATAAGTTCATTTAGTTTATAACTTTATTTCATAAAGGAAATATTTTTTCTCTTTCTCTCTTTCACTGAGTTAAGTTTTGGCAAAAGTGACTTAATTATAATTTTGGAGCTACATCTTGCTTAAAAGTAATTGGGTACTGGACTTAATAAAATTGCACCTATGTAGACAGCTATGTAATTTAATTGTAGGTATGGAAAAGGAATGAGACAACTTTGGTAACTTCCAAGTTAAAAATATGCATATAATACTGTAAGTTCCTTGAGGTAGGAACCACAGCTCTTATTTTTTTTCTTCATCCTGAATTGAACCTAACTGTTATATACATGATAGATACTTATTAAAACTGTTTTTTGATTTATCAGATACAAAATACATTAATTGAATAGGACTAGCAATTCTAACTCATTTTGGTTTGATCTAGTATTTCTCTTACTGAAATAGTCGGTCGTAAAAAGCTTTATCTAGTTTTTCTCTAGTAATATGGTTTTATCTAATATTTCTCTTATGGAAATAGCCATTCTTAAAGGCTTTATTTGGTATTTCTCTTCTGGAAATAGGCATTCTTAGGGGTTGAACTCTTTGACCTGTCATCCTCAGATTGCCTTATTTGTATATATCCAAATTATTTTTCTTATGAAATGTGATTCATATTCCTTGAGCTGTTGGCTACTTGCCAAACACCATTGCTCATCCACATCTACGTAGCTTCTAAATTGGGGTGGGTGTAAGAACCAGTACAAATCCCTTTTTAAAATACGCATTTGCCTACTGGCTAATGCCTGACAAAATATCCATGGTTCCCCTACTGTTTGCTGATTCAAATACAATGTTTTCATCTGGCTTCCTTTATCTCTCCCCAAATATTTATTTTGATGAACTGTTTTATTCAGAGAATGAATGTAAGATGAGCTTTTCTGTATAAAGCTTTGAATTAGGTGTGAAGGAAAGAGAAGTGGAAGAGGAAATGGAAAAGGAGAAATAGGAAGTATGATCCCTGTACTTAAACTAGTTATTAAGACTTCTTAAACTTCTTACTAATCCTTCCCCGTTCCCTCAGCAGTTTTCTCTCCATTTTTGTTATCTGTATTTAGCCAATTCTATTAGGTGAGGGTCTCCTTCTAGGAATGTCCAGGTTTCTCATGGTTTCCTTGTGTATGCCCCTCCTTGCTCTGATGGCTATACCCCATTTCCTGTGAGCCACCAGATTCCTCCTTACCTTCATTCTCTTCCAGGCCTCAGGATGACCTAATTTATTCCCTGCACTAAACGAAAATCTTGTTAATCTTTTATGCACTATTTCCAGACCCATTCTTTCACAAAACCTCTGAACTGTACAACTTGTTCTCCTTTACTTGAACTCTTCCTACATAGCCCCTCACAGTTTAGCATTTCTTTGCTCTGTTATGTGGGTTTCTTTTCCTGACCACACCATAGACATTCTGTCCTTTAAGTTGCTTCTTTATCTTACTCAGCTGGGAGTCACCGTGGTATAACACAAAGTTTAGGGATCAAGGCAGAAGTCGATTACAAGCTATGTGCCTTAGGGGAAGTTTTTAGCATGTCTGACCTTTTTTCTTCATCTGTTTAATGGGAATAACAATCCCTAGCCCTTAAGGTTATTTCTTAATTTTAATTTGTTTACCACATCCCATCTACCAGATTTCCAGGCACATAGCAGACATTTAATATTATTTCCTTTTTTCTCATATTTACATGGTTGGATTTAGAATCGGTATTCATTTAAAAAATTGCAACTAACTAGTTAAACTCATTGAATGGCTGAATTTTTATAAAGTCAGTAGAGGTAGCAGATGGACTTAGTTTGACATGTGTTCATATAGGTATTCATAATCTATAAAGGAAGTAGCCCTAACTCTAGCAAAATAAAGTCTGTTAAATAGTGTATGTAGCTGGTTACCTGACTTCCCAGATAAGGAAAGGGGTTGGTGGTGTTACTGAGCCTAATTTGTTAGATGGGATAGGCAAAGGAAGATATAGTAGCATTCCCCAATTCCTTACAATTCAAAGATCCTGTTGCTTGGAATTACATTTTTAATTGGTTTTAGAATACTTAAGTTTAGAGTTGCAAGTTAGCTTTGGTAAACTTATAATTGTTTAAAAATTATGGCCAGGTGGCTTCCATGTGTCTAGCATTATATCTATACTCTTAGAAACTCTATGAAGAAAAGTAACTGGTATATTAAAACATTTTTTGTGTGTGGAATTTTATTATGCTTCAGGCTCCTCTTCTACTGAAGTATAGTAAAGTATTTTCTTACAACTAAAACTTTATTAGAAATATCACATATATAACAATATTTTAGAAATCTAAAAGAATATGGATAAAGTTTAAAAAAATTAAACATGTGTCTGTTGCCATTCATAAAGTGTTGGTATAGGACCTGTTTTCTTTGAATAAAAAATGGTAGTATAGTTAAAAATTGATATTCTTAGTGATGTGTTACTCTGGTATTCACACTGTTGTTGGCTTTATAGATGTGAGAAAACACTCATTATTAAAGGGTGACAGTTTTTCTTTGTGGAAAATTGGCTCAAGCTGACTTTAATTTGCAGATAGCTTTCATTAAAGAGTTTCTTTGCGTAAGGGTCATTCTTCATTTTTATTTTAAAAATTAAATGGATTTATAAATATTTTAATGTAACATCTGTTTTATATTTTCCCTATTCAGAATTTCCTTCTCAAATATTCCATGTTTGTGTTCTATAAGCTATACAAATGAGTTTTAAAGGAAAATATATAATCCTGAATGATTATATAATTTATTACAATTTTTCTCTTATCATAATTTTAATTTTATTTATCATGAAATTAAATGCATTTCTCATGTCTTTCAATAGACTTTCCTAAATGCATGAAAAATTTAAATCTCTGGCAGCATTAATTATGTGTACATTTATTATTTCTGCTCCACAGTTTGTCAAAGTGGAATGATGTATCCATTGAGGGTGAGGGCTCTGGAGAGCTCTGAAGGAGTGACGTATGTTTTCTTTCTTTCTCCCTCTTCCCTTCCTTTCTCCTTCTAGAAATGGAACTTTTGTTTCCTGTGAAATCCTATGCAAACCCAGTGAATTGGAGAGATTGTACCAAACAAACCTGATTCAATCGTAGAAAGGAATTGTGGCGGGCCCGGAGCCACAGTCTGTTCCTCATTCTCTCCACCTACCCTAGGTTCCTGGACTGAGGAATCTGAAATCTGGAGCTGGAAAGTAATATTTACTAGATCACTTGAGGTCTTAATGGTTGCTGTGTTTGTAAGTCAATGACCCAACTTGAAGCCACAAGCAACATTTTACTTTGAATAGTTTGAATTTCAAAAAAATTCTATTTTAGCTATTTCACTGACAAGTCACTTCTATAATTCTTCCTTGAAAAAAACATTGTTTCTCAGATTTGAATAAATTTGCTATTACTAGCTTTCTTATTTAAACATAAACTGAATCTTTTTGGGGAAAACAACAATAACAACAACAATAAACTTTTTACCAACAATTTTCATGCAAAAATAGAGAACATTTTATTTTTGGAAATTTTCAAGATCGTAAAACCTCTACTAGATAGAAAAAGTTTTAATCATTACTTATAATGAATGCTTTTAAAATAAAGTCCCTGAATCCAAAATGTGAACTTATGAATTATTACCACTGGAACTCCTTGTAGTATTTATGTGATATACATTTATTTATCTCATTCAAGTAGCCACTACTTGAATACCTCGAATCAAAGTTAGCATACCATATTCAAATCAATACAAATCAATGGGTATATTACAAAGAGAAGGGGGAAAATAGGTGATAGATATGTTAGTTGATTATGGTAATCATTTTACAACGTATACATGTATAAAAACACATTGCACAACTTAAATATATACAAATTTTATTTGTCAATCGTATTTCAATAAAACTGGGGAAGAAGAAAAGAAAGAAAAGGGCATTGGACTCAAATGAACATTACCGCAGTTTAATATTGGGCAAGTCAGTGAATTTCTAAGTTATGGTTTTTCATCTATTAAATGAAAATTTAAATCCCAGCTCTATAGTTGTGTTGAGTGATAAGGTAAATAAATCATACCATATTAAAACAGTTAAAACTTTGCTACAGGGTGGTGGTTACATTGAACCAAAAACTGTCCTGTTGTAACTTAGACCCCTTTTTCTTAATATTTGTTTTATATTCTATATAGTAAAATAGGGAATGACTATTCTCATTTACCTCTTAGGACTTCCAAGTTTTGTCCCCTTGGCTAAAGAGGTCTACTTAATTCATCATCCTTTTTCTGACTTGGTTTTCACATCTGTTCACATCTTTCCTTTTTCCTGGGATGCAGTTGTCATCTATTCCACTGAGATATCGGGCTATACTTACTGCAGTCATCTTCTGGAAGCCACGCCGGTGTAGCATTACTCTGTTATCTTGACTGTACTCAATTGGACACAAGCTGAGCAATCAAATTTTGATCCAGAAATTTGGTATTGGGACCAACTGTGGGTTAAGTCAGCCTTTTCCAAAATGCAAAAGGCACCTACCAAAACCCCTATAGAGCGAGTGAGCAGAAAAAGTCAATTTTCAGAAAGAATGAAGCATATATGGGGAGTAAGTGAAAGAGGCTTTCATGATTCTAGTTCTGTTTCTTCCCTCAGGCTCATTATGTTTCTACCTTTTATTCTATGAATAACTCTGCACCCCTAATCTATATAAAGTCAGGTTCTGTTATTGCAACTATTTTTTTCATCAAAAGGTGCTGTTCATTGTAGACCAACCCAGTTCAGAGAAACCAAAATGTGAAAAATTATTTTAACATCACAATATATTTTAAAAACATCTCTGTTAAGATCTTGGGCTCAGAATTGAACATGATGCTTGATTCCTTCCCTGCACCCCCTAAATGGTGGCACTAAAATAAAAACCAGCATATTTCCTGCTTTATCCACAGAGCCCTATCTCTTGTTTCCAGCCGCCTATGAAACATTTCCATTTAGACGTTCCTGTCTAACGTATTCGAGAATTGATACTCCTCTCCTCTGTCAGGCTGGATCCCCTTCACTTCAGCTTTCCCCCCTCCTAAGCTGTGATCTAAGAGTAACTTGTAATTCTTTTCTCATTCCTCCCTTAATTCCATTCTGACATAAAATGTTGGCATTTCTTAACTTTTTATGTCATTAATTTAAGTTGTGATGTAAGACTCATAAAGTCTACCATCTTAACCATTTTTCAATGTATAGTTTAGTGATATTAAGTATATTTATTGGGTTACCATCACTACTAATCAATTTCTGGAACACTTTTCATCTTGAAAACTGAAATTCTATACCCATTAAATAATAACTCCCCATTCCTCCCTCTCCCCCCGCCCGGTAACCATCATTCCACCTTTTGCATCTGTGAATTTGACTACTCCAAGTATCTCATAGGAGTGAATTCATTTAGTATTTGTCTTTTTGTAACTGGTTTATTTTGTTTAGCATAATGTCCGCAGGGTTCATTCATGTTGTAGCATATGTCAGAAATTTAGCTTTTCTTATGTTGACAGTATTCTGTGACTTATCTCTCTCTCTCTTTTTTCTAATCCCCTCTTTGACAACCAAGGTTCCAATCCTTTATCACTTTGTATCTGAGTCACTGAAATAATGTCATAACAAGTCTCTGGAGATTCTCTCCCTGCTTATAACCATAATGTACAATGCGTGAGTAACCTTTAAAAATATGGCTTCCATCTGGTTGTTACCCACATTACTACCACGAGCAGAGCCCCATGTGTGGTTGGTGCAATGTAGAGGCCCTGAATGGCCCCTTCTTGCTAAAAACATTATTTTCTAACTTGATATTGCCCATATGGAATAGCCTCTTCTACTTTTGAAGACTTCATAATCTAGTTAGATTCTTTAAATTATCTCATTTATATGTACTTTAATTTATATACCACCATTATTAGCCCAGGGTTTTTATTTTAATCAGATAGTCATTTAACTTTTTCTATAAAATCCAGTGTTTATATTTGTCTCTTCTTTTATTTGCCTTTAATTCCTCTCAGATGAAAGTTTCAACTTGCTTCTCATGACCTATTCCAGGACCATGTATTCTGTGTAGCTCACTTTCATGAAAACTTCATAACTGCTACAGCTCTATTTAGTTCACTTAGTCACAGTTTTACTCTTGAACCCCATTACGACAGATTGTGTTGTTCTGATTAGTGGTCTCCTAACTAGATTTCAGTTTCTTAAAAACTTGTATTTGTTTATTATAGCTCCACTTTAACAAGCACAGTGCAAATATGCATCAAGTGGGCAATAAATACTTGTGTTACTGGTATATTTATGTTAATAGTACAATAATAGAATAAATTATAGGCATACCATAAAAGCTTTCATGACATGACTGTCATTTTCTATTTCACTGTTGTTTCTAAACCACCCACCCTTAATTTATTGCAAATGCTTTTAAGTTTGGAAACACTTAGGAAAATTACTAGTGTTCTTTTTTTTTCCTGGGAAGTGCACTATAGTTAGCCTAGCATAATTCCAAAATGAGAAGTATTTGATATATCTATAGATAACTAGATACATACCCATGAAAGGAGGAAAAAAAAAACCCCACCTGTGTTTGTAATGTTGGCAGGAAAACAGACATTGCTTTTATAGTATTTGAAATACAATGTAGGTAGAATATAAAGTATTATGTTAAGGATATTGTTCATCCTTTGTTTTTTCTTTTAAAATATTTTGTCTTCCTTAACTCTCCTAGTCCTTTTCTGAAACTTAAACTCAAGGTCATGGTTGAGTGGGAAGAATGATTCTTACCTATCCTTTTCTTCCTTGCCTCTTTTGCCCTTATTTCTCTTCTTTCTGTTGACATTGAATAACATCACAGTAGCTACAAAAATCAAATACTGTAATTGGAGTGAGGGACTGCAAGTTTAAAGTCTGTAGGTGTATTAGCTCATTTCACATATGTGGCATAAAGAAGATATATAATTCAGTTGAGTAATAATGCATTGAAATACCAATTGCTTCTTGTGCTGGAATAAAATGAAGACGAAAGCAACATCACCCTGCCTTTGTGGATTATAGTCTAATAGGAATAGATTAAGTAATTACAAGTAATGAATATGATTAAAGGGATGTGGGATACTGATTGCTGAGGGAGAGAATAGCAAGGGAATAATACCTTGTTTATGAGGTTAGTGAAAATCTTTGAGAAAAATTATCCTTTAATACGTGTGTGCGTGTGTGTGTGTGTGTGTGTGTGCACGCGCGCACGCTGTCTGGAAAAAATTTAGCCATAAATGCTTCTATTTTTCATATTACATGGCTGGATATTTTCCAGACAGCCCTTGTATACTCATATACATGTAATTTGTTATGTGTATTATATTCCTATAACACTGCCAAATGTTCAGAAAATAACTGAGGTATAGGCTGTAGATGAGACACAGACCCTGGCCTGGAGTACAGATTTTGAAATCATCTCTACAGATTATTAGTCAGGTTATGGAAGTAGATCAAATTTTTGGAGAGTTGGTAGAAAGGAAGCATTCTTGAGAACATGAGTATCTAGTAAGAGAGTAGATTTACATTTAGGGCTGACGACTATACATTTAAAATCATATAACAGGATATAATCTTGTGCATCATCCAATCTGATATAGTTAAAATAAAGATGAGTCCAATGAGGCCCTGTAAGACTCAATGATTTTCTGTAAGTCATGGCCTAGATTGTCTCCCAAGTATCCCTCTCTCATGTGCATTTTTAAATCAGTTCATCCTCTTCTGGTATTTTTTCTGCATTGAAATATAAATTGTGGTGGTATAATTTTTTCCTATGTTTATACTTAGCAGTCTGGCAGCAAAAAATTTAAGATACCTATCAAGTAATCAAATTGGTTTAGGTATATACAGTAGACTCTCTGTTAACTGGAACTCAAGCAACCCGTACTCTCAAGCAAAAAATTTTGCCAATTGTTTGAGAGTGCCGGTTGCTTGAGTTCTAGTTAATGGAGAGTTCACTTACATTTATCCGGCATCAGCCTATTCCAATGGGTACGGGTTAACTGAGAGTCTACTCTACACTGTCTCTGCTTGTAAAACAATTATTAAATAAAATAATTCCCTGGCCTTTGTCTCTAGGTTGTATTCCTGCTTGCTCAGCCTGGTACGTCTGTGAGCTGAGTATCGTGGACTACCTTTCAAAGTCTTTATTGGTCTGTCTGACTAGACTCTAGGTTCCCTGTGGACTGCTTCTCTTTCCCATCTAATCATTCGTTGAATCCATAGAAACACAGTGACATAAAAGAAAAAAAAAAGAATGCTATTTAATGAATGACACCTGCATATTTCTGAAACTATAAAGTCTTTAAAGTTGGAGACTCACTTATTCATCTGTTTACTTCCGGGCCAAGTAAGATATTTGCACAGAATAGAAGCACAGTTGAGTTAGTGGTATTTCTTTTTTCTTTTTTTTTTCTTTTTTTAAGCTTTCTTTTGTCATGGTTGGAACTAAGAACAATAATTATTTTTAGGAGAAAATAGTGGCTTTTTAGAAAATTGAGTCTCATAAGCATATATAAACCACTATTAGGCATACGAGTGTGTCAAACATAGAATTCTGATTATAAAATACTTGTTACTTTTTGATCCAAAAGATGAACCTTACAGGATTGCTGACAAAATTAATAACATTTTTTAATGCTTCAAAATATCTTTTTATTTGAAAACCATGTTTTTAAACCACAGAATGTCGAGATAGTTATGTTCTATTTATTGCTAATTTCTCTCTTGCTATTTTTTCCTTTCTTTTTGTATCATGCCCATAGCAGCTGTTTCCCTAACCCTTACCCCAACCCACAGGCTTTCCCACGTTCCTTATTTGGCTCTCATTTGGCATTGATCCTTAGTTTGACAGATAAAACACGTGTGTCTGAATTGTAGTTATGGCCAAACTACAACCCATCAAGTTTCCCATGGGGTGATTATGCTTGTTTTACTCCCAAACAAGGTGATCATTTTATGATAAAGTATTCAGCTCCCTCTGAATAAGCCTTTGGTGTCCACGTTTAATTCCTCATTCCTTGGTGACATGCTGACAGATTACTCTTAGGCTCTGGAAATTCAGTGTGAGTAGAGCACATGGCATATATCAGAGTTGGGAACACAAAGAGGCAGCATGAGCTTCATTGTTAGATAGAAGTAGGGTTTCATCCAAAATCAGACGTACTAGCTTGTGTCCCTAAATGAGTGATACTCATTTTCTGTTTGTTTTAACCACTTCATGTGTAAAATGAAGTAATAACTACCTGCCTTTGCAAGCTTGTTCCAAAAGGTGTCGTTTTGGTAGATTTGAAGCCACCACATCATGTCCCTATCACTGTTTCACTTAGAAATATAAAATCAAGGTTGCTAATTCTAAGGTATGTATCTATGGCTCAACCATATCCTTAGCACAGTATAGACTCTACTAGCAGGGATATTTACCGAGTTGATGTATGGGTGTAGGTGAGATCATGGGTGGACATAGACTAGGGAATTAAAACAGACACAAATTATCAGTTGTGAACATCAGCACCTTTGAATTTAAGGATCTGATAGTAGGTAGATTACATTAAACAAAACAAAATAAATTCCTACTAGGTTCATTTTCCCATGCAGACTAATTAATAATTAAATTAAGTTGCTCTCTTATGACCTATCTTTATTGTCCTTGTTCCCCAGAGCTATTTAGTACATTTTAACTATTCAAGGAAGAATAAATAATAGTCAATAAATGAGAGAATATATGGATTTAAGACAAATGAAATTTATAAATTTAAGAATAAGTGCATACAACCCGCCTTTTTGTGTGTGAGTGTGCATACACATGGTGTGTATGTATGACTAAATGGTCACAACTTAAAACAAGGCCAAAATTAAACATGCAGATAATATTAAGCTGCTACTACGTACCAGGAATAGTAGAATAAATAACGTTTTCTCAACTTACAAGTTTTCCTCCAAATTTAGGAGTACTCTTGCACATGCTGTGTAAAACTAGTTAATTCTGTGTTGGTATGTGTTTCAATTTCATCTTTTTTAGGCTTTCTCTGCCTTCTTTACTTCTTAAAGCACTCAAGAAATTGTGAATCAGAAGATATGCATCTGATTTCTAAATTTATATGTTCCAGACAATTTCTATAATGTCTAGATTTTATAAAAGTTCTTAGCTCAGGTACCTCATACTTATAAGTATATGTATATGAGTATGAATATATAACTATGGACTATGCTTAGTCACTTGTAATTTAGAAAGAAGCCCCCTTTTAGCAATAGATACTTTGCACAGCTGTAAAATAATTTAAATTCACATAAATACCCTTATAATTTTGCTTTCAAAGTATGTAAAATGAGCTATTGTGATTTTACAAATGTGTCTTATTAAGGTAATTTGTTTATTTTTATTAAAAATAGAAAGTCACAGTTTACAAATGATGGTGGAAACCTTAACCAAAGTGTATATAATTTTTATACAACATGAGAAACTGTACCTGAAACTGTGATTCATGCTACAATATGAACATTGATAGTCTGAGTGAATACATTTATTCTAAGCTCTCCTCTGTACTTGATATAACGTTGGCTAACAGAGTTATTTATGTGACATTTATGTGTCAGTTCTTAACTTTTAGAACTGGTTTACTTTTTGAAAGAAGAAATTGGCAAAAGTATACTAATTTTTTAAAAGGATATTTTAATACTAATGTTAGAATGTTATAATTTTATTTTGTTTTACTTTGAATTTTAAAATTGGCTGATTTGGAAACTGTTTCATAAACCACAAATTATATCTTAGAATACTGATATATTTAAGAATACTGTCAAATTACAGTATAAGACATAGGCTTAAGAGATAAAACTTGTCCTTAATTGTAAATTTTCTATGGTAGCAATTTATAAATGAAAGATTATGTTGCAAGTGACAAGAGTATGGACTTTTGTCCAGCAAAGGTTGTTTGAACTTGAAGAGACATCAAGAGGTTTCTGAGTTTATCTCTCCAGTTCCAGCCAGAATTGCTTCCTCGTGGTCTTAGGGCTCATTTAGGCAACTTAAGCATTGTGTTTGCCCTACTAGGGTTCTGGAAGTATGCATTTACCCCACAAGTATTATAAAGAGGAATATTAGTTAAGATTTATAAAACAATTTAATATGAAAAATGTAGGATATAGAAGCTGTTATTTATGGAGTGCTTATTATACATATGTTCTAGGCAATTTACCTATATTGTCTCTTCAGTTTTACTATAAAGATAAATGAGTTAGTATAAAAAATGTGTATACCTTGAATGTGTGTTAATCTATTTACAATAACATAATTATATCAAATATTACTAATTTAATTATAAATAAGAGAAAGCTAGTAGATGGGGGAAACTTGATGTGAATTCCTGGCTGTCTGACCTTTAAGTCCATTCCACTCTTCACTGAGCTACTATTGTTTTTACATGTAGAAAATCTAGAATGGTCCAAACAGGTCCCAGATCCTCCTGTAAGGAGTCCTTCACAAAAGACGTTTGGAATAGAAGTCCATTTATCAGATTATCTGACTGCCTCTCATTGGTTGAGTTTACATCAACCTCTTATTGGTTGAGCTACTTAAACTGTCTCAATTTTTCATCTGTAAAATGGGGAAATGATAATACCAACCCTAGTTGTGTTGGGAGGATAAAGTGAGGTAATGCATGTAAATTGCTGAGTGCAAAGCCTGGCACTCAATAAAGGTAACTGTTACTGTTGCTTTGAGGACTGTACATAGGACTGATTACATTGACTGTCAGTGCTCAGCTGTGGCCTGACCGAATCCTGTAACCAGACTTGATGGGATGCTTTTGTGAGTAACCTCACCCCTGGCTGCACCTTGGCATTCCTCTTCTTATTTTCTGATGATCTACTTTTCTCATTCATTTTATTTAAGTTTTGTTTAATGTAGTTACATTTTAAAATGATTTATTAACTTAAATTCTTTCTGAAATAAAAAATGAAAATAATTGTTATAATTTTATCAATTTCTCCCCTTACTATCTCTACACTTTTGTAGTTTATATAATTAGGATTGCAGTGTATATATTGATTCATTTCCTATATTTTTAATTAATTAACTATTTTCCGAAACACTGAAGACATTAAGATTTACCACTCATACTTTTATGACTTTGAATCACTTTCATTAATTGTGTATTTCTTAATATTCTTTGTATGAGTGTGTCATGGTTTATCTAATCATTTCCTTCTTGTTGGACTTGTCAATTATCTCCAGGTTTTGTCAGTATAAATACTGAAGTAAACATTTTTAAACCCTTATTTGCAGTTTTGATTATTTCTTCCAGGTGCCTTTCTATATAAGGGGTTATGGATTAAAGAAACGAAGCATTCTGTACCTTAAAGTAATGATTTACAACCTAATAACTAAAATTTGAAGAAAATTACTTTTAAAAATCTTAGAGTGGTGTTTATTAAACTGCTCTGTGACGTCTCCTTTGGGGTTGCTATGAGAAGAAGAGTTATACACCATAGCTAACATTTTCCATGTTTCTTTCTTATAGTAAGTGAAATGCTGTTATTTAATAACAAAGATACATTTCAAAATGTCAGTTTTGACCAAACAATAAAGCCATATGTTTTTGTTTCATTTTATAATAATATAGAAATATTATATTTATCTAGTTTGAGCACTCATTATATATAACACTACTCTATTTAATAATTAATTTATTTAAAATGAATGTCAACCCTCTGATTTAATTTATTATTATTGAAGGAAGATAGCATGAGGATAGTTTTGGGAACTTTTTTAGTCAAATGAAGAATATTTTACTGGCTTTACAGCTGTCACCAAAATTTCTCTTAGAAAAAAGTGTGAACAAATATTTAGTTATAGTTACAAGTATGGAAAGAATACCACTCCCTTCTCATTCACCCATTCCCAGAGGGCTTGTGTGTCAGATGGAGTCAGGGCTTTGGAGAAGAGAAAAAAACATCTGTGTGACAATGAGAGACTATATTTTGTAATCTTTCTGTCAGCTTGCCAAAGAGTATGGGAAAGAGAAAGTACAGGAGATCAGGAGTGGGCAGTAAACTGCAATGTGACTTGTCCTTGTAAATGCCCCACATGTCTTCCTCCTCCAAACTCAGTCAAGTTTCACGAATTCATGAATGCTCACTTCTAAGTTTTACATTATTTTTTATGTGTGAGAATGGTCTGAGCTTCATGCTGAGGTTGACATGATGTGGATAGAGGCAACCCTGGAATAAACTATCATCCAAGAAGAATGAACGCTCAGCGGATAATTACAAGTAGCAGGAATCTTGGCCAAGAGTTAAAGGTCAGGTCAGGAACTCTCACTGACTGAGATGTGGGGCCATTTGAGGCAATTTTACTTGTATCCCAGGGGCCAGGGAGGCCCCAGGTCAAGGCTGGTTTACAAGAGTTTTCAAAAGCACTGCAGAGGTAGTAGCATAAGCCTTACTTTTCCTTGTATGGAGCAGAACACCTGAAGGCTGACTCCACGGTGCTAAATGAAGTCTGGATGCACTTCTGGGTACTTCTGAGTTAAGGGTTAGTCATTCCGCTTCACTATCAGATTCCAGATGTTATCACGCAATAAAAGGATGAATGTCTCACCCTTTATACATATGTCCTAAATCTGACAGTCATTTGGACTGTACTTTAATAGGAATAGAGGAAGGGCAAGTATTAACACAGTAAAAGACTTGTTTCATATTGTCCCAAGTAGTAGAACTAGGGTCAAAAGATCAATGATTTTTCTGATCATGGGAGGTGTTTAAGTGTGAGCGGAAATACAGATTGGTGGTGATAAAATAGAGAATGTTGAAATGGCAAAACCATAACAGTGGTGATAAGTTAAATAAAAGTTATATTAGATAAACTTATATGTTCTATTAGTCTAGAAATTGTCAAGGTGTCAAATTACCCACCTTAAAATATTATGAAGTGGTTTTTATGTATATATGTTTGTGTACTTCTCTAGTTTTTTCTTTTTCGAAAAAATGTTATGGCATTGGTTTTTAGGCATATGTATTTATATACTTTTCTAGTTTTTTTTTCAAAAGTTGTCATTTATTTTGCCTTTGTATTATATAAATACAATTTAATGTTTTGCTGTTTAGGAAACATTTTATACTACTAGTAGCTGTAACTTTGATGATCATATTAATGTTTAATACATTTCTTTGTAAGACTTAAATGTATGTTTACACCAGATAACAACTGAAGACTGTGAGAATATTCTATTGGCTATGAGGTTTGTTGCTTTAATTGCAGCCAAGTTAATCTGTAGAATTTAACAATTATACTGCCACCTGTGTTAAGGGTTTATAACTGGTATAGAATAAGCAAACAGCGTAAAACACTTGTACCTGTGTGTGCTGCTGAGAGTTTTATTGGTAATAAAAAAAAAAAAAAAAAAGATGCTGACTTTTGTGCTTGGAAACAGAATCTGTTTCTAACCTTTGCTATTAACAGGAAGTGGGAGAGGTGAAATGAGGCCTGGTTTTGTGGCCGGGCCAGAGCACTCCGTGTTCCGAAGAGTGGCATTCCGGTTTCGTGTCTGTCTAGCTTCTCGCTCCTTGGAATAGCTGGCCTTTGAAGTCCTAAAAACATAGATTGGTAACGAGCAACATAAAGTCAAGAGTAGGCACATATTTGGAAAATCCTGTGTCTGAGACTAGCCAGCTCTAGGATAATTTGGCTCAGATTGTGTTAAAAACTGCAACTTTTTTTCTCATCTAAATGATGAAGTTTTACTAACATAGTAAATTTTCCAAATAATAGTAATTGAAATGTCTCACTGACACTTTTTAAAAAGAAATTTTTTTTAGATAGAGATATTGCTGTATTTATTTTTAAATTTTAGGGTAGCTCTAACTTGCTTGTGTAGTGTATTAAAATGACAACACAGCTCCAGGAGTGCCTTTTTTATAATTAGAAGTAATATCAGAAGAAAGAATTCTCATATAACTCTTAGATTATATAATGAACTCATATCTTTGAATAAAAATAAACTTTTTTTCTATTTTATGTTATCACTGAGGACATCCATTATTACGTGTATCAGGTCTTATTTTATAAAACATTATTCTCTGTCAGAAAAAATTCACATAATTTAATAAAGGCTGATTTCTAACAAAGTCACGTTCTAAAAATTATATAGGAAGACCTGACAGCTCCAAGTAGACTTAGGTGAATACTAGTGAATATTCCATTTAAAAATGCTACATTGTTTTCTCCTACCTCTGCGAAAATAAAAATAGGCAAAGTTTACTAAACAGTCCCAATGGGAAGACATACAAGGGCTGTCCAGAAAGTATCCAGCCACATAATAGGAAAAATAGAGGCGTTTATGCCTGGATTTTTTTCGGAGAGCCCTCATATATGAATATTTTATCTGTTTAGGAATATAGGAATTTTTAAAAGGCAATTGAAGTTACTAACATTTTTCTCTTGCCTTGGAGAAAATTCTTAAAACTTACTCATTTAAAATTGCTATAGACTTTTGAAATCTGATTTACATTTAAAATTTTTTTTATATTTTATAGTTGTGACTGTCAGAATATAACATCTTATAGTTTTTGATAACTTTATTTTGTAATACTGATACTTTAATTTCTTATAATAGTTATGTAATAGTAATTGTGTAAAATTTCAGTTGCATGATGATTAGACTTGGAATACTACAGATCGCTGGAATATGTAGCCAATGAAGGCTGGGTTGATTTTAGTTACGTTTTGTTTTATACAGTACCAAGTTATAATATCATTCTCTATAATCAGGTTCCTAAAAGAATTATGGCCTTTCATTTATCAAAACATATTTATACATATTTATTACATTTGTAGTAAAGGATTCATGCTTATAAAATATACAGAGGAAATATATTCACATTTGATATAGACCCTTATAAATCTTTGTATTGTTATAGATATGAATGCTGCAAAAAATAATTGCAGTTAGTTAATATTACACCTCTGTTAGGAACTCCAAAATATCCCTCCCTCCCTCCCTCCCATTGACATAATGTACACACTCACATGTATGTACTCATGCACTCTTATCTGTCTTGGTTGACTTCTTTCTTGAGACTTTAATCCTGAAATGTTTCATAGTATGCATACAGCTGAGATTTAAGTGATCGTTTTAAGTGTACACTTTTCATAATGCCTTGAACGTGGTTTTCTGTGGCAGAGGGAAATAGCCTCATGCACCTGGACAAACAAAGGTGTTCCTTCAAAAACAGACTTTCAGAATCATTAATTCTGGGTTAGACATCATTATAAAGGTTAAGTGGACTCACATGCGTAAGGTCTTAGCACTGGTGAGTGGCTCATGTGTATTTTACTTCTCCTTCAGCCACTTACATTGTGTTTCCTCTTAGAAGTTCGAGTCCCTTTGTAGCAAGAGGGACAAAGACAGCCCTTACTCTTATAACCTTCTGGTGGTATGCAGGGCCCACTGGCTGAGATAATAAGCACTTCTGGTTGAACACATCCCAAGATAAGGCCAGTGATGGTAAAGTAGCGGGTAGGAGGTGGGTTTTTTATTCACTCGGATGCTAAGAACATAGACTAGACATGCTTATAGTAATAACTGAGTGAGAAATAATTAGAGTGTGAATGCAGTCATTGTGCTTAGTGTCAGGGTGAAGAAGTAGCAGTGTCTTTAAGTGAGGTGGAAGTTGGTGAGAAATTATGCAAACTAGTAGAAAGTATTGGAGTTTTGCATTGTTTTTTAATTAAGAGAAAGTACTCATAAATATTACCAAAGTAAAACTTTTAAGGGATAAATGACTTTTGCTTAAAATTCTTAAGAGTTTTATCATAATCATACTAGTTCTTGCTGTATTATACAATAGCTATAAAATAAGGTGGTCAGTTCTTAGTCATTAGGAAGGGAAATGGTGGAGATGAGAAAGCAAGAGTGATTAACAGAGATGTGAACTGCAACAAAGCATCTCATGTCTTTTTTACTGGGAGATAATTGACGTCAATAGACTTCTCACTTTGTCTCTTTTTCTCCTTCCTCTTCCCCTTTAATTATTTTGACTGAATCAAAACCTTCAGTAGGAAAATAATTTAAAAATGCAAATAGATGTAGAGGAGCATATAAGAATTGCTGAGTTTCTAAGCTAAGAATTTGAACATATGGATGCTTATGAATTTATTTTGTTAGAATTTATTTTATTAGAATATTTTATAATTGCAAATTTCTAACATACATTCATAGGTGAATCAACAGTGAAATGCTCCTATCCATCCAAAACAAAAATTATTTGAGAGATGGTATGGAATAATGTCTATAGCTGCTTTATGGATGATTTACATTGAAGCTGCTATGTGTACGTGTCAGAATATCTATTTATTGAAAAAACAAAGTAAGCAAGTTTTCATCACCCATACTGTAGAATAAACCAAACAGCCAATGACAAACTTTGGTAAATATTAACAGTGATTATAATTAAAAAACCAGAATGTCAACAGTAGAACAGCTATCTCCAAACAGTGGATCACAATGTCATGACAATAGAATTCCGTCCTGAATTCTATCCATGCTGGCATTCAAATCCTGCTCTGTCTCCTTGCACAGCATAGCAACCACACTCCAAAGCCAAATGAGGACTTAGGACACTCCGGAAATTCTAGTGATGAGATGCTTCTGGTTTTACTGGTATCTAGTTCTTAGTCTGAGGCAAAAACGATAGTCTGTGGAATCTTGTCTCATTCATTTGAAATAACTAACAAAAACACATGTTTTAGATAACCTTGGATTAGCAGGAACATATATGGGTTGCCAAAAATATCCATTTAGAATACTTAAAGGGGCAAGCTTCTGGATTGCTTTAAGTGACCAATAGTATCTGGTGGTAATGCATGCATTTTAGAGTAGTTTTATCTTGAATCTCCAAACAAGTTGGTGACATACATGGAGCTAGTGAAGTTTTTCCACTGGAAGATAGGTCCTAAGGAAGCTGAGTGATTTATTTTTTTTTTCATGCAGCAGTCGTGATAGTCCTGCCTGCTTCAATTCTCATTATGCTTCTGTTTTATACTTAAGAAAACATTTTACTTTTTAAAATGACGTATCATTATGATTTAATTAAACGTTGTTTTTTTTTTTTTGCCTAAGGAATTTTGTAATTTATAAATATGAGTTTACAAGTAAGCATATTTGTATGAAAAAACACATTTGCAAAATTGGTATTTAAATAGAGCTGGTAGTAAGGTTGGGCCAGACATTATTCTAAGCACTTATAGGTATTAAGTTTTGTAATTCTTTCAACAGCCCAAAAAGTGGCTTTCATATTTTGGGTTCAAGATAAAGTTATGCTCAGAACCCATTTCTGTGTTGCTTGTCATGGTTCTATTTAGCCATTTACCTTTCTGTTACCTATTTAATGGAACTAAGACCTAGAAATATGATGATGATGTTATACTGTTTTGTTTATTTCCCAAGTGTCCGAGACATTGCCTATTTTTCTAAGTATTTATTTATCATCAAGAGGTGACATAATAGAAAGATAAATAGCCCCAATCTGGTTCCAGACTACCTGGTTTTGAATCTTGGCTCTGCTTCTTACTGGTTGCATGATTTGGGGCAAGTTACTTAAATCGTCTGCGCTTCAGTATCTTTATTTGTTAAATGTGTGTAATAATGATATCTACTTCCTAGAGTTGTTATGCAGATAAAATGAGTTAATATTTTTAAAGCACTCTGAGCAGTTACTAGTACAAATTAAATACAATATAAGCAATATCATACATAAATATGTGTTTGAATATTAAATACTTTCACAAAGGGAAATGACTTAATTCTCTTGGTGGAATTTTAAACAATGAGAATGGCAGCTAGAAGAGATTGTGTTACAAAATATAGTGGATTATCCTAGGTATTTATCCTCCTCTCAGGCAGCTACACATCTGAATTCTATGCCTGTTACAAAAGAATTGGTTGCTGGCTCCAGGTAAATATTGAATGTGAAAAATTTCAGTTTTTGAAAAAACAAGAGGAGCTGTTGCTTGACTACAAATTTAATATGAGCCAAAGGTATGATGCAGCTACTTAAAAGAAGAAAAAAGAAAGATAAAAACCCCTAAGACACCGTTAGGCAGTGTAAATAGAGAGTGTCCACATCATGAGAAGTAACATCTTTGACATGCTTAAAAATGACTGGATCACAGTTGGAATACTGTGTTCTGTCCAAGACACCATAATTTTAGGAAAGACATTGACAAACTGGAGTGCCAGAAATCTGGAAATCATGTAGAAAACAGAAGACGAAAGGGAACACCTGTCTCTAATTATAATATTTTACAAGGTTGCCATTAAAAAAAAGGGAGGACACACTTGTAGATTGCTCTAGAAAGCACAAGTAGAATCAATGTAGTGGAAGTCGTGTGTATATTTTAGCTCAATATTAAGGGGGAAAACTTTATTACAATTCGAGAGTCCAATAATGGGAGTAGTTTGTTGTTCTCAATAGTGGTACTGATGCTGGGTCTTGCTGTTAGACTTCCTGTATGTGGTTTAAGATTAGATTCAATTACTCACATTCATGAAAATCAAATTTATGTATTTATATCCTCATTGGGTTTCGGCAGTGAGGATCCTTGGAAAATTCATTAAGGTCTTAAGACTGTTACACGATTGCATGGTGAAGAAGCAATTTGTTGGCACTATTATCTACTCATAAATGAAAGGAGTAAAAAGTCTATGTAATTGGTTCACTTTTATTCAGGCTGGTTTGAAATCTTATTTAAGGTAGAATCAAGAAAGAATGTGTGGTGTTTTCTCATTTCACAAATTCTTTTAAATTTGACTAAGTTATTAGGAATTCTTTATATGTCAACAAATATAGTTCGATAAAGGACTAAGTGAATGTTGTATATGGTATTGGGATCTGATCAGAGAAAACCCATGAATCCTGTCCTGCTCTCTAGCTGGGTGGAAAGGGTAAGGGTGGGGGGAATGTTGTGTACCTTAGAATTTTTTAGATGAACAGTATTTGAGGTTCATGGCAGTACACTAAGGGTTCTCTTTAAGGACTGGGTAAAGTCAAAGTGTATTACTTGACAATAGAATAGAAGATAGCAATAGTAGAGCCTTGGACACTCACTTTATGATTTATAAGTATGTTTCTATTTTGGTATTTTATTCTTGTATCTTTAAATATATGCTCTTTTGAGGGTTAGGTATGTGCTAGATCTTAGAATTCCTTTAAACTCATCTTGTCAAAATACTTGCCTTTATTGTATTAATATTACCAAATTTCAGACATTAGATTATGTTTAGTTTCAGTGATTTGTTATAATTTCTTTGAAAAAGCAATAAAATGGACTTAGTAATTTTATACTTTTTCTCATAGAAGATAGATGTTTTAATAACCATATAATGTATTAATCTGTATTTCCACATAAGCTAGAATTAGTAAAAAGTAAAGAAAGATTAAATAAAAAGGCACATTTATATATTTTTTTCTTTTGCAGTGTTTAATAAAATAAATTTGTTATAATCTAGAATATAGTGTAATTTCCCCAAACTACTCAAATAAATAATTTGTTACACTTCTCAGTAATAGAAATGAATACATCTCTAGAATTGTTTCCATGTCTTTTAGGTGGTTCTAGTCACATCTACTTTTATCCTAAAGTCTGAACTACTAGGACTGGGTGATGGACTGTCTAGCTAGTCCATGTCCTTCATGTAGAATTTTTGTCTTGTATTGTAATCTGTTGTGAAGAAACACAACAAATCAAACTATCTTGTTTGAATGTTTATTATTTCAATTTTTGATACATGTTTTACTTGTTTAATATAGATGAGAAGATGGAAGGTGGATATAATTGATATGTATATTAATTATAATAAATTTTGGAGCACCATTCCCCCCCCCCCCAAAATATGTGATTGCATGTATGTGCAATAATAGTGAGGTATTGTGCATCCAAGTGTTCAGATTGCAAATTGTTTCCTGTTTCTCTACTTCAAAAGCAGTTGAATGAATGCCATTAAAAGGGCTTTAATTACTGGAATATTTTCTTTAAAAATACTTGTATTAAATAATATCATCTGTCAAATGAAAAGATGATAAAGAAAATATTATAACTAGACTTATGTGGAGTATGCTGACTCTAAATCGCATCAATGTTATAAACCTTTGCCTTTCCTCTCCTCTTGTTATAATTCTCCTTTCTGAGGAAATTACTTCAATTGATAGTATGAATAAGCATTTCATTAAGTAATGTTTTTGAATATACTTAAGTTCTCTTGCTTAATACCTGTGATGAATATAGGTCAGAAAAATAGCATAGGTTTGAATTCTGATTTTCTTTTTTCTTCAGATGCTTACTTTTTTGTCTGTTTTATCTTATTTTTAACCTTTGTCTCAAGATGTTTTCTGGTCGAGTGCTGGAACTTACAGCCCTTTTTTTTAAATGGTTAAAAACTTGAGAGAATAGAGCTATGGGCCTTCTGAGATGAAGAGCATTTTGAATGAAAGACTCTTTAGATGTAAATATGGTGTTGGTCACATCTGTGTTTGTGAAGCGCTGCCCTAAGTCAAGAACAATTTTCAGCCAACTAAGCCTGTGGGTGTGACAACTAACCTAAGAAATGTAATGAGCTCAAATGAGAAGATAGATATTACTGAAGGAACACTTTACTGAGCACCTACTACATGCAAAACACCGGGAGAGAAGGATTATAAAAGAAAAAGTATATTTAGATTTGGCCATTCGTAAGAGTGTATTTACTTTTTTGTAGTTGTTACTGTTGATGTTTTGTTTTTTATCTCCATCATTTCAGTTTCTCGTTTGGTTTCAAATACTGAAGCATCAAATTTATGTTCCATATATCCTGGACTCTGATTCTGTATGTTTTTCTGGTATCCACCCAGCACCCAAATGCCAATATCCACTGCATATTTCGTGTTATGGTTGTAGGCTTGAATTACAAAATGCCCCTAAATGTTTTTAAAATTTATTTGTGTATATTTTCAAAATAACCTTCCTTTGAGCTTTCAGTGTTATGTGAACTGCAGTTAAACTCTTTTTTTCCATGACTTGTAGCATATGGTATTTAACTATTTGCTAGTGTCGCTTTCCCAAGTAAACATCTTTGTACAAAAGCAGTTCGAGAGCTGTACATGTAATAAGAGGGCCTCCTCTAAGATGACTCTATGCTTACATGTCGGTTTAAAAATTAATAAAATATATAGCTTAGCACATGGTTCTATTGTCTTTTTAAAGTGCATTATAATATCCAACCTTTGAGAATGAATAAGCATTTCAAATATTTGAAGCCAAAATAACCTTTGTGGCATTTTATCCTGAAGCATTTGCCCTAGCAGAAGAGAATCAAATCAGTTGACATTATAGCCAAACTGTATTGACCCTGCACTTTAAAAAAGCATCTATTGCAGGTGGTTTGAAAATATAACCAAACATAAATCTTGGATTGGAATTTTCTGACCTAATGGATTACAAATTGCTTTCCATAAATTGTGCCCTGGGTGTCATTTTTCATTTTTGAAAATAACCCCCTGAAATCTCACATTTATTAACCTTATCCAGATTATCTCAAGGAAAAGTCTTCTAGCATGTTCAGTTCTGTTAGCTCTGCAAACCCCCACCCCCCAAAAAAAAAACAAAAAAAATAACATGCTAATATTGGAATGCATATTTATCACTATTCTAATTGTGGCTTCTGGGAGTACAGTTGTGGGAAGTGTTAGGCAAGCTATCTGAATCATAAGTACAGCTGCAAACACTCTAGTGATTATAGATGTCATTTGTAAATGAGAGATATTTGTCACAGAGTAATCTGGAGACTTGTTCCAAATCATACAGATAATCGGTGGCCGAGTCATGATCATGGTCCAGTGTTTCTAGTACTGTGATTCTAATGCTTTCCCCAGCCAATCAGGTGATCATACCCGGTGTGGGGTAATAAAACAAGTTGGCAAACTCTGGTCTTTTCAGCCATAAAAAGTGTATGAAACACAAATTTCAAAACTTGGAGAAGGCAGTACCATTATGAGTAGTATCTGTGACTCAAGTTTAGTGACAAAAATGCTCAAGGATAATGCTTGCCACTTACGTGACTAGCAGCAGAAGGTTAGTGTGACTGGAGTGTGGGTTCTCATCTGGGTTTGGGATTGAGACAGAACTGGAGTCACTTTTGGCTCTAGAAGTTGCTAAAGTTGTGATCTTGCACAAGACACTTCAACTCCCAAAGCCCTGGTTTCTTCATCTATAAAATGTGAAATGGTTATAGTGTCCTTATTACAGTGTTTTGGTGAGAATTTGAGCTGCTGAATGTGAAGCACTTAGCATAGTGCGTGATGGAGGACACACACACACACACACACACACACACACACACGTGTGTGCGTGCTTTTATTTATTTATTTATTAATTTATTAAGTGGTGAAACAAAGAGACAGTTTATTGAGGGGAAAGTACACTCCAAAGAGGTAGGAGCAGGCTCGAGCAAAGAAAGTGGCTCAGGAGCTCATATATATTTATATACAGAGTTTGAGAGAAGTAACACCCTTTTTAAAATAGTTAAAATACTGTTATGTTACAGAATTCCATGCTTATGTTTTTGTAATAAAAAATTTGGTATATATTACTAGCTCATAAAAAAGTGCATTACTTCTGCCAGACCCTGTATATCAACAACTTCTCCTAAAACAATAAAAGAAAATGATTATTTAAATTATCTCAATATTTTAAGTCAATTTTAAAATTCTGCTAAAATTGTGAGATAAGTTTAGCATATACATATATGTTAATCAGAAGTCCATAGACAATTTATTAGTCCTCCAGCTATTTATTTTTGAGTGAGGCAAATTTCACCCTCAAGAAAATCAAAGAAGCAGAAAAGTAAAGATTATTAAAAGATTTGGAAGGGATAGTGTGGTTCATTTTGAAATTTTGAATACAATTCTTTGACTATTACCAAGACTTTTTTTTTCCTATATGGAAAAAGTTTATATACTGTTTAGGAAGATAATCTTTTGATTACACACCAGTTAATGTCTTCAGGATAAGTCAGATACTGAGTCTTTGGAAGGTGATGTGAGCATTTACTCTTTAATACAAGGTCTGATTTCAAGGCTTAGAAAGTAGAATATGGTTAAATCATTTCAAATATGGAAACTTAAAAAAGCTACTAGTTTAAAAAATTGGCTTCAAAATGTTTAAACATTTCACACAGGATGAATTATTTACTAATGTAGGAGAAAATTAGCAGTAATTGCTGTATGTCAAGATTTCAGCTACTAATGCCACCTGTCCCCACATTACTCTGGATTTCTTCTGTGCACACTTATGTAAGTTATCTCATGCACTTGGTGGCATAATCCGGCATTGCTTAAAAAGCATTGAAAGCTGCCAGGAAACTGTCAGTGAGCATCCAGGTGTTCTCAAGCCTGGTGAGCAATTTACAGTTTTCATAGGATCTGTTCTACAGTTGTCTCCCCCTGTCTAAACTCTAACAGAATAATGGACACAAATTGCTCTTGGCCATCTGGGGATATGATGATCTATAGGTAGGTACTTTGAGTCAAGATCCTGGTAGCTTGAGGCAATCCACACCCTACACTGATGTTCTTGGATCACTTGCGTTTTCTGTCAATGGCTCTTCTAAGTACCATTCGTCAGAACACTAGTGTTCCCTCTAGCTCCCTCTAATGGGCCTGGCAAACACTGCAGTCTTGGAAATTTCCAAGTCTGTCTCAGAGATAAACAGTAACAGGGCCTGTTAATTGAAAGTGTGGTTAACTGCCAAGCCACTCTTTAGGCCTGCTTTTATTCCTCCTTTATGAAAAGAGCAAATTATCTGAAAAGGGGCAGAAATCACGCATGTGTTTTAGTTTAAGTGACTGTAAAAATACAGTGAGAGGATTTTTGGACTCCTCATTGTCCTGATGGTGGGGAAAATGGGCTGAAGTTAAATCGTACACTGATATAATTTGGTTAATCTATTACCTTGGGCAAAAGTCCTGAAAACCTGCTTTAAAAAATATAAAGTAGAAGAGGGAGATATTGTTGAAAATTTAGAAGGTGACATTCATACCAATGATAAGTGAATAAAGAGAATATGATTGAAAACTTTTAGGACTAAAGTTTAAATGTTATACTGAGAAGATTCTTTTATTGTTTAATTTTTTTGCCCCTCCTAAATACATCAGAGTTCACACACACATACACAGATACCTCGGCAAAGAGGCCTCTGTTCAATAAAAGTTAGAATATATCAAATAAGTGCTTCACTTTGTTCTCTTCTGGGATAAGGAGGCACCTCTTCCGGAGTGGAAGGAGGCCTTCATAGTTCCTGGTATGGAAAAATTTATAAACTATGTCTTTTAGCAATATTATGTTTTTTCATTAAGGATTTTTTATATTATTTTATCATACTAATAGCATGATATAATCCCCTAGGCCTTGATACATACCATGCCTTAAAATGAGCTTCAGTATTTTAATGTTTTTTCTTTTGTCTGAAGGAAAATTGTGTATTTTGTTTTGGAGATAATTTTTTATTCTTTGTTTTGGGGTCAGGTGCATTGCTTTACTGCATGAGAACACTGGAATGAAAATCTGTAAAACCATGGAAGTAAACAAAGTTGAAATGCGCTACTGCATAGACATATAGCATTTTATTCCAAAGTGTGGCACTTTGACATAAGTAGGTCCCTGTTATTTTCATATATATATATATATGTATGTGTGTATGTGTGTATATACATATGCATATATATATACACACACACACACATACATGCAGTCCAGAAAAATTTCAGCCATAAATGCATCTGTTTTTCATATTACATGGCTGGATATTGTATATGTGTGTGTGTGTGTGTGTGTGTGTGTGTGTGTGTGTGTGTGTGTGTCTACATACTATTTCACTGAACTTGAAAGAATTGTGTTGCAATAAAGATACTATATATGACCTGTTTCTATCGTGGCTTTGTGGAGAGGGGTAAGTTCAGTGGGAAAACTACCTTAAATTCATTTTCTTCTCCTGGGCTGCTGCTGACCTACTCCTTGGCTCCAGGCACGTCACCCTTTCTGTGCTGCAATCACAGCCATGATAGTAAAATAATTCTGCATTCTTTGGAAGATTTTTAAAAAACATCTCTATTCTATCCTTTTAGTTTTCAGAGTAATAATACCTCCCTTAGATTGTTTCATTGGGAAGGAAACATTATCTGTCCAACCTTAGTACCACCCTAACATAAAGTTTGCATATTTGTTTGCCATTTTATAATTCTATCTAAAACAGGTAGATTGATTTTTATGTTTTGAAAATAAAAGATAACTGAAGGAGATAAAGATGAAGTGACAGGGAGATTCTCTGAATAGCTAAGCCTGGCTAGTCACATGTAATATAAAGCTCATAGAAGCACTCGTGAATGAACCCCCTCAAAACAAGTTTTTGTTTACTATGATTTCTGGAAATAGTTTCTCCATAAAGATGACTTATAAGATGATTTTTTGTTGTTGTTGTTCATTGAAATCTTGTTTTGCCATCTAGGTTCATGTGGAGAAAAATTGTTATCATTTGAGAGAATGAAGATGCTGTTATGTACTGGTAGAGATAAAAAATTTTACTAGCTCCATGATGCCAAATAATTTACTTAACTTTTCTGAGATTATTTCTTTTTATTTAAGATGGGCACATTTGAGTTGCTATGAGGATTAATTTAAATCATATGGGTTAAGTGTTAGGACACTGCCTGTCAGATAATGATTGGTCAGGGTTAAAAAACAAAACACCACTGCTATTTAGACATATATCTTTACATTTTTATGGTATTAGATTACATTTCGAGTTTTTGAAATTCAACTCAAGACCGTAAAATAAACTAATAGAAATCATAAAATCAAAGATAATCTGTGTGCTTTATTTATATAAACCTTCTGAAAGAAAATGTGTTCATTTTATCCATTAGTTTAATAACACATCATGCAACTGCTGTAAAGTGTATAAGTTTCTATTTGCTGAAGTTAAAGTAAGGTTTTAAGACAAATGAAATTGAGTGGCCTTGGTGGTCTAACTTCAAGTATTAATCTGTAAGCACTTTTAAAATACACAGTCATTTAGAGTATGACTTTTTATTTATAAATCTTTTACAAAAAGCAGAAATAATATACCAATGTTCATGAAACATCTGAACTAGGAAAGGTGTTTTTATTTACAGATGAACAAGCTAAGACTTAACATGGTTAAATAATTTGCCCAAAGGCACAGATCTATCCAATTTCCCAGTTGACCAGATACTTATATACTCTTTGCTATGACAAAAGGTAAGGAATTTACTCTCCCAACATTTACTGAATTCTTTTTTTGTTTCTGGGATTATAGAAGAAGCTGAGAAATTTCTTAAGAAAAGGAAGATCTTCAATTATTTTTTCTCTTCTTCCCATTTTTCCATATCATCATAAAAATTCAGAGGGCTAATTCATTAGTTTATTTAGCCTACTTTCTGAACCATGTTTTTTAAAAACCTATATTATATATCCAAAAGCAATGTTCAGTTTGATACCATGCCATTTGCTAGCTAAATTGTTTTTGAAATGTAGATGAATAGTTTTTAAATAATGAAAATGTATCTTTTCGTATGCTTTTGTATACAGGGAATAGGAAACCCAATTGAAAATGATATACATAATAACAGAAGTATATTGTCCCACAAATGGAATTCTAGAAGGTCTGAGGGCTGACTTCATCAAAGAGTTCTGGCTCTAATTTTCCTGAAATTCTCTTGGCTTTGCTCTCTGCCTGTAGGTAGCAATATAGCTTCTTTGCTTCATATTCAAGCATAATGATGATAAAACTAAGAATGGGACAGAATGTTTCTAGCATAAATCTTTGTCTTACCTTACGGGTATTAGCCTAAATGACCATTTCAGAACCATTCCCTGTGACACTTGGATTACATGAGAGAGGGGTAGAACCGCAACAAATTGGGATTCTATTAAGAAGGAAGAAGGTGAGAGAGGAGATGGTGGATGGACAAGAAACCTTGCCCTTTGAAAGAACTGAAAATTTTGTGTTCCTGGTATTAGAAGAGGCAAGTGTGCAACTCTCAAGATAATCTATAAAGTAAATAAAAGGTGGAGATGTGAGGGCTGTCCAGAAAAAAATCTAGCCACGTATTATGTGGCTGGATACTTTGCAGACAGCCCTCGTATATAAGATACAAAAGTGACATATGGCCTTGGAAATTATCAGTTGTGGTGATGCATGTTGTCACCTCTTGGTTCAACTTGAAGTCGCCAATGAAGAATGACTTAAAAATATATTATTGAGAAAATTTTGACAAATATTTAACACTACATTTTCCAAGATGTCGTTTATTTCCAGTTTAGTTAATTAGACTTTTAGTAAATCAAAACACAATTAAGTAAACTTTTTATAAATATTTGTTGCATTACAACTGCCAAACCGTCTGTCCCCCCATGCATTCCCCATGACTTCCTAAGGCAGGAGCTAAGCGTGGAGGCCACGGGGGCACAGAATACCTCACATCACCCTGTATGGCCCTGGAGGATGGCTGGTTAGTCAATGATGGGCAAGATTCCTCAAGGGAGGAACCCCCTACGACAGGCACAATCACATAGGGGCCATCAGGAGAGAGCTTGGGCGCTACAGAGGTGAGGCACAGCCCCTCAACCGCTCTGAGGTTAATCCCTTGCCCCCTGGCTGCCTTGCTTCCCACTTATAGCTCAACCTGAGATCTGATGGGATGAGTTTAACCATTCCCTCCCTTAATGTACACCTTGCCTTGGGGATATATATGTATGTGTAAAGGCATAATATGTGCTGGAACACAATGGGGACTTTTGGGAACAGCCCTAAGGTGTGATAATCTCAGATCTTGGAAAGAGGAAGGTTTTTACTTCCCCATACACACCTTACACACCTTGTATAATCTCGGGGCTTTTTTCAGTCCATGAGGCTGGAGCCCCTTGGCCCCACTTGAAACTTATTTTTGGTCGCTGTGTTTATTCACTTTGTGCCACCCTTCCCGTTCATCCACCACCTGTGTCGTGCGGGATGCGACAAATATTGTATCATATTTTAGTGTCAGAATTGCAACAACAGCATAATAAATAAAAACAAAATGGAATTTTAATGAAGTTGAGAAAAGTATGTGGTATTGGAAAAATATTTCTTTGTCTAATAGAATAATTATGTATCTTCTCTGTCCACCTTCAAATTCATTGTTTATAGACTTCTCTACAGGCTTCAGATACTGAAATTTTTCATAGATGGGTTGTGGGGAAGGAGCATACACAGATGAAATTCCCAAATGGTCACAGTGCTTTAAGTATGATTTTCTTCCTCTCTGACCATTATTGAGTCAGAATTGCTTGTAGAAAACTTGAGCAATTATTTTTCTCACTCTGAGCTCAGATCTCATTTAACTGGACTTTGCTTTGTTCTTCCTTAGACTCTGTTTCTGATGCTGGAGGTTTGAGGCTCCCATGTTGTTACAACATAATATGTAACCTTGATAGCCTTTTAAAATACCATTAAAGTACCTAATCTTAGTTGATATATTAAAAATCAAGACTTGAATATCGAAGTGACTGCTTCAGCATTTCAGCTGAGGGTCTGATTCTTACTACCTTGGTCTACCTGGAACCCGCACGTGCTCATGACTACCACACGTACTCCAAATCATCTACAGACCAGGAGCATGCATCTGTAATGTAAATTTACAATTTGTTTTCATTGGAATTCCCTGAAGTCTTTGAATTTGTGTGGTTTATTGTGCCTCCATAGAAACGACCCCAGTCACCTCTGTTCTCATCTTTCTTCATGGGAGGATAGAGCCAGAAAAACTATTTAGCATTAATTGTTTGTAGAGGCTATTTGCTAGTTTTTAGTAACTCCTAGACTTGGTAAGAATCATAATGAGGCCGGTGCAATGAATACACTTGTGAGCAAAAGCAGACACAATCGCTGTCATCAGAGGAAGAGTAGTCTCGTGGCAGAGACAGGTAAAGCAAGCACCTGTAAAAGTGTATGATGGCATTTCAGAAAGGGAGGTCCTTGGTGTCATGAAGAACCTAGAACAGACTTTTTTTCATGAAATGCCAATTGAGCCAAGGTCTGAAAGAAAATCAGATATTATTAATAGACTCCTACAGTATTATGAAAAATAGTGTTGTAATAAATTTGTGCTATTGGCTGTCTTTCTGTCTTTGATTCGGTATGGTGCATGTTTTTGTAGTGTGGAATTTATTGCATTGTGTTTATGTCTTTCAGATACTAAAGAGTAAATTTTAGTCTGTTGGTGAAGAACAGTGTCTGTAGTTTCCTCCAAGATTAAGGATTTTAAAACAACTTTTAATTCATATTAATGTGAAAATTAATTCAGTTGAAAGAAATGAGGGTATCACTTTTAAACATGTTTTGCATTTATTACATTGTATATTGGTATACTAAGACTTCAGTGCTTGATTTGATTTAAAAAATATTTAGGGAGCACCTTCTGTATACCAGGGATTTTTCTGGTGGGTACTGAGGTACAGCAGCAAACAAAGCAGAAATGGCTGAGAGCTCTTCAACTCTCATTCCAAAACGAGCTTCTCTCTGAATAGCCCAGAGAGGCTGACTGTGATTGTCATTTCTCCCTCTGTCATGGGAAATGCCAGTTGCTTTCCTTGTTACTGTGGAATCACCGTGAAATTATTGATTGTGCATCATTTTCACTCAGTTCCTAACACTGATGATCTGTGGCTAGCATTGGTATTCAGGTTGATCAAAAATATCTCTCTGCTGTTTAAACACATCTGGAGAACCCTAAATCTTCCACTCAACTGTGTGTCATTCAAAAAGTTTAGGTTTCTCTTCCAGATTAAAAAAAATCATTTAGGATGGAGCATGTTCTGAAATAGTGAACCTCAAGCAACTCCATATGACATTAATATTCCCTTTTGTTGTTGTTATATAACTAAGGAATGATAGTGTGATAAACATGAAAGAAAACTTGTCTGTGAGGTTGGGCTGATGGGTCATGTGAAAGGCACTCTTATAGTGGATAGACTCTAGACTTGGTGCGGGGGTGGGAATGTCACAAAATTTGAGTGTGATTCCTGGATCTGACTCCTACTGGTTTATGACATGCCATATGTAAGTTACTTAATTTGATCAATCTGTTTTCTCCTTTTCTGAAATAGCAATTATACCTGTGCTGCTTAACTCCTAGCTATTGTAAAGATCATGCAAGAAATGAACAGATGTTCTTATAATGCAGTGTGCATGCAAACCTAGAAATGATTAGATTTTAGTGTGGCCTAACTACTCTTGGTACAATATAGTGTTGGATTTGGACAAAGAATATAAGTAAGGGAAGCTGGAATTTTTTCCGACCCTTAGGTAGGGGTGTGTGTGTGTGTGTATGTGTGTGTGTGTGTGTGTGAGAGAGAGAGAGAGAGAGAGAGATTTCTGGTATTGGGCAAGATAGAGATTTTGGTTCATAGGAATTTTTGTGGTGACTCTAAAGTTAAATTACACAGTTTAAGGTGGAATAAATTCTTGTTCCTTAAAATCAGGGTCAGGAGTCAGCTGAATCAGCATTACTTGGGAGCTGCTAGAAATGCAGACTCTTAGGCCTCACCAGAGATTACTGAATCAAAATCTGCATTTTAACCAAATCCCCAGGTTATATGCAAATTTTATCAAGCACCAGGGCTGACCTGTCAGAGTCCATCCTGATCATTCAAAAGACTTTAGGACGTTGCAGAAACACTAACAACCGGCAGGGGTTGGATGGTTTAGCACCACCTGGGAGAATGGGGGACTGCAGGAGGGTTATAGTGAAAAATCATGCTGCTTTCTGTTCCCAAGGAACCATTTTAGGGGTGAAAGGTTCATATTCCATTATCAGTCCCCTGAGCCCACCAGTGTTCAAAAATGTTTTTTCCCAAGACTTTTATGGTGCTAAACTCAGACTTTTCATATTGGAATAACAGACCAAAAATGACTGACAGTTTTAGTGTCTGGGATTAAGGGAAATATTTAGTCAGAGGAACTGGGAATTTATCAGAAGATCTGTATGATTTCATCTCTAGGATTCTGCTTTCTGGTCACCTTTTTTCTCTGAAGACAGTGTGTAAGTGCTGCTTTACCCTGCCTGATGTAAGTAAGTTCCACGAGGCACACATTCTCAGGGACTCAGGGCATTTTGTCAGAAATAGTTTACTTTATAACAAAGGGGAACAATGAAGTCAGTTGAGACCAAGAGTGGCTTGAGTTCTCAATAAAGATCACATGTGTATTTGAAATGAGGAACTAATTCTTCAGATTCTGTATCTACTACCCAAACCTTTTCTATATAATTGCAAATTAACCCTCTCTTCTAGCCTTAGCAAGGTTTAGGATTAAGTAAAATTGAACTAGCTTTCCCCTTAAGAACAGCACTTTTCTTCTTAGGATAGGTGAAATAATTTTTAATCCTTTCTCCTCTGTAATTATAATAGTAGTGACTTTGCTCCTCCCACTTCTTTCTCCACCCCCCCCCCCACACTCCCCGCCTGGGGATCTGGGTAAAATTTAAGGTATTTTAAAAATCTAAATGCTATGTGATTCTTTTGAGTATTGATTCCACATATGGATTCTGCAAACACGAATTTAGAGTGTTGGGTAAGCTGAGGTAAATCAACTGTAATACTATAAATTATTGATAACTCATAACAAAATCCCAGGCTTTATTTTTCCAATTTTACTATAAAATCAGTGAAATGTTGTCATAATCAGCATTTGGGAACCTGTGTTGTACCTGACTAAGCCTTCATTTACTTATTTAACAAATACTGATCGTGTCCCTACTATATGCTGATAATATTATAGGTGGTAGGTCTAGAGTAGAAAGTAGATGATTGTACTCACACACAGAGTGTACATTTTACCATGTTGAACATAGCCCATAACTCAAAAGTTTGAAAAATAGCTAAATAATTAAATGCTCATTTCCCCCCCTGTTTAGCTAATATGCTTTTTATGCAAACAAACAAAAAGTCTTATTTCCCAATAAGACTACCAGTCAAGCAGGTAATTTCATTATAATTGTCTTCCAAAGCAGACCTGTGAACGGGTATTGCTAACACGAAGACTTTTCTGGAGTTTTCCTGTAGCTTATTCCATCTATAAAGAAGGCTTTCTATTCTTGTATAGAAAATGTTGCTAGAAAGAATTAGCAGTTTCATTTTCTCCAGAGTTTACTAAGTTACTCATTTTTCTTTTAAGGAAGGTCCTAACTATCTACAGGTGTTCAGCCTCCTAACATTTCAATTTATTTTCAGCTTTTGAGTGTTTACTATCAGGTTTTAGTCACATAGTAATTCCTCCCTTAAAGAAGTCTGCTGTATATAACGTTAAGGCAGAGTTGTCATGACTGTTATGCTGTGTCCTAAGCCAAATACAGTTCTCAGCATTCCAAGGTTACGTGAATACACAGAAGTAATTATTTTCAGATGTTGACATTGTACTTAGCGCTTTAGTAATATAAGAAAATATGGCTCAAAAGTCATTCATCTGAAAAGCAATGCAAAATATCCTGCAGATAAATATGGTATGCATTCAGACATATACTGTAATGTAAAAATATTGGAGTAATTTAGTTATCTGTCATAATATCTTCATAACATAGGATATGTTCTGAAATAGCCTGTTTCTTAGAACACAACTACAGTTCAGAGATGATATGTCGTTTTTCCAGTCCAGTAACTGCTGTTCAGCACAGAGCCTGACCCCTGATTCTTAGCTTCTCTTGTCATTTAATATGTTCTGTCTTTAAGTCAGCTATAAAAGTTAAAAAATCGAAATCTTCACTTACTTTCAAAGTACAATTTTTTCATAATGTCCATAAAATGACAATAGGACTATTAAAGCCCTATTCATCTCAGATTGTTTTGGAAGGAAGGGGTTGTGAGCAGTAAGGTTTAACTGTTAGAGAGACCAAGACAAAGTTGGAAAAATGCTCAAATTTATTTTTGTCCTCACATTTATATATGAGGACAAAATTCAATATGAATTTTATTTATATTAAACTTTTCTTCCTGTCAATAAAAAAAGAAATAGGGATTTTCTTATACCCACAGTGTTGATTCTTTACATTTATGAAAGCAAAAAATATTTTAGCATTTAATTATTCAATTTTTACAGTAACATTGGAAAAAAATCTAAAAAATACCTTGTTTGATAATATGATGTATTGCATTTGAAAATATTCAGATCACTGATTATTCTTGACTGCTTATTTAGCAAAGCAAAATGTTTCAATTTACAGTATTATAAATGCTTTGGGTAAATGGGGGTGTCTGCTAAGTTTTTACTCTTAGCTACATATTTCTCTTTTTATCTTGTAGTCTTGCAATGCACAATTCAAAGTGTTTGCGAAGTACAAGGAGTTTATTGTATTAACTATCTGTTTTGAATTATAAATTTGAAAAGAAAATGGGACTTCCTTTCTGTCCCCCAACCCAAGAGACAGATTTTCCATGACAGAATAGTTTTAAACAGGAGGATATTGCATAAGTCGATCTGGAAAAAATAGAGACAGACAGCTAGCATTATCCAATAAAGCTTTGCTTTGTGACGTTTTTTGTGTTATTGTTTACATGAATTATAGTTAGTCATATATGTATAACATATAACTTAAGTTATAATTTCCAGACCCATTTGGATATACTTTCAAAATCAAGAATTTTTTTTTGTTTGCTTTTTTGTTTCTGATTGCTTTTATTCAGGCACACTATAAAATTTTTTTTAAAAATTCATAATATAATGTAAGAACCAAAGAAATCTAATTAAGCTTTGACTGTAATGAGTATGAAAGAAAAACCTATGCAAGGGACATTCGAAAGAATTAACATTTGTGACATGTATGAAAAGTTGATGCCCAGTTTTTATGTTTTACATGTAATAGTTAGAATTTAGTTTTACTCTCCAAAAGACTTAAATTCCAAAGTTAATTTACCATGGAAAAGAAATGGTGGGATGGCTCAAATATCCTACACATTGCTCTGGGCGGGCTCCTAAAAAGTTCATGGGGTAGAGATCAAGCTACTGTAGTATGTGGCGCAAGTTGAACTTGTAGCCAGAGACCAGGGCCTTGACCACTAGCCTCTATTTCCTAAACCTTTGGTACCACAGAGAATGCTGTGCATTTCATACAGTAAGCTGTGATCACTAATGGGGTATTTTTGAGCAGGATGAGCCATGTGTTTCTCCCAATTACTCTCTTTGCCTCATCTCTCCTATTCACACACACTCTTCTCTTCAGCCCTGCCTTCAAACTAGAGAGAAACCTTTCAAGATTACACATCTGATTGTAGAGTGCAGTTGCTCCCAAACTTAACAGTATTTCTGCGTCTACAGCATGTTTCCTGCTCCTTCCCACGGTGCACAAGGCCCTGCCAATCTATATAGCTTCATTTGGAACTATTTCCCATTCTCTCAAGTCTCCTTGTCCTCTCATTTCTCTACTTTACTTAGCTTAGTGCCTCTATCTTGAGGACCCTTCCTCACCTCTGGATACCCCCATCCCCTTCTGCTGTTATCACTTGTTGTTAATTATTGAACCACTTTTGACCCTTTCGTTTAGAGAATTTTTATGAGTTTATTTGAGCCCAAACTGACCACAGTTGCTGGGAAGCAAGATCTCAAGCGCTTCCAGGATAATAGCTTGCAGTTCCTTTTGTATACTTGGTATTAGGAGGGAATTTAAGGAAGATTACATGAAGGTGGAGGGAGGAAGGTGGGCAGTAGATTACAGGATGGTTAAGATTATGTGCTCTCTTGAGGGTGGTTATGCCTTGGACAGGTACTACTTCTGGCATTTCAAAGGTGTGTTAATCTAGAGGCATAAGAACAATGGACAGGGCTGGCTTACAGTGTTTTCACTGAAGACGTTCTAGGCCTGGGGTGTGACTGCCCATCATGACCTGCCCAGTGAGGAGTTTAGGCTATATTACAGTACCCCTCTTTCATGCACAGTTCATATAAAATTGGAAAATGTATTTCCAGACATGCAGTTCTATATCAAAATGGAATTTAACTAGTGACACTTCCTATTCTATATTAAAATGGCTTTTAAAATTATTTAATGTAGGTTGTTTTTTGTCTTTTTAAATTTTTTCATACTTTCATTGTGCCATATGATCACAACCAGATACATATGTACGTGTATAGTACACAGAATAGGCTAACTTAGGTTGTGATAACAGCAACCACAAAATTGTTAGTGGCTTATAACAAAAAGGATCTTTCTCTTATTTCCACGCAGTTTGGGAGGAAGACTGGACAGGTTCTCGCAGTTACTTCTGAAGGAAGGGAGCTCCACTTGACACATGCTTCCCCGGTCACCTGCGTAGGGAAAGAGAACACAGTGAATCACACATTGGCTCCAATGTATCTATTGTGTGAATACATTTCACTGACTTCATGTAGCCTCACTAAATGTCAAGGAGACAGAGAAGTGCAATCATACCATGTGGTAGAAAGCAGAGAACAAACAGAAATATTATGTCAGCAGCACTCCTGGATGTTAAAGATTAGAAATTGCAGGTCAATTCTTTTGAAATTTGTGTTTCATAGCAGTTTGTAAAAATATAGTCAAATCTAGCAGTTTGGAAATTAAGACTAGAAAAGTGTAAGATGCAATTATGTGTCTTTTGAAATCATTATCTCAGTTGAAAACAGTGAATTTGCAGTATGTGCTTAAACTTAAAGTAAGCACTTAGTGACTGAGCACAAAAATGTGTTAAAACCATCTTGTCCACTGATGGTGTCAAAGAAAAAGACAGTGTCACAGCAAATAGGTTGAGTTACCTTTGGATTATATATCATGCTTGAAGCCTCCTTTTTTTTTTTTTTTTTTTTTTTTTCTGGGAGGGAAACCATGATTGTTATTGAGAATTCATCTGTCAAAGGCAATGAGAGAGTTTGAATGAGTCAAAATTTCACATGGAATTGCTACTCTACAGTTATGTTGAATTTTATATAAAAACACCTATTTCTTAATATTTATTTGGTCTATTTTCGGTTGGCGATACTAATTGCTGTTATTTATTTTGTGTGTGTGTGTGTGTGTGTGTGTGTGAAAACAAGTTATATAGGAATGTATTTGATGGGCATTTAATATAAATGTAGCATTGGAGAGAAATCTTACTCTGTCCTATTATGCATATTACTAAATTGTATCCCTGTAGTCGTCCCTGCTAACTTGATATAGAAGCTTGATTACCTGCATAGGTATGTAAGAAGGTGTGGGTGAGAGGATCAATTAAGTATATAGCTATACTAGAATTATTTGCTGGGATAAGCTTCTTAGGAAATACCTTATTATCTGGAATGAATGATTTTAAGTGTGACCAAGTATACAAACATAAAATAAGGAAATCTAAAAGTAGTATCTGTTTGATCCAAAAAATATAACCAGTAACTGCTTTTTCCTGTGTTTTGTTTATATTGCACAGCATGAATACCTCCTTCCATTTCTTACATGTAAGTTAAATATGTATGAGTAGATTCCTTAGCTTTCCTTTGCTTCACAGTAATTGTGCTCAAAATTATCAAGAGAGATGTTAGCTTAAGTTAAATATTAAATATAGAAATTACAAAATAAACTCCTCCCTGAGCATAAAATTTCTTTTTATAAAGATAAGTAGGTATTAATTGTTGGTCTGCTTTTTTTTCATTTAGCAAATACAGAACATCATTCTTTTGCCTCTCAAAAAATTGTTCAGAACTTCCCCTGAATGTTTGCATTTCCATAACTATTAAAAGAACAACTGGTTTGTGTGTGCCAGGTTTATATCCATTTAAAGGCAGGGCCATTCAGTTAGCTTCTTTGCAGCAAAATGAGAGAAGGAAAATGAGGGAGAACCTGTCACTCTTGATTTATGTACCAGAAAGTTAAAGGACGGGAGAACTTTAAAACTATGAAATACAAAAAAATTAAGTTCCTATTCTCAGTAGTGGCACATGGAGAGATTTCAAGATGATACACCCCATAATTCATTTCCTTTATATTGTGTAATCAACCAAGTATTCGCCAAGTACCTAACGTACCTGTGGCTGAGCTTTCATTTCTGCCTTGCTTTTCTGGTCCCTCCTCCCCGAGCAGGTCCCAATCTCTCTGTTATAAATATCAGTTTTCTCTGTGCATTCAATATGTCTTTTCTCTAGTAGACCTTCACACTGCCCACTTTTCCTTTCTGGCTCTGAATATCCATGAACAACAAGTAGCCATTACTCTTAAACTCACAAGCTCATGCACCATACAAAAACAAACAAAACCAGTTGGTGGTATTGGTTTTTATCAGCCCATTTACGTTCTGAGGAGTCTAGTCAACCAGACGAGTTTGTATTGAAACTCATTGACATTGTGCATCCTTCACTACGTGTCCTACATGTAGCAGAGGTTTTAAGAATATTATTGAGTTGACCACAAATTATGGACATTTGTAAGCTCAAAATTGCCTGGTGAGTTTTCAAGATTAAAGAAATAAAGCCTCAGTTCTCTTTGATCTGAGCAATTCAAGACACAGCCTCCACCCCTTCATGGGCCAGGCTGTGGGAGAAGAGAAGCAGATGAAATGGCAATGCATGCTCTGTGAATTAAAATCAAATGTGATTTCAGCAAATGCAGGGAAAGGGTGAAGCATGCCTTAAAATCAGCCTCAGCAATGGAGGGAAGACTTGGGTAGGCATAGAAACAGCGGTGTTTCTATTATGAACCTTGAGTGTGTTCACAGTAAGTCAGGTTTGTGTTCTATGAAGGAATCCAGGACCAGGTTTGAGCCCCTGGGGATTAATAAATTTCACACTAGGAAACACCTCATACTCTTGCAAGTTGTCAGCAAACCCATCACCACGGCTAGTAAAACAACTCCAAAAGCAAATCAAGCTGGCAGAAACCACACAAATGCACGGGCGACAAAAGAGCCAAATGGGTCAGTTTCACAGCATCATTTCCGCTGGCGCCCACACTCTGCTGCTTCCATTGGAAACAAGTAGCCATCTGGAGGTAGAGGCTGGCATTCAGGTCTGCAGTGATGCAGGGCTAAGTGGTAACAGCTGTATGTACCTGGGCGTGTTCCCCTGCTTTGTCCTAGAAATAGTTCACCATTTAAGAAAGCTGACTACATGCCTTGGAAAAATTTTTTTCTTCCATATTGTGCAAATCTATGTAAATCTTCTCATTTTCCTCCTTTTTTTCCCTGAGTTAAGTCACACAAGTATCTGTAAGGCTTTTCCAAATACTTTGTTAAGCCTTAAAAACTTTCCTCCCAAATTTATAGTGTGCCCAAATGGTTGCAGATCGTCACCAAATGTGAGCACGTATGCACACACAGAATGGAGCCAGCTTTTATGATGTTGGTGGCATTGTCTTTAACTCAGACTCAGAATGCTTTACACAGTCGTGGGAAACATTGGGGCTGACCTGAAATTCTTTAAAAGCAAACAATTTTGGAAAGACCAAGGAAAATGGGAATATGGCTTCACCTTTTAATTCTCACTAATGACAAAAATGTTTCCCTTGCTGTGTTTATTGTTTCTTCGAGATGATCTTGGCATACCCGGTCCATGGAGTATAGAGTCATTGCCCTGTACTCATTTTTTCCTTCCTGGGGTATAAATAGACTGATGACGCCCTATGCTCTGCAGTCTGTGCATCATTCATACCGTACATCTCCTTTCTAGGTCACAAAGCTTTTAAAAAAATCAGCAGCAGTAGCAGCATGTGAGATGAGCATATGACCCCTTCTCTCACCTCAGAGCAGTGCCTTTGATAGCATCCAGACAGCAGTGCCTGGAAACATGACATTTGGGTGGTTCAAGAATCTCAGAGGGAAAAATAGCCATTCTTACCAAATAGCTTAAAAATACCATCATCTGAGCATTTCTTCCTTCCCCCTTTCTCATCAACGTGGCTGAAAGGAAGCCCTTCTCATCCAAAGCACAAAAAGCAGTTCCATTTTATGAAAATTTGAAAGAGGGGTATGAATTTTGTGAGAATTTGAAGGAAGAATTTGCCTTTTGTGAGAATTTGAAGATTGTGCTTCCACTAAAATAGAACTATGTGCCTTCTCCCTCTGTCCAATCGTATAAGCTCAACTCATGAGAGAATGCCATCTCCCTGTTCCTCTTTCCTCTCCAGTAAAATAAAAACGGTCATGCTTTCGGTAGTCATTTATTATTAAGTGCCTATGGAGGAATGGTGTACTGTGTTGAGTGTTTTCAAATGGGGCGAGGGAGGAACATTATTCTCTGCTCTCCTACAGCCTCTCTTCCCAAGAGGATTAATTGCCAGAGCTAATCTCCATTTGGGTAAGGCAGGAGACAAGGCTGGTCAGTAGCCGAGGCAGTCAGTGCCCTTGTAGTCATTGAATTTGTGTGTCCCGGACTCCAACTTACTCATCACCTTGTTTTCTCCTTGGTGTGGTAAACTTTTTAGAGACCATCAATTCTCTCTTTGAATAATCAAGTAATTAATTATTTTTTGGCGGTTCTCTGGCTGGGAGTGAATAATTATTTATGGAGTGCCTACTGTATGCCAGATAAGTTTAAGCATTTAGACTATCAGTTAACAAGTTGATGTATCTTCTGTTCACTTTAAGTTTCATTCTAATAGATATTTCAGGAATAGTGCTTTGAAGTGAAATCAAGCAGGCTGAATGTTATTGATAGGAGGGTATGAAGCTTGTGTACTATTCTGTCTAGGTTGGCTAAGGAAACTCAAACTGATAAGGAGGCATCTTTTTTTTTTTTTTTTTTAGAGAAGCAAGCCATGTGCATGTCTTTAGGCATACATTTCAGGCAGAGAAAATGGCAAATGTAAATCTCACAAGTGAGGGCACAGCAGAGGAGTAAAGGTAAGAGTTGTATGACAAGAGGTCATAGAGGAAGCAGTAGGACACACCATGGAGGCCCTTGTAGGCCATGTTGAGGCCTTTGGACTTTATTCAGACCAAGATGTGACCTCTCAGAGGACAGGCATTATCTCCCGAAGAGTGATGTATGACATGGACTGTGGATGGGCCATGGCAGGCATGTGCTCAGATTTTGATGAATACATCGAATGTACTTTTATTTAAAAGGAAAGTGCATGCCAAAATTTTGAGCTGATTCAGTCTTGCTAGCGGGTACGAGATGTAGCATAAGAACATGCTGGTGCTAAACAAAAAGAGTGTTTAGTTGGGTGTGCGAGAACTCTGCCTTGTGACTTTGAGCACATATTGGAAGTAGTGAACAGTTTCTAACACAAGCTCAGGCAGACTGTGAAGGCTGAGCAGGTGAAAAGCCCAGGGACCTGCAGAAAGGTGTTTCGGTTTCACAGAGCTTACTGTTTAAATGAAGTGTTTACCTTTAAATCCTTTCAAGTATGTCAGCAAAACTTCTGGTATGAGTACACCTTGATCACTTGTAAAAGGCTCTAGATATTTTAAGGTGTTCAAGAATGTGGTTCAAACTTCCAGCCCAGGAAAGTGTCAGATGCTCTCTCAAATACTCTCCTCTAGTTTTCAATTTTTTTTTCTTTTGGAAGATAGGGCCAATGACTTTTTTGAATGTCAACAGATCTCACACCAAGAGGGGATTCATTTCCTTCTTTTAATTTCACCAGATTACATGGCCCCTTGTTGTTTAGAAAAATTTTCTCCTGTATAAGATTAGAGTGCTGCACTTCTTTGGGAAATAGCCAAATTTTATATTCCTTTAGGACTATTTGTGCCTGTAACACATGAGCAGTTGCACACAACACACAAACAGTTGTGTAACTAGTTAACTGTGTTTTATCCTGTCATCTGTGCACTACACTCACACGTGTTAACTTTGTTTTCGTTCAATTGCTCTGACCTGACTGACTGGCCCTTCACTTGCTGAGTGGGACTTGTCCTTGTGTCTGAACAATCTTCTCTGTCCTATCACCTGATTAATATGCCCTGCCCCTTTAAGTCATCTCAGATTAGATGTTACCCCTGGAAATGCTCCCCAAAGTCGTGAACTCTCTTCTGTGCTTGTCAGGCTTGTTCTCTGCTGAGTTGTAATGGTTCGTGCTGACAAAGTTATGCGAAGGTGCGTGTAGTCTCTCTCTCATTCATTGTTCTTGGTGCCTGGTTTAGTGCATGGAACAAAGCCATCAATCAATGCCTGTGAGTATAAGTGAATCAAAATAATTTTTTTTTATTTGCAAGTCAATTGTTTAAATACATAAGTTCCCCAATTTCCTCATTGTTAGTATTAGAACTGAAGTCAGCTATGGTGTCTACCTCTCCCTCATCCATTCATTCATTCATTAAATTATTCACCCAATTTTGACAGTTTTCTTTCTCAGAGTCTTTCTAAATGTTCACCCTCTTCTCGTTGGCCTAATTAGGGTTCTTGCTTTCTTTGCCTGTGGATAAAATACATTTGGAAATGCTAATTAAGTGATTGATGGTTTGATTACCATGTGACTTGACAAAACCTTTCAAGAAGGAGCATTATAAATATCTGCAGGAGGAATATGAGAGTGTATTTTACAGTTATCTCATCGGAGGAGCATCTGATGTGGGTAATGATCTGCAGAACTCACCTGGGTAAATGCTGACAGAGATTGTAATCTCTGCCACCCTGTAATCATGGGCTGAGGAGTGTTTGGCTTTCATTTAATGACCGAGATCAGTTATAGACAGCAAACATGGGGAAAGGAAGCATGCCAGACCCCAAACACTGAATGACCTCTGACTCCTACACTCCCAGGGCAGCTTGCATCAGTTTACCTGGATGACGTGATGGGGCTCCTAATAGGGATGGGCACACCTTATTCACCTGCTAAGACTGCTCTTCCGTCTCACAGTGCTGTGGAGTGTCTGCTTTCCTTGATGCTGTCTTGATAAGCCTGTGAAGAGTTGACAACCTGTGTCTTCAGGCACTTCAGAAAAAATGCCACAGTGGTCTTACGTAGTGCCTGCCCACATCAATGGTTTGAATCAGGTGCAAGAGATTTAAAAGCTAGCCTCATGGAAGTTGGGTGGGAGTCTTATGGGATTTTAATTTCTAAACTTGTGACATATAGATATAGACATCTGTATCTATAGATGTTCTTTCTACCTAGTTTATCATCATCTATCATCTATCATCTATCATCTATCTATTCCTTTGCTTAGGTAAATAGGCAATAAAAACTATGGGAAAAGACAATCATGATTTGTCAGAGTCTCTAAGAACTGAGTAATATAAGTTAGAAAGTTCAACTTTTGGGTTAAGAAACCAGAGAGGAAAGCATGTAAAATATTAAATACTTTTTTGGGAGTTCCCTGATGGTGTAGCGGCTTAAGGCTTCGGCGCTGGTGCTGTCAGTGCTGCGGCCTGGGTTCGATTCCCAGCCAGGGAGCTACCCACATACCAAAAAGCAAAAAAAAAAAAAAAAAATTAAATACTTTTTTACCTTTGTTTTGAATATAAACAGAGACCACACTCTGTTGACACATTTGTTATCCTGTTATACTTCTCTAGTTGCTAAGGGCTATTATTTTGGAGTCACTCTTCCCAGCTCTGTTACTCCTGCTTACATCAGTATTTGATCTATCTGCAAATATTATTTCACCCAACTTCAAAATATATCTAGAGTCTCACTATTTCTTACCTGCTGCAGTTACCATCCTGGTCTCAGTCACCATCATCCGTTGCCTCTACTGCAATAGCCTTCTAAAATATTTCTGTTTCTACTCTTGCCTCCTTGTAGTTTATTCATCACACAGCAACAGAACCAATCTTTTGAAAGGTTGAGTCAGATCATTTCTCTGCAATTTTGTGATTACTCCACTTCTCATTCAGAAGGAAATTCTTAACACAACCAATGAGCTCAGTTCTGACCTGTCTGCTGCATTATCTTTGACCTCATCTTCTAACATTCCCCCATTTCTCCTCTAGTCACTTCAGCTCATTGCTCTTTGAACCTTCAGAGCCTGCTCTGTCTCATGGTTTTTGTAGTTACTGTTTCTTCTGCCTGGGATGTACTTTCTTTCAATACCCACATGGTTTGTTCTCCTACTTCCTTGCAGTCTCTGCTCCAACTTTCCTCATCCCTGGAGTCTGCCTCAGATTCCCTGATTTAAAGCAATTCATACACACTAACCCTTATTACTCTATCTGTACTTCACTGCATTGTATTATTACCACATGATGTGTTAGTTACTTCTTTTTCTTTCGGTTCAAACTAGAATGCAAGCTCATTAAGAGGAGGACTTTGCTTGTCTTATTCACTGCTAAGACCACTGCTTGCACCAGCGCTCCTGGCACATAGTAGGCATGTAACAGATGCTTTGCTAAAATAAATGAAGATGAAAGAATGCCTGAGGAAGTTTTTGATTTGTGATGGCAGTCAACGTTTACTAAGAAATGATAAGCTGCTCTTCAGTAAATTCCTGTTATCTCTGTATGTTTATGCTAAAATTGAAGAGCGGTCTAATTATAAACATATAGGTCAACATCTTATTAATTATTGCTCTCCACCTTCTCTCTTTTGTGTCGTAAGGGATGAATGTGTGTTTAAAATGTTGAAAATATTGGAAAAATGCCAAAGAGGAAGGTAGACTATGTAATCCACTCAGGTAGTACCCCTCAAGTTTGCCTGAGCACATTTTAGAGACTATTACTCTGTGATTGATATATATATCTTTTCTAAATCAAAGCATTCTACAAATAGATGCTTGTAATGTTTCTATCAGTATCACATTTTCAATGACAAATTGACACTTGACTATAAAAGATTGTTTTTTGTGTGTGTGATGAAAAATACATGAAAGAAAAATACTAAAAATTAAGGATCAACTAAAAATTAATTGCCCATTTTAACAGTTATGTCCAGGACATCTTAACAGACTGTAAGTTCCCATGGGTAGTGATTATCCCCCATCACATCACTTCCAATAGACAGAGAGTGAGTCCATGTTTCAGAACACAGGGAATTGGAGGCATTGACTGTGTTCTGCCCCATAAATTTTGCTTAGTGATGGGAAAGTCTTATAACTTAAGTTTATTAAAATACAGAAGCAGGTAGAATTGTAAAATATTGAATTTGGTAGTATATTTTTGGCAATGTGTTTGCTCATGTAGTATATCACCAAAGAAGCAATAATATACAAACAAATTTGGAGGAAGAGTTAATAAAACAAATATGAATATTTCACCTTTGAACCATAATGTCTATATGTTAAGTCTCTCTATACCTTGACTTGTTGAAAAATTTTATTTCCAAAATGTTGATGAAGATGTGCATCTCTCTGTGCTATAGGGTGAACCAAACCTCACAAAACCTAACATGATAGCTATGAAGCTAAACTAATTTATAAGTAACAAGTTACAGTTGGAGCAATTAAAAACATGACAAGCTCAGGGCAACTCTTGATGTATTGATGATAAAGAATCCTTACCAAAAATTTTCCTGGAAGTCTAGTTAGGCATATGTATGTCTAAGCATTGCATTGTAGTTGAACAACTAGTGATTTGGTTATTTCAGCTTACTAATATAAAATTTTAATATTTCTTTCATTTTTCCTTCCTTCTACATGGAGTGACATTTAGTCACAGGTAAAAAGAATTAAGGTTGTAGTATTGCCCACCAAAATTAAGCAAAGGGCATATGATTTGGGGTGAGTTTTCTAGCTGAGGATTAGTCTGAGTAACTGCTCTCTTTCAGACTAAGCATGGAGATTCTTTTGTCAATAACCTTAATTTTTACTAGGTGCTTCCTTGATGAGTTATGCCAAAGCCTCTTCCCAGGACATCCTTTAATCCCCTTTTATACAAGCCTAATCAATCACTTCATTCCCAGGGATGCATCTATTTCCAACAAAAAACAAACCTGGAAATTCACATAAAAATAAAATCTCAAGCAAATTCTGAGAACAGACTTGAGTGGAGAAGGAAATTGCCTAATATAATGAAAGGATTCTATTTTTTGATTCTAAGCGGAGAACATTTTAATTTATTCTTTTCGTTTTGTTTTTAGTTCTATACTTAGATCATAGGTTTGTAGGGCTCCCAATAATATTGTATCTATAGTATTTCACATGGATTAAATAGATATATGTGAATTAAGAGTAGGTATGTATATATGTATGAGTTGGTGCATGCACATATATGCATACATGCAACACGGATAGTGAAAATGTGTACACATACCATAATTTATGTATGTATTATATATTAATATTAAATATAAGCATAATTCTATACACATATTTTTATTAATACACATAAATTATTATATAATATTGTCTTCTATAACATCTACTTGGAAGATCCAGAATAGAATACTGGTTTCATAAATTCTCAACTCAACTGGTAGTAAAAGGTATAATGTCTCTATTCAAAGGTATTATATAAAGATTAATCTACTTTGGGCAGGTTTGAAGTTAAAACATTTTCTTATCTGAGTTGTTATATCTGTAAAAATATAACTTGCGGGAGGGGAGAAAGGGGAGAGGGTGGGAGAGGAGGGGGGGAAGCTAAATATAAGGTGATGGAAAGAGAAGTCACATTAGGTGGTGAACTTATTATACAACAAGCTGACAATGCACTGTAGGATTGTATGCCTGAAAGCTATGTAATCCTTGCTAACAGATGTCACCCCAATAAGTCTAACAATAAAAATGAATTTAAAAAAAATATAACTTGCAATACAATTAAATTGGTCATAGTTGGTTTATGGCAGTGCTGTAAAATTTTAAAAAATAACTGTGCCCTGATGAAACTAATAAACATGTCAGATAAATTGCCATTTACAAAAGTTATTCTCATTTCCCTCAAATTGCTGCATCTTGAGCCTACCTTCTCTCCAAGTTTTCACAATATTCTTTATTTATATAGTTAGATATTATGATTATTCTGATGATTCAGTTAGATATTAACTTTACTAACCAGCAAGTGTGATCATTGATATCTTTTTCTTCTTAAGTATTTCCAGATATTATATCATCTGTGTTTCAGGAACTTGGATACTTTAGTCTACTAGTGAATTTTCATCTTTCTGTATGTGTTCATCTTCCCATGGATGGATGCATTATTTATACAGCAGTTAGCTGTGCTATCACAAAAGTATGCTGGGCAGTGTCTGGGTGAGTTTGAAACTGTGTTTCACGGTTGTTAACGTTTCCTGCCAGCCCTTCTATTGGCTATCACACATGTGGAGATTTCACCTGCTGTTTCCATTTCTGTTCAATGTTTCATTAAACTTATTGCCACTGTCTCCATTTTTTTTGAATGATACTCCTTATATTTATACTAAATTTCATCAATTTGCATAATTAAATTACAAAAACCTATTTTGGAATGAATATGTAATAATGTTGACAAAATCTTTTGGTATAGGTTTAGGAGTGAACTGGATTATAGTTTATAGTGGCGTACGATCAGTATTCTTCTCCCTACTAATGGGCCCTTAAAAACACAGGAAATGGTTTATGCAGAAAACTGTGATTAACATTCAACCTATTGCTTGAACCTGGGAGGAGTTTTCACTAACTATAAGGAAGATAGAACAGGACTAAAACTCATTGTTAATCTCCCAGTTTTTGTATAATTATCTGAAAGTAATTAAGAAGACAAGTTGTCTTTCCTAAGATTTAGAAACATAAAGCTCTTTCAATAAAAAGCAAGGACAAAAGTTAGGATGCTGTCCATCTTTTGCATGCATACAGCCTTTGAAGCTAGTAAAATGGCTCTCACTATCTTACATAGTCAACTGTATGGTGTTTACATTGTTGCACAGAGTGACTGAAAAATGCTTATGGTAATACCTTTAGAAGGGGAAAAGGGTGGATTTTTGAAACCATGAGTAAGTAAAAGTTTTAAAAATTTATGTAAATAAAAGTGTGTAGTTATCAGAGTGAAGAAAATATGTCAGATGTTAACTGTGCTTCCTCGTCAGATGGAGGAATTAGGGGTGATGTTTTTCTCTATTTCATATTTCTTTGTAATTCTCACAATTTTTACAATAAGCATTTGCTTTTTGTAATTTTTTTACTTTGAATTATGTATCAAGTTGCTATTTAAACAAAAGGAAAGAAATAGAGGGACAGTATTAAGTGTACCCCATTTTAGCAGGTATACACTAATGTTGGGAAAAATAGAGGCAGCAGGAAAAGAGGAAGACCAAACGTAAGATGGACTGGCTTCATGACAGATGCCGTAGCCGTGAGAGTCTACAGGAGCTGAGCAGGGCAGCTGGGGACAGGACCTTGTGGACATCGCTCATTCATAGGGTCGCCAGGAGTCACAGCTGACTCAACAGCACCTAACAGACACAATTTCATGTCGCATTCTCAATAATTGTGTGATTTAGACTTTTATCAACATTATGTAATTAAGAAGTGGTCAAACTGAGGTAGTGGTGTAAAGTGTCATTACTCCTTATTCCAGACAAAATCGTCCTGCTAGAAAGCTTCAAAGGTAGAAACACACTGAAAGATACTTCTCGAGTAAAATTTTAAAGACATTTTTCAGGTTATTAACATAATTTCTGTCTCTTAAAATTTGTGTTCATTTTAATATATTTTATAGTTAGGAAAGAAGTATGCTGTGTAAAGAAAACATCTTGTGTAATTGGACCAAGAGGATCAAGAGATTGTTTAACATTTTGGAGTATGTTCTTTGTATTTGTGTTTTGTATGTGTGTGAGTGTGTGTTCATATTTGTGTGTGTGCGTGTGTGCATGTGTACCTTTTTTTCCAAAGATTTTGAAGCAATAGCCTGAAATGTATATGTCAAAACTTCCTATTTAATTCCAGTAATATTAGGAAGAGAAAACACTTTGGAGTTATATTTGTTTTATTGCGTATCAGTAGTACCCATTCAGAAAGTCAGAACCCACTTTAATATAAGCAATGAGAGAGTGATTGTAGGGAATTAATTACCATGATAACAGAAGGACTGGAGGTGCCAAAGGATGAAAAGGTTCCTGCCTCCAAATTAAAACACGGTTCACCCAGGGCCGGAGGCCTGGGAAGTTCATTTGATGCCTCGTTGCTGGAGGGGCTGCCGCCGCCCGGCTGCTGTTGGAATAGACTGACGCACAAAGTCGTCTCCCAGGAGCCAGCACTGCTCCACGTTCTGGAACTTGGAGGCTGAGTGCCACAGTCCCCTGCAGGGGTTCTCAGGATCCCTCTACTGCAGTTGTGTGTGCTAGAAACAGAAAAAAAAATGTAACTTTTGTTTCTTTCTACTTTCAAATGTCTAACCAGTGCCTCTGTTTGGCAGAGTAATTTATTAAAGCATAAGATTGCTAGGAAGTGAATGGTTGGAGAAAAGAGGATGCTAACAAGAAAGGTGTATGTACTTCTCTGAAGCACCTCATACAGAGTTTGTAAGAAGGATACTTAATTGAGGAAAAAATATTTATAAAAATGTTATTTCTGATGTCTTGCTCCATATCTTATTTTTTTTCTTAGTCACATGATCTCATTGCCAGGCGACACTTTATAGTTGCAAAGTGGAAATTGAATATTAATGAGCTTAAGCTGGTCACATGACCTTACTGGAGGTTATATTGTTTTTCTTAGCCTTCTGGTGACTGGAGGTGGCCATGTGACCAAATTTTCGCCAACGGGGCCGGTTTCCAATAGCTAGAGTTGTGGCTGGCACAAATTGATGTTCAAACATTTGTTGAGTGGATAAAATAAACAATGGAATGATAAAAATTTAAATCATGGTAAATGAGAAAGATCTTTAAGCTTCTGAAGTAACATGAAAATTGTTGGTTAGCGTTATGTTAAAATTCATATAACTGATGTGTTAGAACAAAGGCAATACTGTTTTATCAATATGGAAAATAATTTCCGTAGTCTTCTCAGGATTATGTCTTTAAAACATTTGCTACTTGAAAGGATGGCTTTGGCCTAAATATTTTAAAGGCCATATTGTTTATCACTTTGACTAGGGGCATGGGAATTAATCTCAGAGGTATTTTGGGGTTCCAACTCCCTCCCCCCACCTTTTTTTTTTCTCACAGCTCTCTTCCTCTGTCACTCAGATCATAAATGGCGTCATTTTGGTTTTTGCTGAACCACTGTCATTCTTGATAAAATGTAACTTTAACTTTTTATTTAAATAATGCATACCTAGAAGAATCTGCTATAGAAGTTCTAGAAATGTAGAGTCCATATCAATGGCATTAAAAAAGATTATCTTAGATGCAACCAGAAATATATTGTAGATAATATATATTTAATAAGTTATTTGGTTTTCAATTCTGTACTAATCTTTCTGATGGGGAGCAGATCTCAGTTGGGTGGTAGTATCCTTGTAGCATCTCTCCAACACTTACTCATCTCTCTTTGTATCCAAGAGAGCAGGCCTTGGTCAGGAAACAGTATCCTGCTGGAATGTAATGGCAGGGCATTATTTCTCATTATATTTAATTTTATGGCAACTTTCTTCTTATAAGTTGCTACTAAGTTTCCATTTAAGGAGCAATATAAAGCTTTAAAAAATTAATTCGATTGAAGAAAATTCCAACTTAAGTGTACTGTGTTATGGATCTTTGGTCCATAGCATGGTAGAATCACTAAGGTGATTTGTTATGTGAATAATTTAAATTTTGGAAACAGTATTGTATAGTAATTCCATCTTTTCATTCTTTTTAGTTGCTTTTATATAAAGATACAAAACATTTAAGGATAGACTTATCTTTAAAAGTTAGATTAAACAATCCTTTTTATTTACATTGTTTCCTAAGTTATATATATTAAATTTTGGACTTAACCCAATAATAAAAAGGGAGGGTAATGATTAATGTTTCTGATTTTTAAAATCACAATTCCTACTAAATTAGCCTCATGGCAAATTTTAATGGATTTTAACAAGCTGGTCTACCAAAAATGAACATAAGTTAGATATGTGTCAAAATGCCAGTTTACAAGTTTACAATCTTTTCTTCCAGAAATGATTTACTATTTATCTATGATATGTTATATCAAAATATAGATAGTATCAGAAGATTTTTAAAATACCAATTAAAATAGGAATAAAAGGAATGCTAAAGACAGTAAAGGTGATGAAGTATTTGTTTTTGCTATCTCACTACTGCATTTCTCTATGTTGGTTGCTACTTATACAAGGGCTGTCTGGGAAGTATCTACCCATGTAATGTGAAAAATAGAACCATTTATGGCTGGATTTTTCCCAGACAGCCTCATATATAGATATAGTTTATATTACCACAAACAAGGGTTATTATCCATCCCGGATCTCACCTATAACTTGTAAATTTTGGTAGAAATTACTGAAAGTATTATTATCTTTGATAAGTGCTTAACCCTAGAATTTCCAAATCAATTTTGAATATTGGGAAGATTGATAATTAAACTACTTTCTTGTTTTGAAGGTTGGAGTTAGGATTAGATCTTTTATCAGAATTGTATCCTTCCCCTCAGGGTTGGCCTATACAACATTCTGATTTAGTTAGTTTGTTATTAATTTTAGTTTGATTTGGTTATATTTTATTACATTTTATCTTCAATATATGAAGTTTTCCTTTATTCTCATTTACATGAGTTCAGTATTTACTTCAAGCTTTCTTATAATTCAGTATTTATTTTGTTAAAAAGCTCTAGTAAAATATCAGCACACTTTAGGAGATTAAAATCTGTATTCTGATTATACGCAGGATAAATTTTCTCAACATAGTACGTTGACTATGTCCATCTAAAAATAGGAATAAGAAGAGTTGCTGTTATCTTCAATAAGACTTTTTAAAAATAAATGTGAAAATGATTTATTGGTAAAGTTTCAGGCATCAAAATTTTTATGGCATTAAGAGCAATAAACTTAGCTTATCTACATCAGAGCTGGAGATAAATATGTAATCTCTCTAAGTCTCCATTTCTTCATTTTAAAGTGCAAATAATGATCTTTTTCTTTCTCAGTATGCTATTTGCAATATTATGTTGGTAAGCAATTTATGTATATTTTTATTTTATATATATATATATATATATATATATATATATATATATTTATTTTATTTTATTTTATTTTTTTTTTTGGTATGTGGGTAGCTCCCTGACTGGGAATCGAACCCAGTATGTATATTTTTAAAGCTCCACATAAATGTTATATTTATCTATAGCTTAATCAAAGCTAAGTCCATGATAAATATATCTAGAGGTAGTAATTCCTTTATATCACAGCAAACAACTTCCAATTCTAAAAAGATGTAGAACTAGGGAATGGGAAATATCACATATTCTGAAAGATTACTAACTTCACTGTTGTGTTTACTTTTTACATTTGTTTCAGTACTCACCTGAGTGCTTTGAAATATTATAGTTTCTAATTATAAAAGTAATAATGTATCCACTGAGGAAAATGTATCAATAGAAAAGTATCAGGAAGAGAACAAAACATTACACTTAATCCCACTACCCCAGCCTGAATATTGCTTATTCTGGCATAATTTCTTTCATCTTCTTTGTGTGTGTGTGTGTGTGTGTGTGTGTATGTGTGTATGTGTGTGTGTGTGGTGTATTTGTGAGCACGTGAATATAGTTCTTGTCTTTTTTTATTTTAAAAAATGACTGTTGTATAAAGAGTATATAAATTTTCTATAGCAGGGTTTTCACTTAATTTGTTGTTTTTTTCTGTAAAGTAAAACCATTTTCAGTTTCTGCCTAGTTTTGGTTAGTAATGATGATATTTACTCATGCTTTTATGTGTGTTCACTGGTCCTCTGATGTCATGATCATCATTCTGCACTTGCCACTAGGTGGCTCTGTTCTTGGAGTAACAATATCTTAAAATGTGTCCTGTATTAATTATGTTGAAATGATGGGAAATTTTATTGGCCTTATCAGCATTATATTAATCACATACAAACGTAATTGCATAATAAATCATTGAAGTAGGGCTGTGATGTTTTAAATAGTATTTCAATAGATCCACAAATATACCCCCTCAGTGGGGCTATAAATACTCAAAAAGTAATGTATTCCCCTATCCAAGTCCACTGCCAATTTATCAACCAAAACCTAAATATTTTTTCATGTTTTGCTTTTCAAATCTCTAAGTATAATATTAAATAGTTATCATTTTGTCTACCAATGAGCTAATTTTCATCATAGCTTTTCCTTCTCTACTTCGTTATAGTGACAGTGTAACTGTGTCGGACCATGAGATATACTCTGTGTGTGTGTGTGTGTGTGTGTGTGTGTGTGTGTGTCTATACTTGTACATAGGTAATTATGATTCAACCTTCAACCCATGGTAAAGCATCCTACTATTATAAACATCTACAACAAAATAAAATACACACACACATACATACATTCATACACTGAGGGTGCCAGAAACAAGTATATGCTTTTTAAGAGATATTATCTATGTGTGTATTACTTTTCAAAGTTAAGTTGAATTATAGTAGCAATGTGTAGTATGATGTTCACTCAAAAGATGGCGTTATTCGAATGAATGCTGGTGTCACCATGCGACAGGTAAGACAAAAAAAAATGGCGAAGCACGCTTGTCATTAGAGGAGCACAGGACCAATTTGAGGTGGTATTTGAAATCCAAGAATGTTGTTTGAGTTTCCCCCACATTCTCCTGACTTAACACCCCTGATTTCTACCTATGGGGACCTTAAAGGACGTGGTGTGCCACAGAACACCAGCTACACTGGCGGTACTTCGGGAAGCAATTGAAATGGCACCTGCAGTGATACGAGTGGACACCTTGGTCAGCGTTGCTCCAGCAGTAGTTTGCCGTAATCAGGCGTGTCTGGACGCTGACGGTGACCACTCTGAGCACCTCTTGTCATTGCAGGAGTCAATTGTGACTTGTATTCGTCTTTTGTTATCAGTATACATTGAGTATTACAATTTTAATACAGTTTTTTCCTTCCTTAAAATGTGTATGCAACTTTTTGGCACCCCCTGTATGTATATATGTATATATGATTTAATTCTGGTTGTTTATAATGGTAAGATGTTTTACTGTGGGTTGGTTCATAATACTTTTAAAGGCTATTTTTTTTTTTTTATAGGTTCTAATGCTTAGCAGGGTAGCATGTGATGCAAATTTTCTTTCTTCTTCAAGACTGACTGCAGGACTGTAAATAGCTGATCTGATGTTGAATGAAATGAGACATATGGGCACAGACATTAGTTTCTCATATGTGAATGAGTTCTGGCTTTTGAAATCATTTATCCAAAGCTTTCTGGACATACCTGACTGATTACCATCAAAACTTATACAAAGAAAATCAAATATCTTAGAGGAAATACTCTCATTATGTTATGAATCTATTAAATATTATACTCTATTTATATCACTAAGCAAATCTCAGTATTATGAATTGAGAAGCAGATAATAGCATGAGAATATGAAAGAATCCTTAAATGAAATTAGAAGCAAAGCTGTAACATGTAAGATCATTGTGTATAACTGTTTAGTTCTGTTTTAGTTTCATTGTACCCTATTTATTTATTTGTACATTTTTAGAAATGTAAAGTTACATGTAAGTTATAAAAATTCTGGGAGTTTTTCTTAGTTCATCAAATCTTCCTTTCTGAAGATGGAAGTCAGTGAAATTGGAGGTTGCTCTACACAGTTTGTTCTCTTCATTAATATGTCATTTTTCATTTCTACCATGCACATTAGTATAAAGAACATGGCATTCTTTACGTTACTTTATATTAAGTTGTCGCATGACACATGCCTACAACTCTGATGTGATTCCCTTTATACTCACTCCCCACACTAAGTGCTTACATGTTCTAGAATGTTAAATACTATTAGTACTTTTATTTATAATTTTTAAAAATAGTAACATTAAAATATACAAGTGTTGAAAGTCCTAGAGATGGGTAAAATGGGGAAGCAAATAGAACAAATGGTTTCTCCTTCTTGGAACTTGAGAGACTATATCTAAAGGAATATTCCATAAGAAGAGAGTATTATAAATAATACAAACAGGTGCTAAAGGCATTACGCATCTTAGATTTCCTTTGATCAATAAGAAACTTTAAATGGACATTGTGTAGAAGCCATTGCTGAGTGTCAAGAACCAATGAACTAAGTCAGCAGGTTAAAACCTGACCCTCTGGCCCACTTATTTTTCTGTTTCCTGCCTCTTGAAAAGCATGTTCCCTAGAGATCCATCCAAATAATCACTGGGAGTCCAGAGGCCCCACCCTTTGTCCAGTACATTGAACTGTGTTATGCAACATGGAAATTATTCCCATTCCAATTCCTGACAGCCAAAGTCTTGGAAGTCAAGCAAAGAAACAGGATGCTTCTGTGAAGCACACTTTACACTGACAGTTAGGATCTGTGAATGAAACTATTTTTGTTATACAAACAATAAGTTTTTTCTTTTAATTTTATAAAGCATATCAACCAAAGAAAGCGCTAATAATTAAGAATTCTTGCTGAATAGGAAGCAGTAATTCTCATGTGCTTTTCATAAGATGAGAAGGTTGTGGAAGAGATGAAAAGGTGCCGGTTGGTGTCTCACATACCATTGTGTGCACTGAGTTGTGTTTAGGTGACTGTAATGAGATAGTGTGAATGGCCGTGAGTAATACTGTGAATTTGGATTTTTTTTAAATTTTCAATGCAGCTTTAAAAATTATTTTAAGACTCAATGATGACTAGTACAGTATTTTAAAATGTCTCATAGTTAGTGGCCATTTTGTCTATTTTTGTGTTTCTAGCTCTGTTTTTGTGTAGTTGAGGCTGTAGACAAATCCGATCTGAATATAGAAATCACTTCATCTCTTAACAGTTACCTGATTATGGTTTTGTGTGTGACAAATAACATTTGAATTTTAGAGTAAACTATTTCTTTTTCTTTCTTCACCTCAATAGTCACCACCTACTCCAGTTACTAAAAGACCTGCCTTTCTCCATTGATTATTTTAGTTTGAATGATAGAATGAGATCTTAAGTCTGTGGTTCCCGTCCTATGGTTTTACGAGGGCAAAAAAGTAAATTTTGAGTTCAAAATTTGCAGATAGAAGCACACATTTCATTAGCTTTTTGGAGACTTCTTTGTTTTTCTCACTGTTGGGTGGGCAGCCTTTGTTAAATATGCCTTCCAAAGTTTGTCTCTTGGTTGTTGAACTATTTGACCAGTGTATTATTTTAATAACTACACTCAATTTTTATCTAATTGGAAGTGAAGGAAGAAAGCCATTAATCGTAAATTCGAAGTTATTGGTGGTTTTCATCCTTTAGAAAACTTCAATTTAGGAAACAGTAGATAGTCTTGGTTAAAATGATGGGTTATAAATATATGGAACCTCTAGAAGGAATTCTTTAAGGAAGAAGATAAAAGAAAGGAGATCCATGATAATTCCACTCTTCTTTTGTTTGTGTATCTAGGAATCTTTAATTCTGAAATGAATTATAAAATTATTTAGCCCAGGAGTTCCCTGGTGGTGTAGCGGCTTAAGGCTTCGGCGCTGGCGCTATCAGCACTACAGCCTTGGTTCGATTCCCATTCAGGGAGCTACCCACATACCAAAAAGCAAAAAAAAAAAAAAAAGATATTTAGCCCAGCCTATTTTTTATAAATAGGGAAGGACACCCAGGCCCCAAAGCTTTGTATAATGATTTCCTATGTTCCTGCTTGGTACTCTTCCCACTACCCCATAGACCTAGATGTTTCAGCCTTAAATGCTTTATAAAAATGAATGATTATCTTGAGTATATAGAAGTGAATTTTTAAAAAGCTTTCTTTCATTATTTACTTTTCCTAAGTATGTGATACCCTCTTAAAAGCATTGAAAATGCATCTTCTGGCATCTTTTACTGGGTTTTGGACTGTATTTCTAATGCATTGTTCAGATAGCCACTTTAATCTGGATATTTGAGCTAATTTAACAGTGGAATGTTGTTCAGTGGATAAGAACATTTATTTAAACACTCATTTAAATTAATAGCAAGTCTGACTTTTGTAGCCAGCTTTGTGATTTTGTCCTTTAAGCTCAAGCAAAATAAATTATGTTGTTAAGGTTTTAAAATAGTAACATTGTTCAACTATGATTAAACTCCATTTATAAATTAATTTTATGGTATTTATTTTTTCATTTGTAATTAATTTCTAAGTATTTCCTTTTATCCTCTGAGCCTTTTCAGAGTCTTGCTTTCTTTCTTTTTAATTACATTTTGCATATTATATGTTTTGCATTTGTATCAGTCATTTATATTATCATTAGCCTTTTGTCTGGGAATGAAAAAGGCAAATGTTTGAGTTCTGTTCTAGTCTTTGGTTTGGGGCTCGTTATTTCATTTCTCCGGATCTTATTTTGTCATCTGTAAAATTGTCCTGATAATATGGATCTGTAAGATTCATTGTAAAGATCAAATGAAATGGTAAAGGTAAATTGCCTGGCATGACGTCAGAGACCTAGTACATCTGTGCCAGTCATAGCCATGAAAAGACGCAAGAGGCAACTCAAATTACACTGACAGCACAGTCTGCCTGATGTTTCAGGTTACACGGATAATCTCGCCTTGTACTTCCACTTCACGCAGCTTCAGGCATGCCAGACTTGAGAGTATTATTTCACTATTGTTGTTGTTATGACTTTTAACCTAACTACTGTTGAGAGGAATTAGAAAGGAGTATTTAAGAAGTGTTTGTTCACTGCATGTTTGTGGTGGATTGGCAGGCGCTGTGACTGACTTTTGTAGGACTTCTCTATACAAAGGATGAAGAACCACTAAGCACTCTTGTCAAAGTTTCCGACAACTTTCCTGGCGAGAGTTATTTTGTTAAATGACCCTAGAGGAGCGGGAACATTAAATAGCTTATTTTGCACACTGTGGGGCTGCCACTTTGTCAGTACGTGTATCATTAATGTGGTTTAATTATTTGAGCACTCACCATTCCACACTGAACTGGGAAGTGAAATCCAAAGCCTTGGCGTTCACAGGTGTTTCTCTGTTTCAGAACCGGCGATGGTAGGCTTGAAAATCATTAATCATAAAGTATGAGAGACAGAGCACACGTCACACCATTCCCTCTTTTTTTTTTTTTTTTAATTTTTTGGCAGATTTTCAAGATACATGTCATGTTTAAACCTGAAAGACTTCCAAGCCATTCTTTAAGCCAGGCAGTGACTGAAATTTTCAGATTTTTCTTTTTACCTACCCCAATAGTCAGTATCCTTCTAGTTATCTGAGTACAGTATTTAAGATCCATTTTTGCCTGCCCTTTGGACTTCATTACTCACTTTACTATATTGTAATGTCATATCAATTTTGTATCTGTCACCTCTTCTCAATTCTGCATCCTTAGCTCGTCTTAATCATCTCACACCTAGATAGTGTTGGTCTTCTGTTTCTAGCCTCTCACCTATCCCCATTCAGTCTTTCATATTGTCTTCCAATCACTTTCTTAAAGTATACATCTGAAGGGTATTGATTCAGCATAGAAACTGATTGGCTCTTTCTGAATTTGATAAATTAATTCAAATGCTATGTTGGTAACATTATTTAAGAATCTTATGCGGAATATAAAACTGAAAGCAAAGAAAAAAGGAAATGAACAAACAAATAACCCATGGACACAATCAATAGTTTAATGTTTATTTGGGGACGAGTGGGTCAGGGAGGGGAGAAAGGGGAGAGGGTGGGAGAGGAGGGGGGGAAGCTAAATATAAAGTGATGGAAAGAGAAGTCACATTAGGTGGTGAACTTATTATACATCAAGTTGACAATGCACTGTAGAATTGTATGCCTGAAACCTATGTAATCCTTGCTAACAGATGTCACCCCAATAAGTCTAACAATAAAAATGAATTAAAAAAAACAAACAAACAAAAAAACAAACAAACAAAAAAACCCACCTAAAATTATCTTCTAGTAAACACAGGTGCTTTTCTGTGTTTTAAAAAGTTATACACACTGAATGTGTAGAGAAGCGTAATAGTTTTAAGCACAACAGATACTTTTGATGACATCTAAAATATGGGGGAGTTCCCTGGTGTCCCTGGTGGTGTAGTGGCTTAGGCTTCGGCGCTGTCAATGCTGCAGCCTGGGTTCGATGCCCAGCCAGGGAACTATGCACATAAAAAGTGAAAATAAAATAAAATAAAATAAAATATGATATGGGATAAGTAGGGAAATAGTTATTTAGAAAATAGAAACAGAGTAGATGACTTAACATAGCTTAACAGTGCTGTAATGATTGATAATGCCTAAATTCTGAAGTTAAATTTCGGCATGGAGCATGAAGGCAGACAAAATAGCTATTCCCATGGGACAGCTGTTCTTTTATGGGCTTTCAGGGAAGTCCAAATGACATTCTCTGCCAAAAATGACTTTGGAAAATTGTGTCTTCTTTTCTAAATTTGATTCAATCCCTACCTCTTCTTGGAAATCTTGTCTTTATAAATATAATCTTTTTTCTTGGTAAAAATTTTTTGGGTATGACAACAAAAGCACAAGAAACAAAAGCAAAAATAAATAAGTAAGAGTACATCAAACTTTAAAAACTGCACAGGCAAAGAAACCATCAACAAAAGGCAAAGGCAACCTATGAAATGGGAGAAAGTATTTGGAAATCATGTATCTGATAAGAGGTTACATCCAAAATACATAAAGAACTCACACAAGCCAATAGTAAAAAACAAACAATTAGGATGGCTATCCTTGAAAGAAAAGAGCTAACAGTCATTGGTGAGAATGTGGAGAAAAGGGAACCCTTGTGTACTGTTGGGGGGAATGTAAACTGGTGCAGCCCCTACGGAAAACAATATAGAGGTCTCTCAAAAAACTAGAAATAGAACTACCAAATGATTCAGCAATCCCATTTCTGGGTATATATCCAGAGGAAAATACATCAGAATTTGGAAATGATGTCTGCAGTCCTGTGTTCATTGCAGCATTATTCACAATATCCAAGATACCAAAACAGCCTAAGTATCTGTCTACGGATGAATGTATGAAGAAGATGTGGTGTATATACACAGTGGAATATTATTCAGCCACGGGAAAGAAGAAAATCCTACCATTCACAACAAGCTGGATGGAAGTTGAAGGCATTATGCCAAGTGAAATAAGTAGATAGAGAAAGACAAATGCTATCTAATATCACTTATCTGTGGTATCTAAAATAAGTCAGACTCATGGAAACAGGGAATAGCTTGGTGGTTGCCAAACCTACAGGGTAGGGGAAATGGAGAGATGTCCACCACAGGGTACAGAGTTCCAGTTATAGAGTGAATAAGTTCTGGAAATGTAATGCACAGCATGGTGACTGTAGTTAATAATGCTGTACTATATACTTGCAAATTGCTAAAGAGTACATCTTAAACATTTTCACCACAAAAAGGGAAATGAAAATTGTGCAAGTGTGGTATTAACTAACAGCACTGTTGTAATCATCTCAATATATATGTATATCAAATAAACATATATCTTAAACTTATACAATGGTATGTGTCAGTTGTATCTCAGGAAAGCTGGAAAAAATGAATCTCTTTCTGGTTCTATATCTGCTACACATGTTAACATAACTCAGATTGTTTTTTCTGACTTGCTTAGCAATTATTTTTGGTATCATTCATTATTTTTCTTAACTTTAGAACAGTATCGTAATATATATTATATATATTAAATAAATACTACATGTCATATATATGTGTGTGCACACGTGTGCATGCACGCATGCACACACACATACACACTCACACAGGCTGTCTGGAAAAAGGTCCAGCCATAAATGCCTCTGTTTTTCATATTACATGGTTGGATACTTTCCGGACAGTCCTCGTATATACACTAAAGCTTTGTATGATGAAAGAAGTAAATTTATTGATGGACTTTATGGCATAAAATGGGAGTATTTAGTGTAGAGATGTAGGGATGGAAAATAGATTTGATCTCGAGTGTTGTTTCTACGTGCGTTGGAATGCAGTGTGAAGTACAGCTCTAAGGCTGTCTCTCAGCTCAGTGGGAAAGAGCGAAGTAAGAACTGCTGATGTCTGAGCTGGCAGACATTTAGGAAAGGGCTGGTATCCCAGGGGCCTGTACTGGTTTCAAGTATGAGCACTGTTATTAGGGGATAAACCTAGAACCATCTGATTATGAAGTTCAAGTTGTTCAATAGCTAATCTGTATTGCTTTTCATAACAGTATATAGAGGAGCAGAAAAGTATTTGATAGTTTACAGTATTTTTTCCTTAAAGTATTTTTAACAGGAGTGGGGGGCAGTTTAGGGAAGTGAGTGTAGGCAGAGAGGAGGTTCTCCTTTCTCCTTAAATTAAATAATAATAATCTCCGATTTCTGAATCTGCAGGTAGAGCCTCAGCTGGGTATCTCAAAAATTCTGAAACTTAAAATACATACTATAGACTGAATTGTGTCCCCCTGCCCAATTCATATGTTGAAGCCCTACCCCTTGATATGGTGGTATTTGGAGATGGGGACTTTGGGTGCTGATTAGGGTTAGATGAAGGAAGAGTTGTCATGGTGGGGTTAGTGACATTACAAGAATAGATGGCAGTGAGCGTTCCCCTCACCTACCCGTTGAGTACACAGTGACAAGGTGGCCCTCTGCAACATAAGGAAAGAATTCTCACCAGAAACTGACCCTGCTGGTACCTTGATGTTGGATTTTTAGTCTCCAGAACAGTGAGACAATGGATTACCAGGCTTCATCCTGGAAATTAAGTCAACCGTTCTAGAAAGCAATCAAACATTTGAACTCTTCAGTATCTCCATAGGATTTGTAGTGTACCTTTAGGGTAGAGAACAGTCTAATTTTTAATTTACAGACCAGTGGTTTTCAACTTTGCCAGGACATTAAAATCTCCTTTGGAGCTCTGAAATCTGACTGATGCACAGTTCTGCCTCGCGGAGCAGTGAAATCAGTGGAGGGTCAGGATGGATTGGTGTTTTTACAGAGCTTCCCAGCTGAGTCTAACATGCAGCCGAAAGAGAGAACCACTGGCCTAAATTAATCCATTTTCCTCTGTGTTTTTTGCTCTGTAAATCCCAGTTTCTTGAGTTAGCGTCAGGTCATGCTGTCTCTTCCCTCTGGGTTCCCCTTTCCACATCTGAAAGCAAAATTGTTTTATGGGCATCCAATCCATCTTTTCCCTACTGCCTCAAGTGCTTCCGTACTTAAAATTCTAGAATCAGGACTGAAAATGTAAAGATCATGTGCATTTTCTAGGTTTTTGGATTCTAGGTTAATTGGTATTATATCATTAAAGCCACACATTTCAAAGAAGTAAAAAAATTGAGATTTTATACCAAAATAATATTTGACATGTGTTACATGTTCCTCTTAAGATTATTTTTCCGGTCTTCTCATTCAAAAAATATCCCTTGAATATCTTTTATCTGCCTGCCAGCAACTATATTTATATATCAGGATGTATTTAGTCAAAAAAGGCATGGACCATACGCAGCTCTTTCGTTCACACTAGTGAATATTGGCCCTGAATTGAACACTGAAAGAGACAGATACATCTCTACTCTCTTCAGGCCTATGTAGTCCCTAGACTGTATGAACCCCCTCACATACACCCTCCCAGAGATTCTCATTCAGTACATCAGAATTTGGGCTCAGGAGTCTGAATTTTTAACATTCAGGGTCTGGCAGAAGTAACACCCAGACTTTCGTTATGATTTTATTATAAAATCATAACATACATGTTGATGGTTATGTCCCCTTTTTTATGAGCTGGTAATGTACATCTAATCTTTTATTATAAAATCATAAGCATGTGTGGTTATGACTTTGTAATAAAATTGTAACTCAAGTTTGGGCTTTACTTCTGCTGGACCCTGTATTTCCTGGGAGAATGGATGAGAACAGACAACCAGGAAGGAATTTCTCAGTAGTTGCATAAAGCAATTCACAGTGTCTTTAACAAACTCTAGCCAGCATCACGTATTTTTTTCTTTCTTTCTTTCTTTTCTTCCTTCCTTCCTGCCTTTCATTATTTTTTCCTTTCCTTTCCTTTTTTTTAGGGTCTTCAGTGCAAAATGTCTGTTGCCTCACAGTTAGTCTCTGATGTCAGTTTTATGCAAGGTTAGCTTTTGTACGTTCCAGCAACTTCTCCCTTCATTCCCAATGCAAACCCCAATCAGTGGAAAATTCTGGAAACGTGAAGCAAGAGACCACTTTCCCCCTCGCTTTTTTACTAAAGGTACAACTATTCAGTTAGATAGAAAACGCTATGCTCTTCAGTTGTTAAATCTCTCACTGAATCTAGTCATCCCTCAGGGGTTTTATTAATCAAAATGACCACATTACCACAGCTGCAACTCATCTTAAGAAATATGTCTCAGAAAAACAGTCAGTAGCTAGTGACTCTCTGTATCCTGAGAAACAAATAAAGAATGGTTTAAAGTCTAAATCTTATCAGGGTTGCCTCAGAAAGTTTTTAGATGTTGGAATGTGTAACTTAATCTTGTTTTGGAGAATTTTAAAATTTGGTGTAGATTAAAGGACACAATGTTTGGAAGCATAAGCAGCTGAATAACTGAAGATTCTCAAAACTGTATGTAGATCTCTTTTTAAATAAGTTAAAATGGCTGTTTATACCAACATTGTAAGTCTTTCAAATATGTATCATTAACATTTTTGAAGGGCTACTCAGTGCAAGTGCATCGTGTGTGATCTTAACATGTGGTTAAGTTGTAAGACCCCTAGCCTTTTCAGTAATCAGTAATGAATAATTCAAATAGGGAGGTAGATCTTAGAAAAGATATCTAATTTGCTGTTACCTCAGTTCTGGTGTATTGTATCATTGAACTTTTATAGATAAAAGCCTTTTCATTGTGAATAGTGTGTACATGATTGGAAGTTTGATGCAGTTTGAAGAATAGCAAACACACCCTTCACTGATCCGCTTACGAACTAGAACAATTACCAGTGATATTGTAGCTCCCTGATCCAGTTCTCCTTTTCTCCTTACACAGTTAATCCATATCCTCAGTTTTGAAAAAATAATTTTCATGCTTTTCTTTATAGGATGAATTCTTTAAATGCATGTTTAATTTTATCTGTTTTTCATATTACAACATTGGGATTATGCTGTGTTTGTTTTTCTATGACTTGCTTTTTTCACCCAACTTTTTGAGATTCAACTGTGGTGATGTCTATTACCGCACCTCGGGTCCTTGAATAACATCTTTTCGATCAATGTCATTTTGTTATAATGTTGATGAGAGGAAGGGAAAAAAAAAGGATTCCCAGCCAGGGACACTGTGTGTGTGGAGTTTGCACATTCTCCCCATGTCTGCGTGGGTTTTCTCTGGTACTCCTGTTTACTCCCACTCCCTAAGGTGGACACGTTACGCATTAGGTGAATCGGAGCGTCTAAATTGTCCCAGTGTGAGTGCGCGTGGCCGTGTGTGAGTGTGTGTGGGGGCGTGTGTGTGACAGTGTGTGTGTGACTGTATGAGTGTGTGAGAGTATGAGTGAGTGTGTGTGTGCGTGCGTGTGGGGGCGTGTATGAGTGTGTGTGAGTGTGAGTGTGAGTGTGCCCTGAGAGGGAGGGATGTCCTGTCCAGGGTGGATTCCTGCCTGGCTCTCTGAGCTGCTGAGAGAGGCTCTGGCCAACAACAACCCTGACCTGGAGTAAGTGTTGGGAAATAATGACCTTGTTTGTTTGTGTTCATCTTTCTTAACTGTAGGTATAGCTCACATGTGTTTCCATATTTAATATTGGAAGTGTTTTTGGTTTTTATTTAAAAGGTTGGTGATGTTTTGTGGACCAGAGAGATACAGCAGGAACTTCAATCTTGTTTACGTCACTTAGCCTCCGGTAAAATTGATTGTGTTACGCGTCGTTTCACTTAAAGTTGCAGTTTCCAAGAACCTATCGAGGCGTTGGGTGAGGACTTTCTGCACCTCGTTCCTTTCCCACTGTATGATTCATTCATTGTGGGGAGGTGCTATCCCACAGCGTATTGACCCAAGTTTGATGGGCTTTTGGATTGTTCACAATATTTCCTGAATATTACTAACAATACGAATAAAAATGAATGTGGTGTCTGGTGCACATGTACAAGTACTTCTTCAAAGTGTCCACCTGGCACTGAATTGCTGCTTCATGGGGTATGTGCTTGTTCAGGTTTCCAGGGTAGAATCAGACCACACTCCAAAGAGGGCAGCACGGTTCTCCCTAGCAGATCGGATGAATTCTGTTAGTTGTTTTGCATACAACAAACCTATTGGGGGTAAAACTGAATTTACTGTCATTTTGGTTTTCATATTCATGACTGATGGTGAGGTTGAGCCTCTTGTCATATATTCAGGAGCCATTCATAAAATCTCTTTGTGTTTTTGCCCACTTTATTATTAGTGGTTTATCCTCTTATTATTTCTTAAGATTTCTTTATTTTGGATATGTGTTTTGTCAGTTATAGACATTACATGAGGTTTTTTTTTAAGTATGTTCTTGCATTTTCATTCTCTTTAATGTGTTTTCGATGACAAAGATAATTTTTATATTGTGATTGTTTTAGCTTTCTCTGGCTTCTTTAACCAGTTGCCACAACTCAGTGGTTTAAAACAACACACATCGTCTTACAGATCTGCAGGTAGGGTAGGGTAGCAGTTTCACTGGTGCAATTTCAAGGTTTCATCATGCTTTCTGCCTTCTGGGAGCCTGAGAGAAAATTTCTTTCTGTTTCTTTTCCAGCTTCTAGAGCCGCATTTCTTGGCTCTTGGCTTTTTCCTCCATGTTCAAAGCCAGGAGCTCAGCGTCTTCCATCTTTACAACGCCTTCTGTCTTTGCAGTCCTAACATTTCCTTCTGCCTCCCTCTTATAATGACCCTTGTGATAACATTTAGGACCACCCAGATAATCCAGAATCATTTCACCATCTCAGCATCCTTAACTTAATAACATCTGCAGAATCCATTCTGCCAGATAGGACAAGATTCACAGGTTTCAGAGATTGGACTGTGGGCATCTTTGTGGCCATTATTCAGCCCATTACAGCAGATAAATATGTGTGTTGCCATTTTTGTTGTTGTTGTTGCTTTTTGGTGTGTGTAGAGGGTAATGTAATTATTGAATCTTTACAGGCCAGATTAGCCAAAGGATCTGTTAAGAATCTCTTTAGATCACTATTGATGTTGTTGAATGATGAAGCCTGGTTCCCTTTCCTTATCATCTACCTCTTACAATAAATGTAGGGGGAAATATAATATACTTTTATATATACTATATATCTTTTCAAATCCTGGACTCCTCCTTTGTCTCACAATGAAATCAGCAAAATGTCCAAATTCTTGAGCTGAGTGCCCTCAGTGAGCTCACATTTGCTTTTCCATGTGATTTCTGTTCTATGGCAAGATCTAAGCAAAGAGTCAGAAAAATGATGCAAAAATTATTTACAACCTGTATGCGGATTAATTGATTTATTAACTTGAAGCATCTTTGGTATGTAGTGAACAAAGGAAATGCATTTGGTTTTGTGTTTCTGGAAATAAATTGGAATTTAAATGGACTGAGGACCAGGCTCTCTCCAAAGAAAGAAACTAAAAAGCAGATGTTCTCGGAATCACTGGTGGGGAATGCAAGCGGGTGGTGCTAGATAAGCATGGATGTAGAAACAGGAGTGGAGTGATGTAGAGCCAAGAAACCATAAGCACAAGAAGTGTTTAAATGTGTCAGTTTGTATTTTAGTTTATGCTGGAAGTTATGGAGTTTAAAATCAGGTGTTTTTCTTAACTTAAATGTCTTTGCTCTAATCACTTGCGTTTTGGATAATGCATTGTTCTCTCTTGAAATTTAAAAGAAAGAGTTTGTTCTTTTGGCTTCTACTCTTATTTTGAAGACTGCAGTACTATTTAGAAAGATACTATCGTATCATTGCTATTATTGACAAGCAAAATACTAATGTCACAAACTTATCAGTACTGGGAAATATCAGTACCTTGGTAATACCGATGCCAAGTGGTAAAGGGGAGACTACTATGATGTGTACGTTCTGCTGTATAGTATTTGATTTTATCATACTTGAGTTTTGTGAGATGGATGTGACAGATGTTATGATCCCAATGAGTGGAGCTTGTCAAGTCTTCTGCAACTGGCATATAAAAGTAATATAAATATTTCAAGAAGCATTCACAGAAACTTGACTGAATATAATGAGTAATTTAATGATATTTTATAAAGATGGGAATTTAAGAGTACTGTATTTTGCCATGTATATGGCACACTTTTTTGCCCAAATATGTGAGGGAACAATAAGAATGCACATTGTAATTCCTTATCTGTATAAATGTTTTTAATTCTTTTATGTATGCTTATGAGTTAAAAGTATATGCAAAATAATACCCTGGAGTATGATAGTAGGTTTTTTTTATATAAAAAGTTTTTATACATAGTATTTCTTGTACATTGTATCTGTTCTTGTGTTTTATAATTGTTACATAAAATTTCTTGTACCATAGTATGTTTAAAAAATGCTAAAATTCCTTTATAATACAAAAAACAAGTACCTAACTATAAACAAATAAAAATTTGAATTGAAAAATTAAAATGAAAGATTTTTTCCCCTGAAAGTTTGGGCCAAAAATGTGGGTGCACATTATACATGGCAAAATATGGTAAGTTTCAAATCACTAGTCTGTGTTGATCATTGCCTGCTCTATCCCATCTCGTGACATCAAATATCTTGTGAATCTAGTGCAGGGAAATACCATTGTCACTGAAGGGGAATTCATTCCATGTGATCATCTAAATTATCCAGGACAAATAGAATATGAGTCTTTTGAACATATGCTTAGGTCTACAGGGTTTCAAACCAATGCCTTGGAGTTTAGATAAAAGTCCTTCCCCACAGAGTAAGAAGATATGTCAACAAAATTATAACCCTTGGTAAATTCCATCAAATTATTTTGAATCCGTGGGCTGAAAATGTCAGTACTTATTAAACTATACATTGAAAATTATTAAGAATATAGTTGTTGAATGCCCTGTATTCCTATCTGCTATTAACAATGAAGTGGTAGCTAAGCATTTGTTTCTCTGGTATAGCAGGATCACTGTTGGTTATGATTGAAAAAGCAGAACATGGAGAAATTTCCTTTTCTCCTACTAATACTGTCCAGGAATTTCATGCTGGTGGAGCAACCCCTCGTCACTGCTGAGGCACATTTTGAGGCTATTCCTCTCTTTAGCAAATAATAATACTTGGTGAGCACTTCTTTTCCAATAGCATGACAAAAGGGAAGATGTATTTCTTACATTTTCAAGAATTTCAAAGTCTATTGGATAATCTTTTGTAGGAAAAAAGTACTATACATTTGACTAGGGATTGCCTGTGAAATCTGGAGGTGCTACAAGAAAAGTATGACTTAAATATTTCACCATAAATATTAATACCTCTTTTCCTCATTTTTAAAAATACCATAGCAAAAAAGCGAATACTATATGTCAGCAAATTGATACCTGTAATAATCATGGTAATGATGTGATTTGCAATTAAGAAGGGATTCCAGCCTTCCCATTTCAGGAATAATGCACCCATGCTCTATTCTTGAACAAATCCTTAAATAGAATACAGTATTTGTTTACAGCTAGTTATGTTTTGAACTTAACTAGTTTAGAGCTGTTTGGCTACCCTTGTGGGTAGAAAAAGCTGCCAACAATAAGAGTGGTTGAAATTTGGCCAGAAAAGAGTTTTTATCTTGGATTATTTAGAGCTTTCAATTATTCTTTCCATGCTAACTACTTTAAGTATACTATTCGATTTGATCCTTGCTGTAATCTTGTCAGTTTGTTTTGTTACCTTTACTTTTCTGTTAAGAAGTTGGAGGTTTGCAAAGTTGACCCACTTGTCTTGGGTGTACAGAAGGGACAGAATTCCTATCCACCAGTGTTTTGTATTTTTGTTTGTTTGTTTTTAACCAGCATCTTGATAGTAAAAACAAATGAGGTATTTATTCTGTCTATTTAAAAATATCTTAAATACACACACACACACACACACAATAATAATAATAATAATAATAATAATAATAATAATAATAATATCATGCTTTCAAAAGTAGCCAGTGATATCCTGAATTTACTTCCAGATGTGGATTTGACACTTAGAAAAGTTTTTCTATAAGCTTTTCCTTTATCTTTCAGTGTAGATAGAAATAGTGCCGCTCTCAATTAATTTGTACATCCATTTTTTTCTGTTGTTTATAGACTGATAGCAAAGTATTTGGTATAAAATAAAAGTTAGTTTCTACTATTACTGTTGAAAACTGAGTTATTTATCTCTTAGAGGGATTTTTTTTCTAGTATAAAATTTATTTTTCAGAATTATACTCATGTCTAATATCTTAATTTTTCCCTCTTGATTTGATAATATCTGAGGGCTATCTGGAAAAACTCCAGCCATAAATGCCTTTATTTTTCATATTCCATGGCTGGATATCTTCCAGACAGCCCTTGTATATGAGTGAATAAAGACATTAGTTACATTTGTTTTTAAAAATTTCAAATTTGATGTTAGAATCCATGACTCAAATTATTATTATAAACAATAAATTAATATGCCTTTTTTAGCTGTAATATTCAAGAGAAACACTGCTTATATTAAACTGGAAAAAAAATAATGCTTTTCTGTTTTCTGGGTCATGAAATTTTGTTACCAGTGGTTTCTTTACTTGCTCTACGGTTCAAGAGGAAGAAGAATATAATTTCCATTGAGGGAATTCATTTCATATGTAAGCTCTGTTTCATTGGATTGTAGCAAAGGAGGTCTCTAAAACAACTTGAAACCTTTTTTTCTTTTGAGCTAGTTGTTAACACATTAATATATGATTATGATTATTGTGCTAATGGTCCTTGAACACATTTTAAATTAAATCTCCAAGTACAGCAATGTCAACTAAATCCCACCTGAAGAGATGCCATAAAGTGTTGAGCAATCCAAATGCTTAGATTTTTAATATTTTACCAAGAATAAACAAACGTGTAATTTTGTTACATAGATATGGAACGCATATTTCTCCATTCTCAAGCCCACCCTGCCTTATAGCCTTTGCAAATGATTTACAATCCCATGCAGAACTATGTGTCCTTCCACATGTAATTCAAAGTGCTAGAGACTTTCAAAGGGAGTGAAAGAGTTGCCTGTATTAAAGTTATTAAAATATTCTTGATTTAAAGAAACACTCTTATGTGTAAGAGGAAGAAACCTGGAAAGATTTATTTTTTTCTCTGTCACTGAGTGTTAGCCTTGGGAGTGAGACCCTTAAACAGCATCCTTTTTGCAAAACATGTTAGCACCACCCCCTTTTCCTTTATAGCAACCAGAACTGCAGCTTAAAAGTCTTTTCATGATTCATCTGCTCCAACAGCTTGCCTTTCTTCTTTGTCACCAGAGAAAGCCATTCCTCTCAGATCTCATCTTCTGCCAGAAGCCACAAATTGGCTTTTTGAAATCTTGGAAGTACTCATTTCTCAAATAATTAATTAAAAACAAATTAAGTAAAATGTGTCAGGTTTTAAGGTTTTACAGATGACTCATGTTCTTCCAAACTAGTCTGACTTGAATTGCAATGTTGATCACAATGATTGTAAGAGAAGGGTAATTAATGTTCAGAATTGTTCTTCTGTACATTTTTATTTTAAAGTGCGCTTAGGAATAAGGATGGTTTATTCTTTTTTTTTTTTTTAAATTCATTTTTATTGTTAGACTTATTGGGGTGACATCTGTTAGCAAGGATTACATAGGTTTCAGGCATACAATTCTACAGTGCATTGTCAACTTGATGTATAATAAGGTTTATTCTTATTGATGGCGTGGTCCATGTGGAATAAACAGGGGAGCCATGTTTGTAGGCAGCCTGCTAAGTTGGAAGGAACCACGATTCAGAAGAGGATACTGAGAAGATAAATATAGTGATGGTTGTAATCAGACATAAACACCCCAGGCGGCCATTTGTAGTTTATATACCTTCATCAGATCAAGCATCTGGACACACTTAGGTAATGTCACATGGTTAGTAAATTCCTGGATGTGGGCCCATGACTCTACCCACTGCACATACTACCGTCAGTGATGACCCTTATTTTTGTGTATGTGCGGTATTTTCAGTGCCTAGTATAGGGTTTGGCACTCCATAAGGGCTCAGTAAAATTGGATGTCTCCCACACAGTTAAAAATTACCTGTAAATATAAGTATGTCAAAGTTTATTGTAACTGTAAAAATTTCCAGGAAATAACATTTTCTATCCAAATATACTACATATTTTGAAAGATCATCAAAATGACATTTCTTCTTTGCAATCAGCACAAATTTTAATGGAATAATTATATGTTACAAAATTCTTACAAACACCAGGAACATGCCAGTATTTTATAAGTTGCAATTCAGTATTATTAATAACAGTGTAAAAGTTTCTCTTTTACTGTGAACCGCAGTCATTTGCAGGTCAAAAATCTGGCATACGCATTTCGCCTAGATTTTTTGGATAGTCGAGAAGACTTCCAGCCTTCTGATGGTGCTCATGCATTTTCTGACCTGATCTTAATAAAAGAGCTGATAGTAATTCCACTAATTTGAAAATGTTTACCTCTGACATTGTCAACATTTATTAAAACTCACAATCTCATGGCCAGCTTTCTTATCTATACTTTTGCTTAGAAAAACAACAATTAGGTGTACTGACAGGATTTTTCAGGTAATGCTGCTATATTTGTTAGGAGTAACAGTTGAGAGATGGTATCTATTCTAAATGTTCTTCCCTCTAAAAAGTTTTTAGTTATTCTCTTAAAAAGTGGTCAACACAGTTAATAAGATTTTTAAAAAAAACACTGAATGAATCATTTTTTGTGTGTGTGAAGTGCACAAAATATAGTGTGTTCTAAAAGGCACACTAATGGACTCTTCTCTTTTTATAGGTATACAAGGGGGGACCCTAAAAAAACAGAATTATCTTCTGGAGCATGGCCCCCTGGTAGTTTAAAGGCTTTCCCTGCTGAGTGTTCTAGGAACCCATCTGCGTCAGCGTACTAGCTGGTGGTGTGTTGAAAGGCTATGTGTGGCTTCAGTGAAGTTTTTTAGAGACTCTTTAAATGCATTTACCCATTTCATAATGGGTGATTTACAATGTGTAGTATAACAACACACCCGACTATACCGCGCTGAGTGTTCAGCAGTTTTTGACTGAAAATGGCATGATATCCCCCTTGCCCCAGGCCATACCCGACCCTTCCTATTCACCCAGTCTTGTCCTGGGCGACTTTTTTTATTTGTTTGTTTCCCCAGATGAAAAAAGTCCTCAAAGGCCAACGTTCCTTTTCTGCCCATGTGGAAGAGGAAAAAAAACAGCAGAAGCACTAAAAGGCATCAAGTTCGACCAGTTTAGAAACTGTTTTTGAGCATCTTGATAGGTGGATTGCGTCAAACGGAGAGTACTTTGAAGGTGACTGAGGTTTACACATATAAGAATAAATACACTTTTTAAAAATAAATTCCAAGTTTTTGGGGGTTCCCCCCTAGTAAGGTGATTGCACTGTTTCCAGGAGATCTTTTTAACACTCATCCTTCTTGATCAGTGAGTGCTAAAATTTATATGTCTTTGTACTTTAATTCCTTTCAGATCATTCTCTGTGATATATTCTGACACGTCGCTTGCCTCTCATTGAGGGCCAGAATTGAAAAATTACCCCAGGCTGGGAGGTAAAAGGAAATTAAGAAAAAGTCTCACTGCAGGGAAATATTTTGATTGATCATCATATTATCTAAGTCTTGGTTCTTTGAGCTTATGATCAAACATGGGCACATTTATAAAACGCTTTCCTGGGGCCAGCATGGCAAAAAGTGTGGTTGGGGAGTGATTCAGATTATGCTGAGGACGCTTGGATCGAGGACTTCTGCAGCTGGAACTGCTTAGAAGAATCTTACCATTACTTGAAATCTTTTTGCATGTTAATAGTTGAACATTGTATAATAAAATCTTCAGTTGACTTGAAGTTGACTAGTGCTAGTAAGCAAAGAAGGTGCGAGGTATACAAGAGAGTAAAACCAAGAAGGTAGATTATCTAAATCTGAAGTCCCTAAATGATTAAATTACTTAGTTTGTCAAGATATAATCATCGTGTTTTTAGTCCTTTTCACCACAGTTGACAAAAACAAGTATCTGAGAGAATTTTTTCTTTTGTCTGTGGGGATGGCCATGAACGTGAGTATGTAAGTCTGCCTATAAAGTTTTTGCTCTAGCTTTCTGGCCCCATTCAATGTCTCTCAGGCCAAATTCTCCACAAGCTTTGATGAGAATGTGCAAACTTTGGATCTTCTTTGATATGCCAACCAATAAGAGAGAGTGGCCATTAGTGTCACTGCCATAAAATGACACAGTTAACTGTAGAAAATCACAGGATAAAAATGCCAAGTCATAGGCTTTTACAGTTATTTCCTTACCTCCTTTCCTGAGACACATAATATAACATTCATAATTTTACAATTACACTGATAATGAATGAGGTCTGTATGGACTAGGCATGGTATAATTTAACATGATCATTTATGTCTTCTACAAGGTTTAAGAAGAGCATTTGCAAAAGTAACAGAATCTTATTATTGTAATAAATGACTGGACTAATGACAAGACGATTAGGAATGCATTTTCTCAACTTGGTCTTCTGACCATTTTCACCTCGTGGAAAGAAGTTTCCCTCCTTTGATGTTTGCTTTGGATTCCATACCTACCTTTTTTTTTTTTTTCTTTAAGCAATGATTTGTTCAGCAGCTATTCCATTCAGCTTAAAAACCATGAGAGAGCAGTAAGGAGAGGAGTATTTGTGAATTATGTTTTCCACATATTAGTAAAGATAAAACTTAATAAAGATAAGTTCCAGGGGAAAAGTTAACCAAACAAAACTAGCACTGATGGTGAAGCCAGAACACCATTCATATTATGAAATGAAAACATAGGAGAAATTCTCTTCAGTGACCAGCCTGGCCAGTTACCTAAGGAACCAGTGTCCTCCAATCTCTTTGTTAAAAATGCCACCTGATGTAGTGGTTTAGGGCTTCAGTGTTGGCACTGTCAGCGCTGCGGCCTGGGTTCGATTCCTGGTCAGGGAGCTACCCACATATCAAAAAGCAAAAACCAAAACCAAAACCAAAACCAAATAAAAAATGCCACCTGATAGCCACCAGTTGTGTTGGTTCCCACAGGTATACTGAGTAATCAATCCATTGATTGTGTTTGTTCCTGCTGCTGCTTACTACTGTAATTCCATAATTTTATATTAACTGTTGAGATATAAGCAGAAAAATACTTTTCTGCTTTTATGAAAACTTGGTTAAATGCCTCTTTTGGATGGCTTGATGAAGGCCCAGTGGGTATGACATATATGTTAAGTGTAGGTGATGTGATTGTGACAGATTTGGAGAACTGTAAACATCAAATTACCTTGATGTGTTACAGATGTTTGTGTAATCTTCCCTTTAAAGTGACATGGCAAACCAAGTTGGTGACCTGTACCTTGTTAGGGCCTTGTCCTTCATAGAAAGATTGGGGAATGAATGTATAAATAATGAGTATTTCAAATTAAAATACTTATCATATGTACCTTTAATTTGTTTAAATGATCCTCTACTTTACATGACTCAACTTCTTTGCCTGATTTTTTGTTAATTATTATAACTACCAGTCCTGGTCACTTGGATAAGAAGACTTACCATATTAATCTAAGCCTAACCAAACCTGGGACACTCTGGGACCTAGCCTTTATGAGTTACACATAAAGAAACATAATGAAGCAGCCATAAATAAATATATACATAAATACATACAAGAAGCATTTTAACCTTTATTTGTAATTTTTTTAAAACATTAAAGTGAATCCCATTTATTTCTCACACTGTCTCTTCTTAAATCTCCTAAACAGTACCCAGATTCTTGGCTTAAACAATTGATTCAGAATCTCTAGGGAAGTGTCCTGATAAATATATGTTTTTAACAAGCTCCCCAAATTACTTTTCTTTGCAAGTAGGAAAAGCAATGCATTATTTTTCCTTGTTACTTTGACTCATATTTGATCATTTACCTAGAGAATAAAGAAAAAATTTTGTTATTTTAGTGACAAATTATGGACTGTACATAGGTGTTCTTTTTTCTGCAGTTTAAAAACAAACAAACAAGCAAACAAAAAAAAAACTTGATATAGTATAATGTTTCTAACCCATATAGAAACACAAATATTTTTGTTCCAAAATAACTGACCAGAAAGCCACGGCATAGAGAAATCTTCTCTATCCTTTGGTGTGTATTTTCTTAAATGAGCAGAGGATGCTTTGCTTGGGAGCACATAGGAAAGAAAACACCAAGTACCAGTTGAGGATGAGTACAAACTGAGTTTTAGGTGAAGGGAGCAGATTCTAGCATCCAAAGTTGAAACATGCAAAACATTAGAGCCCTGTTCTACGTACTCAAGCTGGCCTGGATATAATGCACATTAAACTAAAACAAAAATTGTTTCTCAGAGAACAGACTTGGAGCTAAGTATGTTTCAGCGATAAGCACTTCTCAAATTCTAGTGTAAAAGGAGAAGCTGGTGTTTATGTAAAAGAATCTGTGTAAAAGCCATATGGAGCTGTCTCTAATAAATACTCATTTAATCAAATGTCACTATGTTTTTTAATGTTTTGTAGTTTGATGCAGAGAATGTACTTTTATTTCCTCAACAGCTGCTCTTTTTAAATGGGTGCAGCTGTACTACAGATTTAATTGGCAACAATTGCTTAATTTTTAGTCGGTTGCTTCCAGTCTTTTAAAAGCAGTGTTTCAAGTTTCTGTGGAAGGGAAAGCCTTGATTTCTTTTTCCTAGAAAGTGCAAAGTACAATATGAGGTAGGAATTAGGCAAATAAAAGTTTCCACTTGATTTTTTTAAAAACATGAAATTGATTATTTCCTATGTTGAAAGCACTACTTTTCCTAGACATATTTTTCACATAACATTAACAAGATATTTGATGCCCATTTAGCAGTCTTCATCTCAGAACTGTAAGCTATGGCAACTTCTGTCAAATAACCTATAAATGAGAAAAAAATGACATTAATTTTAAATGCCACCTGCTTTGGGGTTAATCCAGTGCCATACATTTGTTGCTTGAATAAGAACTCCGACATTTCAATACATAGAGACACTTGTATCTTGTTGTGTTTGATTAAATTAAAATGTAAAGCATATGTCATCCTCTCCTATCTCCTTACATTACTGTTTCTACTGTAATATTTAAAAAGTCTACTTTCTGACTTAGTTGCTATGGAGAACTCATCCTCTTGCAGTCCTTAAAATTCAGTCTTTTTAATTTACTTATTCAATTACAGTTGATATGCAGTAGGGAATAACGTCAATAATATTGTAAATTCTGTGTCTTTTAAACTCAAGAAAAATTTGGAGCTAAACATAAGCATTAATGTCATAATGTCTAATATTTGTCCCAGTTTCAACATCTTTTACTTCTCATAGCCTTTCATCCTTCAAACAAAACTGTGAGTTACAGATGTATAGAAAATAAAACCTTGGTTTAAAATATAACACAACCTTTCGTGCAAGTATTGTCTAGAGAGCTCTGAATATATACTTCTGCTGAAATAAACTTTCTGGGTAATCTGTTTCTTCACTCTTCACATACCCACTTGACTCATGGTTTAGCTATGAAATTTTTTTTGTTGTTATGCCCTTTTTTTGGCAATTTTCAAATAGTTGTATATATTAGAGTCTTGTTAAATCTTATCTATGTACTTCTTAATTTCTATATATATGGTAGGTAATGCAGGCAGAATTCTGTAGTAAATGTAAACCCCAAACCCTAGCCCCTCTTAGTTATCTAGTTATTCCTAGACCTAAAATTAATAAGCAACTAGTTATCGCCATTACCTTGAAGCATTTTATTTTGCAAAAATAATTTATTCTTAATGGTGGTGGCATAGTATGCTATATAATTCAGTCACAGAGTCTGTTCTAATTTTTATATCGTATTTTCTTTTAACATTTTAACATTTGCTTATTAAACAATAACCCAGTCATGATAAATTGAGGTAGCTATATCTCTATATATGCCCCCAAATCAATGAAACTTTTATTTATACTTTCCAGTCTTTTGGGTGAGTGAAAAATGTGGTTTTAAGCTTACCTTATATCTCTGTAAGAAAGGGATTTCTCTGTGTAACTCAGTGTATTTGTCCTTTCTCACTTTAATATTGGTGTCTGTTATTGTTAAAGAGTTTTTTATTTTTTGCTTTTTTTCTTGGCGTGTGCGTGTGTGTGTGTGTGTGTGTGTGTGTGTGAGTCGGAGAGAAATAATCTTGAGAAAATATCTTAGTCGATCATTAATGCAAAGATTCAGCATATTGAGATCATAAATAGCATGTGAAATAAGGCAATTAAGTGTTAACGAAATACCACAGCCTGAATGATTTGAACATCAGAAATATATTATCTCACAGTTCTAGAGGATAGAAGTCCAAGATCAAATTGTTGGCACAGTTGGTCCCTTCTGAGAGTCCGGAAGGAAGGATCTGTTGTTCTGTATCTTAATCCTACCTTCTCGATGTTCTCAGGCATTTCTTGGTTTATAGATTGTGTTCTCTCTTGTCTTCATGTCATCTTTACTCTGTACGTATCTGCCTCTGAGATCAAATTTCCCCTTTTTATAAGAACACAGTTGTAATTGGATTAGGGCCTACCTAATGACCTCATCTTAATGTGGTCATCTGCAATGACCCTATTTCCAAATAAGGTCACATTTATAGGCACTCGGGTTAGGACTTTAATATTGTTTTCTTTTTTTTTTTTTTTTTTTTTTTTTTTTTTTTTTTTTTTTTTTTTTTTTTTTTGAGTTGGAAGGTACACAATTCAACCCCAGCAATTCCTGAAACACTGGTTTGTTCCTTTGTGATTAATTTTTAATAAGTTTTCAGAGTATAATTTATTTTTATCCAGAGTGCTGAGAATAAGAAGAAAAGTTCGTTCAAACTGAGAGCGTCAGAACAGGATGTACTACTTCGGCATGTGAATTATTTTGAGCTGAAGGCAATTGCCACACTGAGAGCTCACGAGAAACTTTTTAATCTCTCCCTTAAATAATTTAAATTTTGGGCCTCGCTCATAATGAGAGTTATTGCCAGAGATAACTTTCTATGAACTATAATATCTATAGGGCAAGGCAAACATCTAATCACTGAACATCTGGTCCTGTGAATGACCTTCCTGCCCTCTGAAGCCCCGAGGTGCCTTACCTCATCCTTAGCTCAGAATGCCATGCACTATAATTTGTATTCTCTTTCTGTCTCTGAGCTTATTATGTGTGTGAGATTCCCATACTTATATATGTGATTAAATTCGGTCATTTTGTTGTTGTTAATATGTCTCATGTCTCTATTTGATTATTAGATTACCCAGAAGCACCTAAATGATAAGGGAAAGCTGCTTCTTCCCTCACAAAGTATTCTGATTAATTTAGTAGGAAAATGGGCTGACATTTCATAATGATGTGTAAGGAAGTTGGTTATTTTCTGTCCTCTATGTGCTGATGTCGGTATTTTATGAAAAGTAGTAAATTAAGATGCACATATCTGCATTTGCTACAGATTTCAGGGTCCTTATAACTTGTGATTATTTATTTCCCTTTGTGCACTTACTTGTTGACTTTTAAGTATTATTACTTATTACTACAGTAACTTCAGTACATCTGTGTTCTTTTATGATGTGGCAAGCTATGGAGTGCAAAGATTTATTTTTTTCTAGGTTAGCCAAAGAAAAAAGACAAAAGCCACACACAAAAAAGTAAGAAATTTAAATGAGCTCTTTGGAACAACTGAGGAGATCGTGCCTGAACAACTGGGTTAAGGGCTTTACTTCACTAGTACTTGGACACCACTGCCTGTGGTTTTATTGATATTTCACTGTTTCTCCAAATAAAACCCAAGGTATAGCCATTTTTAAAAAAAATATTACAAGCCTAAATTCTTGTTTTAGCCTATTTCTGACAGACCTTTACAAATGCCCTGACATTTATATTGATAGAATGAAACATTCATTGGGATTAGCAGTTCTTAGTTCCTTGTCTATACATTCCTCATGTTTTTAAAGATTACAATATGATTGGCATGGTGTTTTAGAAGTTGGCTACTTTTGAGTGGGTTACCTAATCACAGATATTAAGACCATATGTTTGTTTGAATGCTAGATATAAGTGTAGAAACTTTCAGAGGATTACTTTAGGATTTTTTTTTTTTTTTTGCAATTTTTTTCTAATTGTTGAAATAATCTATGTCTATTAAATTTTGGAAAATACAGAAAAAAGCATGTGAGAAAATGTACTTATAATTCAACTACAATATAAATAATTTTAAATTTTATCCATGTCTGTCTGTCTGTGAGTGTGTGAGCACATGCCTATATGCACAGCAAAAGGATATATGTGTATTTTTAAAGGTAATCATGACTCATACAAATATAAAGTGAATACATGCCAACTATTTTATTTAACTGATTAATGAAGGAACCAATAAGATGTTACAACTGATTCAAATGAGAGTCAGAGTCTCACACATTGATAGTTAGATAAAGAATTATTACATGAATTTTAAAAAGATACAAAACTGATCAGTATCCACAGGGCAAGACTCAGTTACTTCCCCGTGGATATAGAATTTTCTGCCTTGCTACCAGTTTTCTGTTACTCATGGGTTGTACGTAGAATGTCTCAGAGACCATGAAAGCCAGAGATCCAGGAGGTATGAGTAGGTCAGGACACGCACTAATTTATTTTGTTTTGTCTTATTTTTGCCCATTTCAAAGTCTTTCACAAATTTTCTTTGCAGCTTATGTTGAAATTTATTTTTCACAAATTAGAATTCTGTTTTTATATTTTCCACTTAAAACTAATATAACTGAACATAAACCATGTGTATTCCTTCGCACTGACATCACCATTATCCACATAGTTACCTGTGAGTATTATGAAATGCATAAACAAACACTTAAAAACAAGGAAGCAACAGCAAAACAAAACCACTCCTATCTTTCACTCTCTTTCCTCTACTCTGATAAGGGACAATTATGAGGGCTGTCTGGAAAGTATCCAGCCATGTAATATGAAAAATAGAAGCCTTTATGGCTGGATTTTTTTTCCGAACAGACCTCATATATCACTCTTTGACTTCCCTCTCTCCCAGGCACCCTTCCCCTCTTCCTTGTACTCTCTTTCCCACCTCCTGCATGGTCAGTCCAATACTGATTCTGGAGTCTGACATTTTTCTTGCTTCTGTTGATGATATTAATCACACCATCTCGAAATGCATGCAGGCTTGTTGTTCAGTGTTGGTGAGCAATGCTTCTTAACATTTGTCCTTAAGTCTTCTATTTAACAGCTAACTACAGAGTATTGCCAAATTAATTCAGTCTTTACTCACTTATTTAAAAGTTCATCTTGTTGTTATTCTCATTAAACAAATTGAAAGGGGCAGATTTTAAGAGAATTAGAATCTTTAGCACTGAGTACAAAATATAATTCCCAGTGCTTTATCACATTATTTTGTCCAAAGTATCCAGAGTCAAGGTAATATTTTATATTTTAGTAAATATTTTTAAAGAAAACATTTTTCAGGAATTAACTAATAATTCTTTGGGAATCATCAAAGAGATTGTTCCAAATATGATATTCAAAATTCAGTCATGCACTCTGAATCAGAATATAACTATTTAAAAATAACTTTTAAATATTAAAAATAAATTTAAAAAGAAATTCATCTGCTGTTTGCTTTTGAATATGGATTATTTTACTTACAGTTAATTTCTTTTAGTCATTTGTCTCCTTCATTAAGGATTTTTGTGTTTCATTTTCATGTGTGCATGAGCAAGAGAAAGGATGCATTCATTTTGTCTTTTCTAGCAATTAATACGGAAAATTCCTACCAAAGATTACATCTGGCTGCAATCTATGGAATTCGAGTAAATAGCTAGCAGACTTGGCAGTCAGTCCCTCTCATTGTAAGCAAGGCTTGAGGTGGGCACAAAAGATGATGGCCAACCTGTGCCAATCTTATTATCAGGTTGATTCAAAAAATGTTGTTTTGGGTGTAAGGAAAGCATTGTAATCACGAAAATCTGCAGAGAAAGGTAAATAATTTGTTCCTAAATGTTTTAATGTTTAACTGAACTATTTTATATGCAATCATACATGATCACAAGATACAGCATTTACTTAAATTTTATAGTCAATTCTTTCATTATACACAATATAGCTTTATTCTAGTAAAAACAGGTTTAAAAATAATGTTCACTGATTTAGATGCTGATGACAGATGGGTCTTAGGCCAGAATAACATGTATGGCTTGGAGACATTGATTGTTAACATTTACGCTCCAATAATGAATGACCTGGATTTTTTCCACATGTTTGAGGTCTTGACGTCATTGAAGCTGAAGGATTTGGGGCCCTGGTATATTCACTGCTGGCCGGCTTTCATTAGTAAATCCTTGGTAGGAGAGGTGGATCTGATTGACATCTGGAGGCTTTCTGTAGCCAGAGGTGGGGGAATTCTTAGTTTGTACGATTTTTTTTTTCTGGTGAGTTAGATTTGGCTTTTAGGAAATACCACATGTACAACTGATAGATTTAACATTTCACTTTGAGAGGGACTGAAAGATTGAAAGAATTTAATGGAGAAAGATTGGTCTCATGATTTCTTCCATTGAATGGAATTGGTTAATTTGAAATTAGGTACTGATATAAAACTTGGCTTGATCTATGTAGATGATGTCATGGATACCTATCTGTTATCAATTACTGTTTAAAAATGAAAATAGGAAATTCTTTTTACCTATCAGAAAAATGATAGCAGTTATCCTTGAATATTTAGAAAAGATGCATTTCAAAGTGTCTAGCTATGAGACAGAACTGTTAAAATTGTATTCCTAGAAGCCATTATACTGGGGGAAACTTGCTGTGAGCACTAGAGAAGTAGTTGTGTTTGTGAGAATGTTGTGTTTGCACTAGAAAAGGGAAATAAAAGGCTTGTCTGTATTGTGAGTAAGCAGAGCAGTGCATGCATAATGAGGTTGAGTTGTGACTTTGATTCCAGTTCTCTATAAATATCACTTACATAGTTTGGTCATGCAGATTTGATGAAATTTGAAGCATACTTACTCTACTGTACATAAATAATGTCCAAACTATAAAATTACATCATTATTAAATTCTGGAGTATATTGTTAAAAGTGTGATACAGTAGACTCTCTGTTAACAGGCACTCTCAAGCAACCAGCAAAAATATAGAAGAAATGATACTACAAGTACATTTATCTGGCATGGGTGCCAGTTAACTGAGAATATACTTATATTTATCTGACATCTATCAATCCCCATGGTGCCGGTTAACTGAGAGTCTACTGTATTAAATGTTTCTTTCTTTTGGTTATCATTCCATCTGAAGAGCTAGTACCCAATATGTCTTTGGCACGTGATCAACAGTAGGAATAATAATAATAATTTCCTATTTTATCAGTTCAAGGATTTTTTTTTGCAATCCAAGAGTAGCAATACACAGTGCATTGTCTAGACCTTAATGTTAGAAAATGATTATTCATATTTTATAAGAAAGCCTTAAAGTAAAATTTTAACTACCAAGTAGGTTATTGGTCCTAAGAGGGTTCTTCTATAGGTTTGTGAAATTTCTTTCGAGCAGTAGTCAGTAATAGTAAGTGGTTGCAATCCTGTTGTAGTGATACCATTGTTGTATATTGTATTTAATATACAATACTTTACTGCATTTTTAAAAAAATATAAAATTTAAATGTTGTAAAACTATAAATTATAGAAATTTTTAATTTTTCCCTGTAATCCTACTTTTCAGATAAAATTCCTATCAATGAGTGCACAGTCTTTCAATACTACAAAAGACATATATGTACAAGCAGCACAGTGATGAGGCATTATTGCCTGGTGGATATACCGAGACAGAGCGTAGCCTCTAGAACAGGACTGTCAGGCTTTGAATCCTGTATGAGCCAGGGTCCTGACAGGAAAAAGATGACCCAGGCAAAGTGGTCACTGAAGGCTTTGAGGAAGGGGCTGGTGTTGGAGGTATTAAGGGAAGTAACAGGGAAGGATGAGGCAACCTGGGTGAGTAAGAGGAGAAAGCTGTTATCACCCCAGGCCCAAAGGCACAAGGACAGGGAGCTCTTACTGAAACCCAGTGAGAAGAGTAGCTGTACAAAAAGGGTCACTGAACAGAAGCTGTTGTCATGGGTGTGCAAAGACAGCCACTGTTGGATCACTGTGTGGCTGTGAGTGGGGAGGGAAGACAGCCTGCTGTGATTATAAATACCCAACTTCAACCGCCTTTCTCTACCACCCATCCTTTGAGGGCCACTCCCATCCGCTGAATCCAAACATAATCCATGGCTGCAGGGATTCAGGTGTTGTAATTTGAAGAAATCAGCCTTTTTAGGGCAGAGGAAGAGAGGTACATGGTATGAGGGGCAAATGGAAAATTAGAAGCAAAATTGCTTACTTGCTGTATTACCTAAAGAACAGTAATTCTGTTTCTGTGCTTTAGTTTCCTCATAAGTTTGAATAATAGAATCAATAATACAGGGTTATTGTTAGAGTTAAATGAGTTACTATGTACAAAGTGTTTATGTGAGTACCACCTATCTAGAAATTGGTCAGCAAATATTATTATTATCATTATGACATTATAAATTAATTTTACAGTTGTGATTTTTTACTTTGGCAATATACTGGGTCTGGTAGAAGTAGTACTCTTTTGTGAGTCATTAAAATATTGTTATGTTACAGAATTACATGCTTATGATTTTGTAATGAAAGATTTGTTATAGATTACCAACGCATAACAAAAGGGCGTTACTTCTGCTGGGCTCTATATTTTTATCGTCTTCTCGCTCTGTGCATGTTAGTGTGTATGTGTACAGGTACATAAGTATACATATATACATACATATACATAAACAAATATACACAAATGCACACCCACTTCTCTCCTTCTCTACACACACACACATACACACTCGTTCTGACACACTCAAGAACTCTACTTTTTATTGGCTTCAGATTATTTGATTGTTTGGATATGATAACTTCTCTGTTTAGTTGGAGATTTGGACATGTCAGTGTTTCACTACTATGCACAATGCTGTAGTAATATTGTACCTTTTAATCCCTGATTTTGGATAAGAGAAAAGCAAGTGGGTTTTGTGTACTTTGAGTCATCTGGATTAAATCATCTTTAGGCAACTTTCTGTCTGATAGGAAGGAATGTAAATGAGTGACATGAGTATAGCTGTTCAGAAAGTGCCTGAAGCTCTTTATTTTTCTAGGCTCTAACCCTCTTCAGTTTTCTAAAGACAGAAAAGATTTATAGACATTTTTCCATTACCTTTAACTTTGTTTAAGGACAACCTCTAAAATATTATTTTCTTGATACTATAAAATTTCCATGCAATTAAGTTTCTTATATTTTATAAAATATGAATAATTATGTAAACAAATTCAAGGGCAAATTTTTGAACTAGTTGGTTTCATTTGAATGAGCTCAGAGAAGCACATGATAGGTGGAATCTCATGCTGTGTATGTACATTTTTTAATGAAATCATGTGACTATATTTGATTTATATATATTGTTTTGGCCTAGCACTTTTTTCTCCTTACATGACAAATTATGAAATGAATTTTTCTCTTTACTGTGGAGTAAATTTTATAAAATTTATTTGACCAAATAGGAGAAAAGGTAACATTTGTTTCCTTATCTTCTGGGATAGCAATATGTGCCATTCTGCACTGAAATAGTTAAGAATGTTTCGCCCTGTAGTGGAGAATTTAGATAGAGAAAATAAAGTTTCCACCAGTGAGTATTAAAAATATACTGAAGGAAATTGGAACAGGTAACATTTTAAATAATATTGCAAAATTGTTTTGGTGGCATTGGTGACAAACTGTCTTAAATACAATATCACTTATAAGTGATTTAGCACAAATGAAATTGTTATAAAGAAACAAACTATCCAACATTTTTATTTAAATATACCTTCTGTCTAAAATCATTCAAGTTGAGAATTCTTCCATATGGACCGTAGGAAAGAGAACATTGCCTGAATTTCCACGTGATATCTTCTGCCCTAACTGTACCTGTCTGAAATGTATTCACTCACCGCCTAGTGTGGATTCTGCAGTCCCTTCTCTGCCTCTCCTGCCTATTTTGCCACTCTTCTTGTCGTCTTTAACACATCCTCTGAAAATCTCTATCTCTGGGTTCAGGCTTGAACCTTTATCCTTGACACCCAGCAGAACATCCAACCGAACTTGAAATGCTCTCAGAATATCAACTTTTGAATTTCTTTAATTTGTGACCACAAGCTCAATGTTTAGAAAGTTAGAATAATACAAAGTCAAAAAGAAAAAATAATTATAATTTTATGTCTTTAAGATAAGCAGTTAATATTTTATGTATCTTCATCATTTATACATTTTACTCAGATGGAACAGTATTTTTAATTTCAAATATTCCTTTTACACTTACATCCATTTTATAAGCATGTTTTTCCTTTGATATTAAGGGCTCAAAAACATTTTTATTTGTCAATGGCCAGTTCACTCTGTGACAATAACATGATTTACTTTCTTGTTAGACATTTGTACTGTTTCCTAATTCTCTTTTACAATGATAAGATTAAAAAATGGTATAAAAATTTTTAAGTTGCAGATCTCTTAACACAATATTCCTAGAAGTGGTATTACTAGGCCAAATGGTAGGAATACTTTAAAACTTCCCATACATATTGCCAAATGGCTTTCCAAGAGGATTATACCAATTTACACCTCCACCAGCAATGTAGGAGAGTGTCTGGTAAGTTTTGAGTAGGATTTCTTTGATAAAAAGCCAAATGGACAACATTTAACTGATCATTAAAACAAAGATGAGAGCATAACTCTACAGGCATTTTGCTGTCAAGACTTCTGCCTGCTGGACTTCTGTTTTGTGTTAAAGGAATTCTGCATGTTAAAATAAATTATGTCATTTTTATCTTCATTAAGCCATCTGACTACAATAATACCTTGAGTTTGCTTCATATTTCCTCCTCTTTGACACTGTTAATGTCAATAAAAATAAGCAGAGGTTAAAAGAATACTGCGCCAGGGTTTTGACCCCTTTCTTTGGACTGGAGTCAGTGCTGAGAAGTGGGGACTGATTCTGAGTGAGGTACTGAAGAAAGCATGTGCTGGGCTGGCCCGGAGCGACTGTCTTGTCAGTCAGGAGGGAAGCAGTAGCTGGATATATGAGGAGGGACTCCCTCCCCCCAAAAAACAGAATTATCTTCTGAAGAGTGGGCCCCTTGTAGTACAGGCCTTCCCTCACTAGGTGAATGTTCTAGGAACCCATCTGCATCAGTGTACCAGCTGGCGTTGTTGTGAGAGGCTGCGTTCTGCATCACTGAAGTTTTTGGGGACTCTTTCAGTGTGTTTGACCATTTCATGATGGGTGATTTACATGAATGTGTGGTGTGACAATGCACTTGCCCACTCTGCACTGAGTGTGCAGCAGTTTTTGACCAAAAACGGCGCGACCCCCACATGTCACTCTCTCTATTCACCTGATCTAACCCCCGGTGTGTGTGTGATGTATACATTTATACACACACACACACACACACACACACACACACCAGGATGCCAAAAAAAGTAAAACACAATTTAAGAGGTGTTACCTATATATTACTTTTCGAAGTTAAATTGAATTACAGTAACAATGTGCAGTATGACGTTCGCTTAAAAGATGGTGTTAATCAAATAAATGCTAGTGTCATCATGTGACAGGTAGGATACTTAAAGAAAATGGCAAAAGCATAATTGTCATTCAAGGAGTGCAGGCCCACTTGCCAGGACAATGGATAGGATGAAAGGGTGCAGTTGAGTTTCCCCCACGTTCTCCTGACTTAACATCCCTGACTTCTACCTATCAGGGACCTTAAAGGATGGGGTGTGTGTGTGTGTGTGTGTGTGTGTGTGTGTGTGTAAAAGTGCATGTAACCTGTTAAAGGAAAATTCACCCTAACTTTATCCCAAGTCTTCTTAATGGTGGGTACTATGTGAGCATATTCAAATCAAAATGGGATCCAATATAGAGAGACATTAAAGAGTTTTCCTGTAAATGAAGGGACTTCTTGAAAACAGAAACTGTGTGTGTGTGTGTGTGTGTGTGTGTGTGTACATACGGAATATGTGTAATCAAGGGTTGTCCAGAAAGTCTCCAGCCATGCAACATGAAAAATAGAGGCATTTATAGCTGGATTTTTTCTGGACAGCTCTGATTTGCATATGTATATAGAATCCACTGTGAGAAAAATATTATAATTGGTGCATTTTACTTTATTTTGAATTTGCATTTTCTGTTATTTTGACTCATGGCAAATTGGCGTTGATCAATGGCATTATATTTTAATACTCAAGTAACAAGCAACTTGTTATATATTGTTTAAAAGAAGAAAATAATTCATCTCTATACTTTAAAGAGAGTTATTGCCTGTTTTACTAAAAAATGGTTTAAACTCTAAACATGGTCTGCTGACCATTTTTATTTAGATTCTAAATTTTTTCCTGTTAGGAATAACCTAACTTTTTTTTCTTTCTTCTTTTAGTACTTTTTTCTGGTATTATTTAGACTGTTCTTCAGCCAGTTTGCCATGCAAAAAAGTATAATGAAGTTATTTTTTTCAAATGGGTTTCCTCGTAGTATTTAAAAAATATGTATATTAATCTTACTTGCAATACTTTATTTTTCTATTTTTAAAAAATGTCTGAAAAGGGCTTTAATTCTCACTCTAGAGGATTTACAAATGTTACAGGTAAAAAAAAAATATTAGCATGGAATTATGTTTCAAGAATAGGAATTTTCTACTTAATGCTACTATGTTCTGACAATTCTCTGAGCAAAGAGTTGTACTACTTTTCCATGACTTTGGGTTTGTGAACATTCTGAAACAGTAAGCTAGAATAATTAAACTAGAAAGGAGAAAAATGTTCATTAAGTCAAAGACAATACCTTTAAAAATCTATTTAAAGGTAAGTCTCTATAGTACTATAATCTGTGTAACTTAGCAGTAAATCAGGGTTTATATGTTGTCTGGAAAGTGCTACGTGAATAGCTATAAAATTAAATTCATGAAGGAAAAAATGACTTATCATTTTAACCAGCTCTAAATAGATATAAAATTATTCCCGTAAGCTGTTTATATGAACATTTTGGTTATTTAAATGGAATAAGAATTTCTGTTTAGTTCAGTACAAGTGATTTGAAATTATTCATAGAATGAAGTAGTTAAATTTTATTATTCTTATTGTTTTATAAAATTATATAATACCAAAAGAGTTGCATTCTAGTCATCTAATGTGCAGTTATAAAAATGAAGTGGTTTTGTAGTGATCTTACATATAAGTGATTATTGCAGACTATTTCACAAAATCTAAGTTAGTTTGATGCCCTGGTAATAAAATTGAGGAAGGTTGCTAGATTTTGAGAACATAATGGTGATAAAAATAACTGCATATCACTTTTGACATGTCAAATTTAGTGTATTAGGCTGTCATTATTTCAATCTTATACTAAATAATGCACCTCTTATAGTATTACAGCCTCTATTCTGACTTCAATAAAATCTGCATTTGTTAAACTTTCCAATTTGTATATAATGCACTTTTTAAAAAACTGAGGAATAAAAATAATTGTTAATCTATTTGTAAACGATACTTCACAAAATATATTAATTAAAAATATTATTCTCACATATAATTTGTGAGGAGGTATGAGGTAAATAACGGCCAAGCATTCCACGATTTTAGCTCAAAGAAATTATTTTTTCCTTTTGGTTACAATTATTGATTACAAATGGGTAATCAGGAGTTATTTTCTATAGCCCTGTATTTATGCACTACCACTTGAGCTCCAAATACAGTAAATTTGTGATCCATTAGCTCATCACATAGTGACAGGGTTCTTTCTTATGTGGCACACGACTGATTTCATGGAACTGAACTTAAGAGACTCCTCTTCTGCCACTAATTTTGCAACCCTGTGTGAATTACTTTTTGTCAGTGCACTTCATTTGCTCATGAATAAATTGCAAATGATCATTAAATCTCTATTACTCAACTTTCAGAACCAGTAAGACCTCAAGGAAAAGTGTTCTATAAAGTGTAGAGTTCTTTCTATATAAAGTATTTCTCCGGGCCTTATTAAAGGGCCCTTTTGTACTGTAGTATTTTATTTACTTTGATGTAAGCATCCACCATGGTAAATCTCAGTACGTTACTGAAAATAACTCAGCACTTTGTAAAAACCAATACTTAGTACCGCTTCAAATGTTAAGCTTTGTGGTAAATTATACAAAGTAGATTCATTTTGCCTTGTTTCTTTTGGAAAGTAATGTTAATCCAAGTGTCTGTTGATGGTCCCACTTTTCTGTCTGTAGTTCTGTTACATAAATGTGAAACATCAATGCCTCAATAATTCTAAATATACTTTTAATTAAAAAAATCTCTGAGATGGTGGCTTTCCAAGTTATTTTGTAAGCAACAGAAGCCCTCTTTGCAACAAAATATTACACAGATCTGTCGTATACAAAACAAATACATGTAGATCTGCCCTGGTTGAACCGGAAGGTGAGAGACATCAAATTTATTGGTTAGTATCCCCACAAAAACACACTCAGATGTCAGCTGAGGCACCCCTAGTGAGTTTCAGTGAACAATGCTTACATGTAAAGTACTTAGTCGGTTTTACAGTGTGCAAGGTATTATATATAATATGTATAGGTCAAGAAGCTCTGAGGACTGTAAATGTATATGTGTGTAGAGCAGGTTAAATAAATACAGGGTCTCCACAAGTTTATTTTATAAATGCTAATGCTAAGTCAATGTTTGTTCTCTGAGTTAACCTCTCCTATAAAATCATAACCCATGAGAATATTTACATTTAAATTTATTTTCTTGAAAGCTATATTGTAAATTCATAAACTAGGTATTTGTATATATCATTTATATTATAATATGCATAGTATGTATGTGTAACCCTGCATAATTTTGAAAATTCTATTTCTGCATCTAATTACCGTAAATAGAGGGAATAGAGGTTATGCTGTTACAGCCCTAGGTCTTGCATATTTAATGTATACACAAGTACATGAAAGGAAAATTTAGAGGAAAATTTTGAAACAGTTTTTGTCAGACTAACATATTTAGTTTGTAATAAGAAATCTTGTGGTCCAATTTTTTCTCAGACTACGTTTTTTTCTAGTCATATTCATAATTTTACAGTAGATTTATAATTTGGTTCATAAACATCTTCAGAAATGGTATTTGATACTCTTACCTAGTTAACTGTCTTGAGGAGTTCTGTATTTTTGGATAACTGAATATACTTAAAAAGTACAAGAGAAGTAATAACATACAGAACTTTTAAAGCCAAGTGATTGGGAAGAAAGAGCATTTTACTATTTTTCTTTGAAAACTATGTTGTCAAATGAATAAGCCATTATTTTTATGTCTGTTTTGAAGAAAAAGTTTACTTACTATTCCACATATGTGTACACAATTTGGCTCATGTTGGAACATCAAAATAAAGTGACTGGTGAGGAACAGATTATTTTTCAAGAAGGTAATTTACTAATTTAAAAAACAAAATATTTGAAGCATTTTAATTCACATTTTAAAAGACTATATTTTCATTCCTTTATATAAAGGATAATTCAATTTTTAATTTAATTCACATCATTAAATGCATTTATTATGATACCGAAGGATATTTGGAGCTCAAGTGATAGTGCATAAATATGGGGCTACGGTTCTGCATCCACTTTTTGGATTCCTTTTTTTCCTTGATCACAGCCAGAATGTAAGCTACATTTCTATTTGTATTGGGCCTTTGAGAGGTTATATAGCTAATGGAAAAGCCCATGTATGAGTCCAAGTACTGCCTTTTCTGAAATTCATTGCCATGGGGAAAGTTGGATAGTTTCAGAGAGTTGCTAGATGGTCTCATTTTAATTTACTGGCCTGTAAAAGGGTCTAGTGTGAAAAACAGAGGAGTTACAAGAATTAAATGACATAAAGAATGTGAAAGTTTATGTTGTAGTACGTAGCATATGTTAAGTGACCGATGAGTGCTGTGCTTCCTTTGTTCTCTTAACCAGAAATTAAGTTTCAGACTGACAGCTTCTAAATTTATATCTCCAGCTTGGACCCATCTCTTGAATTTCAGACTGATAGATCCAGCTGCAATAAATGACATCTTGACTTAGCTATCCAACACACATCTCATACTTCATGGGTCCCAAATGAAACTTCCAATCTTTGCCTCCAAACTTGCTCCTTCTATAGCCTTTCTAATTCCAGCTGATGAATACTCCAGCCTTCCAGGTACTCTGTGAAAAATCCTGGGGGCATCCTTGACTCCACTCATTTTATGTACATCACACACAATCTACCAGCACGTCCAGTTGGTTCTATTTGCCGAATAATCTGGAATCTGACTACTTCTCACCATCTCTACTTCCTCAGCTATAGTCAAGCAAACATCATGCCTAGCAGTAATTACTACAGAAATGTCAGCAGTTCTCTCTGCTTTCTTACTTGTCTATTCACAGCAGAGTAGCTTGAGTGATTTAAGGTTATGTCATTTAATGTTAGTCCTCTGTTTGAAACCCTCCAGTGCCTCCCTACGTCAGAGCAAAAGTCAAAGACCTTACAAGGCCCTCGTATGTAATTCAGCTCCTTTATCTTTGTCATTACCTCACCTCTTATTGCATTTCTCCTCACTTTGTTTCAGCTACACTTACCCTTACTATTCTTTGTGCATGCCAGGCATACTCATTGAGGTCATTTGCACTAGCTGCTCTCTCAGCCTGGAACACTTTTTCCTTCGAAATCCACATGGCTCATTTCCTCTGTGCCTGTATTTTCAATTCTTTAATCAAATGTTGCCTTCCAAATGTGGAAGCCCCCCCATTTCAAATTGAAGCCCTATCCCCTTTATTACTAACCTGCTATATCTTACGGTTTCTTTCTCTTATTAACAACTTATTACCTTCTGATACATGGTGGGATTTATTTATTTACTATCTCTTCCACTAGAATTGAAGCTCCACAAGGGTGGAGCTACTTTTTTTGGTTTTGTTCACCAATATTTCCCAAGCTTCTAGAACAGTGTCTGGCACATAATGATGCTCGATAAATACTGACAGAATGAATTGGATAAACAACAATTACATCAGAAAAGCATGCCTAGAGTTCTTTCTGTTTTATCCCACACTTTTTATTTAAAAGGACCTTGTTTAAACAGCATATCAATTAAGGTAACCAATTTGCAATTTGGAAAACAACTGGGAAGCAATATTGATTAAGCAGTTAAGATACAGTTGTGGCTTTGGAATCAAACTACCTGGGATTGATTTCTGTTTCTACCACATAAAAGGCTCATTGGGCTCATTTTTATTCTTTTTCAACCTGAATACTTTAAGATAATTAGTCATATAGTCGATACCCTCCAACAAAAATCTTGATTTTTTTCCCATTTTTTTTCAGCATTCAAAATGCATAAATATGGACATTCATTTTATTCATTGAAGAAGACATTTTTTTCAATATAAGGAATTATATCCCCAAATAAAAATATAAAATTTTGCCGTAATCTATCTTCATATGTTTTTTTCCATGTATACTCAGCATTTTTTCACTAATTTTATGTTAGTACACATGCATCCTGTCACCAGATCTTAAACTGCCCTTCTTATGTTGGATTTGTGACATTGTGCATCATCAAGAGCTGTTCTCCAAATGCAGATTCAATTACATCTAACAAACAGGACAAATATCTAATCTGCCACCATTAAAGCTGTATTAACCTGCTTCTATCTGATGGGGGCTTGAATAATAGAGCAAGACCACATCTGTGTCTACAGCTGCTTCCTTTTAGGCAAAGAACCATAGCATAATATTCTGGACAACTGCCTTTTAAAGAGTCTGTACATAAAGCATACTTTTAGGTTATCAGGCAAAGCCTGTCCTCTAGTTCACCATTCGTTTTCTCCCTTACAGAGTGCCCACTTTGTTTGTCTTTTACGGGTACCTCCTGCATTACCTTCTGTTTCTCTCATTAAAACCTCTCTTCCAGAAGCAATCTATCATTTATGTCTTAGTGTGAACTATTTATCCTGGAACTATTTGCTTTTATAGTTTATGTCCAACTAAATAGATAGTCTCTTTTCCATTAAAAACTGGATAAGAATAAGTTGGTAGGAAAACTAATTTGAGAGAGCTTTTTTGATAGTCCAACAGGCATTTCAGCTCACTCCATTGTTTTATGGTGTTTCATCATGAACTGAAGATTTTACATCTCCTGATTATTTTGTTGCTAGATGACATGTAATGTTTTCTTTCTCATTATTAAATATCTTTTCTCCTTTAATAGTTCAGCTTCAAAAATCTTGAAATTAATAGAATCAAAATAAAAATCACATATGTTTCTCGTGCTCTCTAGAAATCATTATTACAACACTGGTCTTAATTCACAGGTACTAGAATTAGGTGTATTTGAATTACTTACAAAATTGATATGTGAAAAAAGAGTATTTTATTTAATTCACATTATTTTATTATAGAGCTGAACATTTTATGTTGATCAGCTATTTGGATTTTCTCTCGTTAATTATCTTCTCATTAACATTTTAAATATTAATAATATTTGTTCTATTGATGATAAAGCATTTAAAATGTATTGCTTGCTTTATACATTTAATATGTTTTTGAAATGCAAATTAGCAGTAAACTCTTAATACAGTATGTTAGAAATATTTGAGGAAGGTAAGCCTAGAGAAAAGTATGGGATTTGGTGAACTATTTAATGTCTACCAAATAATGTGAATAAAATCCACGGTTTAATGTGATGCAAAGGATTGGCAAAAGAAAGTATAAAACATGAGAATTGAGAGAAAAATAATCTGAGTGATACTTATGAAAATTCTTCGTATCTTTTACATTACCTATGGTCCCTCAGATAGTATGAATGTTATTGGTAAAGATTCTAGGATAAAATTTTTGTTCTGTATATCAATTTTCTACTTTTTTTGGGGAGTTACTTGATAATGACAACAAAAGAGCCTTTACACTAAGAACATTGGGGGTATTAAGTAATAAATACTTACATAATTTTTCTTTCTGATTTTTGATGTAAAATTTCTAAAAGAGATCTAACCTTATGATCTTTGCATTGTTTAAATGTATTTTCTGTGCTTAAATATTTATTTAAGCTAAACTCAAGACTTTGAAAATTTGGAATAGTTTCTTTTCTTTTTTAGTAAGGTTTGTATCCCATCCTTGGAGTCCATGTATCTGAACAAGGCCTCCAACATGCTGGTTACTTCTTGCACACTGGGCTTGGTTAGTGTAATACAGTGAATCAGTGTGATATTCTTCAGGATATCTAGATAGTTCAGACACTGCAGACTATATTCTGAAAGAGGGAAGGAAGGTTAATATGGTCCCAGGGCAAATCTGTAAATGTATATGAGGAATGTCTGGAGAAAATCCAGACATAAATGACTCTATTTTTCATATTACATGGCCGGATACTTGGTAGACAGCCCTCAGACTTTATAAGTGAATGAAAATTGTGTCTGATTCTCTTTTCTTATAGGGATAGGAAAAAAGAACTCTTCCCAAATCAAAGGCAACATGCTATGTACCTTAGGTCTTATTAATCAAAGATACAATGTCTGGCATAGACACTGTAACTAGGGCTTGTACTTGTAGTCCACTGTCATCCTCAGGACCCTGTGGTTTCCGAAGGAATCAGATCGTTGAATCTTAAGGAAAGCACTAACTCCTGCCCTGTAATATGTTTTGAATTGTGACGTCAAGGAACTCACAGCTCCATAAAAAGCTAGATGCCAAAGCAGATAATTATAGGTTTTTGTTTAGTGCAGTAATGAAAGTAAGTACACGGTATTTGAATAGCTATAGCCTTGAAGTAGGGGAAGGCCCAGAGAATTGTTTGAGGAAGTAGTGCTTTGTATTGTGTTTTTAAAAGGGTAGCCAGAAAGGTGTTGGTTGGGGTGGAGGAAGCAAGAAAATATTCAAGGCAGAAAGAGCAAAAGCAAGAAATAATAAAATTGCAGGGAAACTATACTCTGTTGTTTGTTGCTGAAGCATCAGTTTTGGGGGCTCATGTGATGGGAAGTGAGGCTACAGAAGGAAACAAGGCTACATCATGGATGGTTTTCATATTGTGGTTAGGATCCTTAGCCTGTCATAGAGAACCAGGCTATGTCTGAGTCGAAATTGTATGAGTATTTCTAACCTAATATATTATTCTGGGTCAGTGATTCATAAGGACATAAATTGGAGAGAGAAAGATGGGAGGAAGGAAAATCTGTTGGAACTTAATTGGCATAAACCATGGCACTAATGACAAGTCCTCAACTACTAGATGTGAACGGGAATAGAGTTATTAACTCCAGATGAGATGACTGGTAGTGAAGCTAACAAACTATAGAAATGATCCCTGAAAGTATAGTCTTGAAGCTAACTTTTATATACTTAGAGATTGAATGGCTAGTGGGGATGTACAAGAAACAATACAGAAGAAGGAATAGGTTTGACAGGAGTGATTAGGGGGTTTGAGAAGATGGTGAATTCATTTTGAACTTTAGCTTAAAGTTATGAGGGACATTTGGATAGAGATATCCAACAAAATCTCTGAAACTCACAATGGAGATCTTTTGACTTTACAAAGTAGAAGTGTTGAAGATGACTTCAACTTTCTTGAAGGAATTTTGTATTTGCATCTATCCATCCATTCAAACGATCCAGAAATTAAAAGGACTAGTAAAACAAGACACAGCCCCAGTTCCTGGCCAATTGAGAACTGTGAAGATGGAGTTGGAGGCTGGAGGTTACAGTGGCTCTTTGAAGAGTGAGGGGAGGAGGGTAAACCTCTCATTGGAAGTGTATTTGGATTGCTTGGTTTTACAAATGTGTAACTACTACAGCTCACGTGTGGGACGTTTTTCTCAATTGTATAATAGGCACCACAATGACATAAATAAGCTTCATTACTGATGATTTTTATAGCTCCTTTATGCTTATACCCTAATTTTACTGGATATTTTAAAAAAATATATACATACATATAATAGATGCTAGAATGTGAGCTGTGGCTCTGGTGGTATGACATTGCAATTATCTGAAATAATAGATTCTTCTCTCTTCAACCTCAGTGAGTCAAGGGTACATAGTGCAGGATCTGTTTCCCTTGACCCTGCCACTGTGACAATGGTTGTCAAACTAGAATGTGCATACCTACCCTGGCTAACTCATCAAATGCACAGTCCCAGGCCCCAACCTCAGGATTGTGGTTTAATAAACCTGTGATCTTAGGCAGTGGCTCACAGGTAGTTGTATTTAGAAACACCCTTCGGATAAAAGGACTCCCAAACTGTCTCCCTAAGATTGGGAAATACACTAAATTTTCCCCAGAAGGGGAAAATGGCAAGTGGAATTCTCAATGGTTCCAGTTCTCAGGAAAGATTGATAGTTCATTCACCAAAGACTGTTTATAAAGAAAGATCTCCTCAATATTCAGATGTATTACAGGCACAGAAAGTTTTATGAACAGAGAACAAGAATCAATTCATTTTTCCGAGACGTTTGTTGAAAGCGTCCTATCCTTGCTATTACAATGACTAAACTTTTAGAGATGCGGACTTAAAGCTTCCAATTTTTTTAAGAGCACTGAAAATAATACGGTCCTTTTGGGAGGAGATCTCAAAGTATACCTACCCTTAGGCCTTTGCTTATTCCTAGGTAATAGCTGACTTAAAAATATCAAAAGCAATAGAGATCATAAATAGCAGACTACTTTTTAAAATTTGAGCAAATGGCTTTATCATCAAGAAATGTTTTTCTGATATTGAATTGGAGTGTTCCCATGTTTGTAAAACAAGATTAACAGATGTTTCAGACCTGAAGCTTTCCTCCCCCATCTTTTTATTTTTTCCTTTTCCATAGTGAGGATAATGGTGACTAATTTGTATGTGTGTGTTTTATAACACAGTCAATAACCCAATTAGCAATGAATTAAGGGAACAGAAGTACATTTCAGATTTTTAGAAAAACAGATTTTTATTTTATTTTAATTCTCTACATGTAACAGTTCAATGGGACTTCTTTCTGTGATGATTCAAATATTTTGTCTATATTATGCAGTCTGGAAGCCATCAGCTACATATGGCTACTGAACATCTGAAGTGTAGTTAGTGCAATGGAGCAGGAATTGCATTTTTATTTTATTTAATTTCAATTACTTTAATGTAAATTGCCACATGTGGCAAGTAGCTACTGTATTGGGACGGCCTCTCTCTCAAAAAAAGTGTAATATGCAATTTCTCATAACTATAGGAATAGTAAGTGACTTTTTTATGAAAGTAGAAAGGTATATATTTATGTTTAGTACTGTAGTTTATAAAGGTGGCTTCTTGTAGAGCAGTCCTTTGACTTAGAGAGATGCTTATTTCTCTGCCTGCTTTTATTTTGAAAGTCCCTCTCTAAAGCAAGTAGATGTTATAGAATGAGTCAGGAGATTCCTGTTACACAACAAGTGAAGTGACCAAATTATGAATGGTGTCCCCTGGAACTGTGCACATAGCAGCTCTGGCCATCTTGTACACTGTGCCACTGCCCAAGGGAATGTCTTATTTGTTTTTGTATCTACAATGCTGGGCATGCCATCAATTCATAATAAATCTTTGTTCAGGTAAAATAGGAATGTATATCTTAATTTTAAACACCTATACTAATGAAGGATAGTTATTTTCCTATGTAAAAATCATCTCTTACTGTGCACTAATAGCACTCATTGTATGGATTTTCCCTTTGATTTCTATAGTCATGGATTTATAGAGCACTTCCTTTGTAGCAAGTATTTGGAATACAAAGATCACACCGACACTGTACATGCCTTTATGAATTTATTATTAATTAATGAATATGGGAATGAAATAAATGTGCTGCATTGTAAAAAAGAAACAGTGAAATAGTTGATAGTTCTGAAGAGCCACAGAAGAAGAAGTGATTTTTGTCTGGCTAAGAGGGAAATGGAATGGACAAAAGCAGAAAAGCCTGCATCAAGGAAATGACTTTGGAGAGAGGTTTTGAAGGACAAGCAGGTGCAGACATCGAGATGAATGAAGAAGGTAAGGCTTGCTGTGGAGAAGGGACTTTGCTGAGAACTTTAGAGACATTATCTCACTTCAGTTCTCCCAGTGGTAGATGTTCTTATCCTCTTTTAGTGACTTAGTAAGGCTAAGACTCAGAGTCTAAGATACTTTTCTAAGATGTTTGTTATTAAGTGGGGGCACCAAGCTTTGAACCTTGGTCTGTTTGATGCCAACACCCATGCATCGCTCAAGTCACTGGTATCAGTAACTAACAAGGTAGCATGTATGGAGAAACCAGGTAGTAGAATACCACTAAAGCACAGGGTACAAAGAGAAGCGACTGAAGAGGTAGAGGCATGAGGTCATGAAAAATCATTGGAGCCATGGTAAATACATTGAATTTTTTTTTTCTGTAAATAATGTGGAGCCTTGGATGGGTTAGTTTTAGACTAGGCAATGACATCATGGTTCCTAAAGAGATTTTGGAGCTAAAATCAACAGCAGATTTGGCTAGTTGTTTGACTTGAATTTGTATTCAAATTGGCTTTATTATTTCCTGAATGCACAGTTGCTGGGAAGTGACAGTTCTCCTCTGGTGTGTGCTGGCTACCGGCCAACATGGGAGTAGAAATTCACGGTGGATAGTCAGCCAAGAAACACATGTGCATACTTAAGAAATCATTCTAATTGCTTTTAACATGTCTGCTAATGGAACAGAAAGCTTTTGCTGTATGGTGTTTTTTATTGTTGGTTTGTTTTAATGTATGTTTATGAAAACATAAAGTAACAACACAGCAGATAGCTGATCAAGTTGCCAAATCATGTCTAGGATTTGGCCCAAGATTTGATGATTCCTCTGCTGCTTCCTGGCTTCATGCGCTCAGAAACGTCCACCATCAGCTCTCGGCCGTGTGGCAAAATGAGGAATGGGGCCATTTTCAGGCAGGCGGAAACCAGAGCCCAGTGCTGTTCTAAGAAGTTCTAGCGTGTGTTTTGTGCAGCGAGGAGCTCTCTGCTTTGTACTTGGCAACCCACGTGAGATGCATGCTACCAAGTGGGCGGATGATTCCAGACTGAGGAACATGACTCAAGCAGGAGACCTTGACTCAGGTCACGTCCCCTTCCCTATATCCCCGATGGAGCAGTTTTCATGTCCACCCAACATGAAATAAAGCCCAGCCCCTGCTCCTCACAAAGATGAAAACGTACTTCGTTCCAAGTGCAGCCTGTTTTTCCTTTCCTTCCTGTTTGGTATATTTTTGCTGCTGCTCCTGCAAGCCTGCTCTTTGCCTAACTTCCTCTAGGATCTTTCTTCTTTTCTTGGGCTCCTAAGTATCAGATTAACCAACACCTGTCTAGAAATAGGCTGGCTAACTAGAAAAGAGGCAGACCCAGGTTTTAAATTTGTACGCATCTTTGGAGCCAAGAACTTTTGCACAATCTAGCTGCTAAGGGATAAGAATTTATGGTGGGAAGGAAAAATGATATCTTGTGTAATAGGGAAAAAATTTTTTTAAATGTCTAGAAAACCATAGATGTTAGACATGCCATCAGGCATTTCAGCTAATTGTTTTGAGAAGTGAGTTTAAATAAATTGAGTACTCAGTGGTGAATTAGTGATATTGAACATGTGCCACTGTCTTGATGATCAATGCATTTAATAATGATTGGTAATCTCCGTATTTCCAATTTGATGAATAAACCTTTTAAAAAAGATGTACGTATGTATTTATAGTACACTTTGTTTTAGGAATGTTTTGGTATAAATTATTTAAAATCTCATGTCTGTGGAAATGTCTGTTATATTAAAACAGGTTTACTCCAAAGTTATTCATTCATTTGTCCAACTAGTATGACTGAGCATCATCCATGTGCTCTACACCAGGTGCTGGAGATACAGTGGTGACCTCTTTTATCAAATGTCATGGCTCCATTCCTAATTTTATCTTGTTCTTCCCATTGGTATGTACAACTTTCAGAGCTCTTGTATCTGGAAGGCTGGAAGGGCCCAGACATTGAAAGTGTATTGTTTTCACTGTTTTTGTTTTTGTTTTTTTTTTATAAGCTATCTAAAATTTCTGGATTAAACCAAATGTGTGTGTGTGTGTACACATGTGCGTGAATGTATTAAAATGAAAATGGCAAAAAAAATAGAAAATGGCCCTGCTCTCCATCTTACATTTTGTGAGGCAGTGTTTTTCAAAGTGTGATTCCAGGACCTATAGTATCAGCATTATCTGGGAGCTGTTAGAAATGCAGATTCTCAGGCCCCACCCACACCTAGTGAATCTATGACTAGGGGTGGAATCCAGTCATTTGTCTTTTCACAGGCCTTCCTGGTGAGAGTTTGAGAATTGCTACAAAAGACAGATAATAAGCAAATGATTACGTGCACCAGGCAATGCTGAGTTCTATGAAGAAAATAAAACAGGGAAAGAAGATAGAGTGTATTTCTCTTAGCATGATGATATCAAAGTCCATCCATGTTGTTGCAAATGTCACTATTTCTTTTCTCATAGCTGAGCCAGACAATAAAAATCAAGAACCATATGACTTCATTCATATGTGGGATAGAAAACTGAAAGTAACAAAGAAACAAAAACTCACGGACATAGTCAATAGTTTGGTGGTTACCTGCGGGTAAGAGGGAAGGGTGTGGAGGAGGCAGGTAGGGGCATTAAATGTATGATGACTGAAGGAGAACTGACTGTCGTGGTGAGCACACAGTGCAACACAGACAGTGTACGGTGGAATTGTACTGGGACCTATGCAATTTTACTAACTAAAGTCACCCCAATAAATTTAATAAAAATAAATAAAAGTAAAAAGGAAGAAGATAGAGTGCAAAGGGGTACAGTTTTACATGGTGTGGTCAGGAGAGATTTCTTTGAGGTGCTATTTGAGTGCTTACTTGAATGACGTAATTGTGAGAATGTCTGGTGGTCAGGCTTTGCAATAATCTAGGTTAGAGGCTTTAGTAGTTGGGGTGTCATTGGAATTGTGATGTATTTTGATGACAGAGGCTCTAGCATTTGCTGTTGAATTCATTGGAAATGTGGTTGTGCATGCAAGATGACTCTAAGCTTGTTGGCCTACACAGTTGATTGGCTAGAAGTACCTCATGGTAAGATGGGAAACTACAAAATGGGGAGTCACAGGGGAATGCAGATTTGGGGAGAAGAATAAAACAAATTTGATTTTGGAAATATTAAGTTTCAAAATTCCATTGGTCATTATGAAACTATGTGTGAGCCTACCATTCAGGGGGAAAGTGGGGGATGGAAATATTAACTGGGGAGCCATTATCACATAAGTGATATTTAAAGAAATGAGCTAGAATGAGCTTATCAGTGAATGAATGGACTTAGAGGAGGAAAAGTGGTCTGAATACCAAGATCTGGGATACACCAGTGCTAGAGGGGGGTAGGCACAAGACAAAATTTGAATGAATGCAAAATAATATTTAACTGTGTTTATTGTGAGGTTGATATGTTAAAGTGACAGTGTCTTTCCCCATTTCCAAGTTTAACACCTTCCTTGGTTTTACCACCTTTCTGTCTGGATGTCCTTGCAGCCACAGGATTCCTCTTGACTTGCGCAGGCCTGAGCTTCTGCATTCCCAGCTTCTGGGATCAGACTCATGGCTCCCATGGCTGTCCTTCAAACTTGGGGATGATACATCATCATAACAGAATTATGCTTAGGAGAAGAGAGTGCTCCTGCCCTCATGTCTTCAGTCTTTGTTGCTTTTTTCCATGTCCTGGATAGTCATCAGCAAAATTCTTTGGTCCACAGAACTAAAAGGAAAATTAAGTTTTATTTTGCTTTGTTTTATTTTCAATAGTACTGAGATCTTTTTGACAACCGACTTATTTAGTACCACACTGACAGAGGTCTTTCTTAATGTTGAATTAAAAAACTGATTTTTGGTGTCCTAAAACTTGATGTTTTCTGATTGGAATGCCCTAAGTTAGTGACCAAAGAAAGCAACAGTGAAATTGATAATTCCCTACTATGCATATGAGATAGTTCTTGGGACTTCCTTAAGAAAACAATACCTCTACAATGTGGGGGTGCACCACTTAAAGTGAAAAAATCCCTTTAAAATTGAATAATGAAAGAAAACAATCAGTAGATGATTCACTCTATAGAAACATTTTTGTTTTAAAATGATTGACCGAATTCTACTGGGGATATTTAAAATGTTACTTGAATTACACCTACCTCTTTAGGAAAACATGTGGTATGTATAATAAGGTTATAACTTTACAGGTATATATCATTGATACATATATCATATATGTAATAAAACAAATTCGTATAGAAGAGAGATTAAATTACTTACCTAAGTTTTTATGCCTATTTAGTGGGGAACTAGGTCTTGAACCCAGGTCTCCTGGTGGCATGCTCACTTGTGGAACTACTCATCACAGCCACAGGGGAGCATGTTAGAAAGAGTCGTGGGAGGAACCAGTAGGAAACACGTCTAGTCCCGTCAGCCTTCACCACTGCTCCGCGCTTAGCAAATTCTGGTACTAATTACGTTGTTTAGATTTGAGTGACAGGTTTTCTTATAAAGCAGTGGAGGCTTTATTTAGATCTTCACAGGCCTAGAATTCTGCAGCTGTAAGGTATTTTAATGATCATCTGTCTAATTCCTTGTTTTTGAATGAAAGAATGATCTAGAAGGGTCATTACTGGCTGAAATTCAGTTCTTAGAAGACAAGGAGATCTTCAGGTGTCTTAGAATGTGACAAGTTTGCCGAGATCATGGTGTATGTTCACTAAAAGATGATAAAGTTTATTATCAGAATCTCAAATTCAGTCAGGGTGCTACTTATGCCAACCTTTAAAATTTGTGAAATGGCTGTTTTCTTACTTTAAAAGAATATATGAGTATATATTATTTATATATTACTTTAACTAAATACAGCTCTGTGTGTGTGTGTGTGTGTGTGTGTGTGTGTTTAAAAAGTGAGCCTTCTAGAATCTTTGAAGCCCTCTGTGAGCTCTTAAATCTCACCCCTTCCTCATTCTCAGAGGTTACCTCTGTACAGTGCAAAGTAGTGGTTAGGAGAGTGGAGCTACAGAACTTCCTTGGACCATTGGGCAAGCTATTGACCTCTCTGTGCCTCAGTTTCCTCATCTGTATAAAGGGAATAATAATATACCAACCTCACAGGGTAGTTGGGAGGACTAAATAAATTCACTTACATGATGTGTTTAGAAAAGTATATTGTATAGAAACCATTGTTTACTATTTTATTATGTTGAATTTTATTTTTGAGAGACTTTTAATGTTGCCAACTAGATGAAATTCAAAAGACTAAAAGTTGAAAATAATTTTAATGTCCCCCTTTTTTTAAGAAGAGAAGGGGATTTTTAAGAATTTTAAAAAATAGTAATAGTAAATTTTAAGAACAGTAATAAGAATCTTGATATAATAGTGATTTTGGTTTTGCTACATGTGATTTCTAGGCCTTTGCATACTAAGAGTTGGTAGAGTCTTCTTTTCTTCTCAGGTTTTGTTTTTTTTTTTATCCTTGTCTCCCCTCCCTCCTTTGCCTTTGTAAAATATTTCAGAGTAGAGGCATTCGATTTCATTTGAGCCTTTTTGATATCATGTTTCACTTTATCACTGGGTACTTTAAAAATACTGTTCTAAGGTGCTTCCATTGAAAGAACATGGAATTATTCTTTAAGCAAAGACTCTTTAGTATTGAGTCACTATTTCAAAATATAACACTAATCACTCTCCATGTAACATTTAGTCATAATGAGAGTTTGCTATTCTGTCATGTGACATTAGTACTCACTGATTTCATTTGAATACAGAGAAGTGTAATATTAAAATCTGACAGATTTTGGAAAATAGTACTTTGTTTTTTTTGGGGGGTGGAGGCCATCGGCTGTGTTCACCAAAGAGTACATCTAAGAGTATGAGAGAATAAATGATTGAAAGATGGGAGAGTTGGCAAAATAAAAAGACTGTAAAACAAGAAAATGAGTTACTGAAAATTGCTATCTTACCTGCATGGAGAGCCAAAGGAAAATTTCCCACTTGGAGATCTTTGCTTTTTCTCTGTGATTTATAAATAAGGATAGAAACAATAATAAGTTTTCCAAGTAAAAGAAAATACTCTCCTACTCCAGAAACTTTATATCGAATTTGGCGAGACTTTGAATACTAATAGAAAATTCACCTAAAAGGTATTTGGAAACTCTTGATGTCACTTTTCTCCACCTCTCAATTCATGCAAAGATTATTGTCTGATGTCTTTATTGTGACAAGAACATCACATTGATGACTGATACATACTTTCATTGCCTTTACTCATTGGTTAAGTTCCCCCATAGACGTTTTAAATCTATTTAGTTGACTATTTTTCCCACAATAAAATTATTTTTCTTCCTCATGATATTTATTATTCCCAAGTTATCTTCTACTTAACAACTCTATAGGAGCCTGTCTATTGGCTTTTAGATTCCATATTTTAAGGAGCCAGCAATACTGCCTTTTTATTGAGATTGCATTGTATCTCTTTTTAAAAATTCTTTTGCGTGTGATTAAGTTTTTAACCTGTATCCAGGATCTAAAATTCACTTGAAAATTTGCTTTCCTATCAAATTTGCTAAAGAACAAAAGTACTGCAATTAAAAAAATCAACATAGGAAAAGAAAGTAATAGGGATATGTATAATGTGCCTTCTAAACCTCTAAGCATCTAGTAAAAGAGATCTGTTTCACGAATAATCTACAAATCTACTTAATGAGTTCATAACAAGACATGTGGTCTTTGGAGTAATGAAGATTCAGTAAAAGCTATTATCCATTTACTTTTTGAAAACATTTAGTGCCAGTCTTAACACTGATTTTATTTTTTTTACTTGCTGAATATCATTTTATATTAATATGAGTTTATAATGATAATATAGTATTTGTAATTAATTATATATCCAAGTCCTTCGGTGAAAAAAGTTACAAACCTAACAAAATTTTTATGTCTTAGGACCATTAGGAAACTTTTTTGTCTTTGTATTTTTTAACGTGATGAAAACAACAGCAGATGCATAATTACATAGTTAGCAAACATCTGAAAAGATGAATACATCTCCCCTGTCTAAGTTAGTCAAGAGTGAGTTAAACATTTCTAGTCTTATATTTGATGATGGTGTTTGTACAACAGAATAGTTGCCCCCTTTCCTCCCATTTTCTTCCCTAATACTGAAAACATCGCTTCCGACATTAAATGAGTGCAAGATAAATAGAAAGGCTGTGAGCTTGATGCTCTCTTTCCTTTCTTTTTCCTTCCTCTTCCCACCTCCCAACCTACATTTGTTGGCATCTTTCCGCCCTCTGTTTGTTAGAGCTCTGACTCTGACGTAAAGAACTCACAGCGAGTGACCCCCGTGGCAAACCTGTAAAACATTATACAGCATGAATAAGAACTTTCTTATTAGATCTGCAGCTGGCTGAGTGCAGACATATGGCAGGATTGATGTTTTGGAAGAAAGGCATTGCTTGACAAAGAACCCAGTCTCTTGAATAAAGGTTTACACTGGCACTCCTTGATGTTTATAATACCTGATGCCAGGGGCAAGATTCCCCATCCCCCATTATATTGTTATTTTACTGTTGAAAGCCCATCATTTCATATGTTGAGGTGGCTCAAATGTAAAAGCAGACATTTTCTGTGTGTCTGTATAACTTTAAAATTTTTTTTTAAAAAATGCAAAACCCACAGAACTTTCTCAGGCTCTGGCCGCCCAGCTGGGAGTGCTGGATTCTCTGAGGCCCAGGCTCTGATGGAAAGGGAAGAAGTTTGTGAGAATGGACCAGGTTCTGCTGAACAGGATTAAAAATGACAATCATAGGGTACTGAGGCTTTGAATGCTCCGACCACTCTAATAGTTTTTTTTTCTTTCCTTTTTTGTGTTTTGTGTTTTGTTGGCATTGTTACTCTTTTTATCGAGAGTAGCCACTCTCAATTACTAAAAATGTAGGTTGGGAATAATGTGCAACTGAAGAGGTTGTCGCCTTGATTCACATCTGATTTCCTATTTCTCAGCCTTTTCATTGCAGCCCTGCTTTCACGTCATCCCCTTTCTCAAACCCCAGCTATGACCATTAGAAGATCATAGTCATGTTTTTGGATCTGTGGTAGCATGCTGGTGTTGAATAATACATTTTGAAATTTTCTGATGGTGGCAGCTGGAGCTGTCCCAGAAGGAATGATGATACTTTGAATTATAGGCGCACGAATAAACAGACAAGTTGCTGGCTAGCCAAGGTAAATGAATAAAAGCTGCTTCTACTGGGATTATCTTTCTCCTTTTATTATTGATTCTTTGTACCCTTGATAATATTGATCATGTTCAGAAGCTTTGATGTGGCCATTATCTTCCTAGTCCTTATTGGATCTAAAATAACTTAGTAATGATTTATTGCTAAGTAAGCTATGCTCACTATACATACCTGGTAGTATTTTTTTTTTTTTAATATCCTCTTATGGCAGCTGAGAAAACTGAGGCAGACAGAGGCCCATGACCTTCACAGAGCACATACCACAAAAGAGGCAGGCTGAGCTGGGATTGTGCCACCTAGGGAATAGGTGCTCGCTGACACTGCTGGCGTACCAAAGTGAGTGTATCCTGAGAAGTGCCTGTGTGTGGAAGAAACAGGCTATTTCACGAATAGACTCTAGTTTGGGAACCTTGAAGAACATCAGAAAAGGTGTTAATGAGAATCATATTGGAAGTGTTCTGAGTTATAAGAATGCTTTTTTCCCCTGATTTTTATGTTTTCTTGTGAAAAATTCTTGGGCCTCACAGATACGTTTGTCTTATTTAGCTGATTTCATCTATATAATAAGAATGTGTGTCTAAAAACTGTTCTTCAACTACCGAACTCATGGCTAGAAAATCTTGGAGAGCATCTAACGCAGGAGTCTTAAATCTTTAAATCAGATCTACCAGAGGAATCGTATGGGTCAGTCACTAAACGCAGCTGATGCTACTCATTGTGTTTTCCGGAAAGTGCCGAAGGTAGCACAGCTCTTACCGGGTTCTGCAAATAGCACCCATCAAGTATATTTTTCTTTTTTGAAAAAATGAAAATTCCTTCATTCATAAATGTTTGAGAGCCCCATTAGGTATTCTGTATTCCCAATTTACATTCGAGAAAACCGAGACCGGTACATTATGGGTTGAATTCTAGTCCCCACTTCCAAAAAAAGATATGTTGACATCCTAATTCCCAGTACCTCAGAATGTGACTTCATTTGGAAGTAGGGTCTTTATAGGGGTAAACTGAAACTTACTACATCTCTGGGGGCATGCTTTTCCAAAAAGTGGAAGACTTACAGTATACATTTCATGAGATACATGTAATGTCAGTACATATAATTGATTCAAATATAATTTTCCAAGTGTTAAATATGAGCCTACCAATCAATATTAGTGACTGAAAAATACCTTTTATTAATAATTGACATTATAGAAAAATCCCTCCCCTTTTAAGTTAAAATTAATTAATACATTAAAAAGAGAAACGAACGTGCCTCACTCAGCTCAACAAATTAAAACACTGGAACATGGGTCAGTCTTGTCCTCCCCCAGGCCTTCTCATCTGTGTATATTAATTGGAATAATGCTCTGTTCATTTTATAGACAGTGACTGCATTTTTAAACATTTCCATTCAATGTAATTTCTGACTGGGTTTAATGAAAACCTTGCAGCAAGTCAGAATTGGGATCCTAAGAATGAAAAAAGATTTATTGTTTTCTGGTTTGGATTTCAGCCAAGAAAAGCACTCTTCTTCTTTATGATAGTCCAGAAGTCTGATCCCACAAACTGTCACCCCAAACGAGGCCACTTGAAGTTTCCAGATGCCAATGGTGTTTTCCTTATCAAGACAAATTTCCAATACCCACACAACTCTCCTCTTCGCCTCATCCACACAACTCTCTCCTCTAAGTATCATGTGGATGAAGTTTCTATTTATATTGGCATTCCCAAATAAAATTGTTCCATTATTTGTTCTACTGACCTCAGCAAAAGCAATGCTCCTTGTGCTCAAAAACTGAATCTTTTTTTAACACATTTCCCAAGTTTATTCTTTCAGGACAGTTTGTAACACAATATAGCCAGGTATTGTTTTACAGTCCATCATTATAGGGCATGATAGTATTTATTTGATGTGAAGAGGAGTCACTTTAAAATTTAAACAAATTTTATATTTTTGATACTGGACCCCATAGAAATTTACACAATTACATGGCCAGTAGTTTTCAGAATTGCTTCGTAATTTAAGTAGATGTTTTCTGCTCACATTGTTACATGAGATAAGAAAGTACTTTCGTGGGTGTTCACTCCTTTGCTCCATCATAGAATTCCCATAAAGTGGATATGATAATTACCCCTCTTCGCCTGCCATATCAGACCCTTTAAAGTGTCCTTAGGAGCTGAAGCTCAGAGAAGTGAAATAGGTTTCTGAAGATTGCTTACATAGTAGAGTCTAGGTGTAGACCTCACTGTGAAATTCATAGGTTGGGAAAAAAAATTGTACCACAGCAATTTATTTGAACTTTATGAAGTATAGGGAATTATTGTCAATTAAAACATTGGGAAATTATTAACATGTGGACAAGAGTAGTGCTTTCTAAAATACTGAGAAGTTAATTGAACACTAAGAGGGAATACTATCTGATTTGTTTTACATTATGGAATATTCTGAACAATCTTTCAATTGTTTATTCTATGTCTTAGGCTCCTATTTTTAAATTTAATTTTAGAAATTGTAAGAGCTTGTTTTTTATTTTTTAAATATTTTATGTCCCATGCCCAGGTCCATAGATCTATATCCTGAGATTGCTAAATAGGTAGATTTATACCTTTAAGTGACAACATCTGCCCTCAGAAATACAAATAGCCAACAGCAAAATATGAAGCAAATACTTTGGAAACTTTAAGGAATTTTATTTTTAATTAATTTATATTTGTTTACTAACATATTCTCTGAGTACAAAATAATTACACATGGAGAGTCATCTTTAAAGCTATATAAAGAGATGTAAATAATGGTAGATTTATAGGGCAAAATGGGCACTTTGGCAAAATAGGTGATCAGGAATATGAAGGTAGGATTCTAGTCAACTGTCACATTCTAATTCAACACAGAGTAGTTAATGTGTATACTATGTAGACATTTAAAATATTCAAATTTTTGTTTTGGAAATCATATTAAATCACTACAATTGGCAGCATTCCTCAAGAGCCTAACAGGGTTGTTTTGTGTATAAAATGAATTACACAAAGTTTCTGATCTCTTGAGTTTACAACATTGATGTGGTTAAATATGACAGGCAAATGACCAATATTCAATGTGAACATTAGCAATACTGACATGAGAGACAAACATTTGGGTTGAATAGGCACATTGATGTCACGTTTCTGTGTATCAGTTTCTACTTTATGGAAGCTTACTCAAATCAATCTATAAGAATATATGAGGGCTGTCCGGAAAGTATCCAGCCATGTAACATGAAAAGTAGAGGTTTTTATGGCTGGATTTTTTCCAGACAGCCCTCATATATGGGTTCCCATGCTGTATTGAGGTAACTTCCAAACATACCACAATTATGGTTGCAAATAGATATTAGAACTCCAGCCATACCATTGTTGGATCAGTATCCTTTGTCCATGTTCTCTCATTACCTTGACATTTCAATATTTAGGTGATTAATTAATTAATTAATTAGCCCATTACTTCCAGAGTATCTAATAGATGCCAGGCACAGTGCTAGGCTCAATGGATAACAAATAGACCTACCTTCAAGGAGTCTGCATTTTTTAAAATAGATATTTATAGTATAACATGAAAAGTGCACAAATTGTGAGTAATATTTTCCTTTTTTGGAAGTGGCCCTCATTTGTCTTCTTCAAGTAAATAAAATTCCACCTCAGGAATGCCTCTCCCACATCTCCTCTATTCCTGTTTTCTCTACCTCGGCTCCTCCTTTTCTCTTGTCCAGATTACGGAATTGTTTCTTAGTCTTTCTGCATGCAGGCTCCGACCTTCACCTGATCCCTATCTATTATATACTTTCTTAGTTCATATCTTTTTAAAAAACAAATCTGTGCAGAACAATGACTATCTTAAACTCACGGTATAAATTTTTCAACTTCTTAGCCTGCCATATCAGGCCCTTTAGAAGTTGCTACTCCATTTTTAGTGCATCTTAAGTACAGGTCATCAGTGAACTACTTTTCCTTTTCTAAACAAAGAAATAATCCATGTACTTTCATATTCTGAGTATTTGCTTGTGGAGTTAAATCCACCTGAGAATCCTCCAAACCCCTCCACTCCTCCATTTCTTTCTGATAAAAAACCCTCCTCAACCTTCAAAACACATGTAAAATGGTTTTGCAGCCTTTCTTGTCTTTGAGGAACTGATATTTTAAAGGTTATAATATATTTCAATTCTTCATTTACATGCTTTCCCTCTAGTGAATGAGAGTTCCTTAAAAGTGGACCCTCATTTAGTTTATCTCTCTTACATAATCCAATAAGTGCTCCATAATTGCTGAATTAGTAAATGAAAAATAAGAAATATGGGTCTCCTCATCAAAGCAAGTGTTTCATTGCCTTTCTGACGGTCTTCATCCTTTGTTTCTCCCAGAGCTTCCCTTTTGGTTCTCTTCAGTTGATGAGGTTGGTATATTATACCTCTAATGAGTAATTCATGTCATCAGATTATTATTTTTAATCTTCTCATGTATATTCATACTTTAAATCCAATGTTCTGAGTGGCATGAGTTTTTACGCTACTGTGAGTAAGAAAATGGACATCTGGGTACTTGTTTGCCACTCTAGACCTTTAGACACATTCTGGCTCAACAATCCTTTAAAGGTGCTCAGGCTATAGTTAATATTTAAATTACCTATTTAAAGGAAATAAAAAGAAATTTTACCTCCTCCCTTTGAGTTGTCAATTCTCTGTCTCCTTTCTAATTTATTAGGGTTTGAATTTCTTTGATTAATTATACCTATTGATACAGTTGCAACCTCGTGTAAAATATGTTCCAGTCTTAATATTTGCATGTGAAAGGGTGAGATGCTTGTGTCCCAATTCAAATGAATTGATTAGACATTTCCTTGTGGGAAGAAGGGCATAAGTATGAACTTCAATTTTAAAATGTTATTTTAACTCCATGTCTAGCAGGGTCTTGTAAGTGATTCTGCCATCAGTCTCCGTTCTGCAAATCACTCCATGACACAAAAATGTCTGTAACTTTGTTTATGAACTTGTCTTTCTAAAACACGAATATGTTCGTATCATTCTTACTTTAAAGTTTCTGCTGTTGTCTTTTGCTATATTCTGAACCATTTAACTTCATGTACACTGTTCTATATATGTTGACCCCAACTTATTTCCAATCCCTCCATTAATCTTTTATACACGCCTTAAAACTCAACTCAAATGCCACATCCTGTCTTTAGCGCAGCTCTCACTATTGCCCCCTGCCTCTGGGAAGAATTTATTGTTTCCATATTTGTGATTCATTAGCACCTTGCTCATTCTTAATGTGTTGGGGAGGAAAATATAAAGGGTCAGAGCTAGTGTTTCAGAAGCAAACCTTGACAGAGTCCACATAGTAAAGAGCTCTCTGGATGTCACAGTTTCGTCATTTATAAATGAGGGAAAATGATACCACTCTAGAGGAATTATTTTGAGAATTTTGAAATAATGAATAGAAAATACTTAATGCATGCCTGGAACATAATAAGGACTCAACCATTAGTAGGAAAAACAAGTATGTGCTTACATTTTATTTTAACTTGCCTATATATGTTTCGTCTCTGTTAAAATAAGATGGCCAGAATTCATTTCTGTTTCCGTTGTCCACAAAGCACCCAACAGCTCTTGGCAATAATAATGGCTTATGTGGTTATTGATGTTAATATGTATGGAAAGTCACATATTGGTCAAAACAATTATTTAAAGAATTATTACAAGAAGTTTATTAAAATAAGTTTTAAATATCCGTATTCATGCTGTAATGGACCCACAAATATTTGGAGACAGGTTTTGCTCACAGAGAAAAGGAAAATGAAAACTACTGTGTGTGAACCACAGTTTAAAATAACAACTCTAAAAATGTCAGATATTATATCTCTTCAGTGGAGAATTACTCCTGGAGCCAATTTAGAAATAAAAACAATCTAACTACTTACAAAATCTCCCTTTGGTTCAAACCCTACAGGTAAAACTAGTGTAAGAAGGAATCTTCCTACAGAATTCCAGAGTAGTTAGCTAGTCATAAGAATAGTTGTCACCTGCACACATTACTTTTAGAAATAACCCATGCTGATATTTACTGTTTAATACAGGTAAAATTTTCCTCACAAAAAGAAGTTAGTTATAATGTTCTAATCTATTTCATACTATTTTCAACAGCACAAGTCAAATTTAAATAGAGATGATGAATCTAATGGTTATTGTGTTTTTTCCCCATGAAGTTGGGATGTGTGTATGCATGGAGGTATGTGTTGGTTATTTTTCAAAACAACTTTATTGAGATATAATTTACATACTATAAAATTTACTCATTTAAAGTATACAATTCATTCGTGTGTATGTGTGTGTGTGTGTGTTTATGCACAGTGTTGTACAGCCATCACCACTATCTAATTCCAGAACATTTTCATCAACCCAAAATGCAACCCCTTATGAGCAGTCACTTCTCATTCCTGCCTCCCTCCCTGTCATCTCCAGCCCCAGGCAGCCACTAGCCTGTTTTCTGTCTTGATAGATTTGCCTGTCTTGGACTTTTCTTATAAAAGGAATTCAACTATTCATGGCCTTTTGTGACTGATCTCTTTCACTTAGAATAATATTTTGAAGGTTGATCCATCTTGTATCATGTGCCATTACTTTTTATTGCCAAATAAATGGTATGGATATACCGCATTCTCCTTATCCATTGATTAGTTAATGGACATTTGAGTTGTTTCAGTTTTTCCCTTTATTATGACTAATGTGTCTATGGACATTCCTGTTCACATTTTTGTATGAATATAGGTTTTCATTTCTCTTGGGTATTTACACAGGAGTGAAATTGCTTGATCTATGGTGATTACATGTTTAACCTTTTGAGAAACTGCCAAATGATATTTCAAAGTGGCTGTACCACCTTACATTTCTATTAGCCAAGTATGAGGGATCCTATTTCTCCACATCCTCACCAGTGTTTGTTATTGTGTGTGTGTGTGTGTGTGTGTGCGCGCGCGTGCGCGTGCACGTGTGCTTTAAATATTATAGCCATTCGAGTGGGTATGAAGTGGTATCTTACTGTGGTTTTGATTTGCATTTTCCAATAGCTAATGATGTTGACTATCTTTCCATGTGTTTTTTGGCCATTTGTATATCTTTGGGGGAGAAATATCTATTCAATCTCTTGCTCACTTTTTAATTGTTTTTATTATTATTATTATTATTGAGATGTAAGGGTTCTGTATTTGGTATATAGGTATTCTAGATGTAAGTCTCTTATCGGATTTATGATTTGCAGACATTATTTTTTCTCCCATTTTCTGGGTTGTTTTTTCACTTTTGATGGATTTTTGTGCAAGTTGATTTTTAAAACAAAAACCAGACAAATTATTCTAAAAGCTAGATTTTAAGGTTAATGTTCCTTTTCATGACTCAACTAGAAGTACTTACTTCAGTGTTATTCTTCTCTGCAATTCTTAGTTTTTGGAATAAAAACTATAAAATCCTAAAGAACAAAGTTATTTTTCATTTGTTTCCCTAACTGTGCTCTATGATAAACAAGGTGCTCCATGACAGATTAGTTCAGTTTCTGAGGTAAAATATATTTGAAAAATTTTATTTGCTTTATTCCTCCTTACTAGGACATCACAGTATTGAAAGGCCCTGTGAAGTTCTGTATTAAAAGGAACATGGGTCTAGCCCAGCTTTTCCAAAATTTGTTTTATTTTTTTTCCTAAAACAACTGTTAATACCAGGTTCTGCAATTCATACTTTGGAAACATGTTTTAACTTATTCTCCAAACTGGTTTTACCTGGTTCTCAACATTCTGGGCATATGTCATTAGGAAAAAAAAAAGTAGTGATCATATATTTTTTTTTTATTCAAGATCTCTATATATATGGCAACAAAAGGAACTGAAACTTCCACAATTTATTTCTATCATGTTTGTTTAATTCATAAGGTTAAATTTGACATATGTATCATATACATAATGGGAATCAAACTAATGACATAAATTGCTCCTCTATGTACTAATAATACAGTTAGAATGTTATGATTTTCTTTTGGAGGGAATCCAAGGTCAGTTAATGTGTGCAGATATGTTTCTGTTCTATTTCCATGGCCTTTTCCGGCATATATATTTTTGTCTTTCTTTATTGCTACTCTTCTAGGGACAGAGAGAGAGAAAATATGAATGTTTGTATTTATTTGTAAATGTCTGCTTACATAGAACTCCATGATGACATTTTCATGGCTTCAGGATGTTGGGGCAGAGGTAATTAGCTATCTCTCATGGCCACTTTGTGTCAGATGATCATGGCTTCATCTCAGCATCCTAGAACCCTTCCAGGCAGGAAGGATGGGAAGGCAGAGGGGCAAAAGAGACAAGCTAGCCAAGTCTTTCCCCTTTTTAAAGAGCTTTATGGGAAGCTTCACACAGTGATTTCTGCTTACATCTTAATGATCAAGGCTATGTCCCATGGCTTCCTTTTCTGTAAGGAAAGGGAGTTCAGGAAAGGTAGTTTCTAGGCTGGGCACATTGCTATCTCTATGAAAACTGGGGTTCTGTGAAGAAGGAAGAAGAGTAAGATATATATGGCATGGGCAGATAGCAAGCAGTCTTTGGCCAGATAAGCAAGGGATGACAGGTAGAAAATTCTGAGTTTGAGCCAAGGGGCAAAGCTTCGTTATACTCCTGATTGCATCTCAGAGTTTATAGCACCTCAGGATGTCTACATTTCTCTCAAAAGGTGCCATAGAATTCAAAAATCTAAACAATAGTCATTTTATTTTTATAATCTGACCAACATATATTTCACAAAATGTTTTCTTTAATAGCCAAATAACTATAGACACCATGAAATCGATGACCAGAAAGTATTTCCACAACTATCGAAATTTGAATCAACTCTTCATTATTTAAAGTCCTAACTAGTTGACTTCCCTTACTGAATTTTCTTCTGGGCAAATCAATCATTCATTTATTAAACAAGCATTTATTGAGTCCTTTAACTAGTGTCAGACAGTGCACATTGCAAATAAGACCAGCAAGTGTTCTGCTGTCCTGAAACTCACTTTCTAGGATGGGAAATAGATAATAAGCAGGTAATAAAATAAATAAACATGATCCTTTCAGATTACAATGGTGCAGAAAATAGATGGTCATACTAAAGAATAATAGGAAAAGTTGAATGAAAGGCTGGTGTCTTGTTTATTCCTTAATCCCAGTACTTAGTACCTACTACCAAGCGTGGCCCAGGGTAGGTGTTCAGTATATATTTGTAGATGTTGCATGAATGGATAACTGGATGGGTGGTTGGAGGGGTCGGGGTGTGGATGGATAGATAAATGGATGGTGGATGGATGGATGGATGATCTGTCAGTCATAGAAAGCGTCTCTGAGAAGGTATTCTTTGAAATGAAACCTGAAGGATCAGAATGAGCTAACAGTGCTGAGAAATGGGAAGGTTCATTCCAGGCAGGATGAACAGTATCCAAACCTTGTAGGTTATATCAGTGAGTTCAAATTTAATTCTAAAATAAATGAGAAACCATTGATTATCTTATATTATCTCATCTTATCTTCATAAAATTATGTGAAGCTGATAATATTATTTTCTCCATTTTACAAATGATAAAGCTGAACCTAGAAATGGTAAAATAAGTTAACCAGATGGAGCTAGTAAGACTGAAATTAGAATTTGATTTCAAGAAATTTTGCTCTGGTGTCTACCCTTAACCACAATACAATGTTATAAAAAGACTCAATAAATATAATATGGACAGTAATTTGTATAACAAGACCTGGATTGTTAAATCAGTGAGGAAGAGAGAGGCTGAAAATCACAGCTCTGCCAACTTAATAAATTCAATTTTTAAACAATTTTAAAAAAAACTCTTACATTGACTTTTGAATTGAATAGATATAATAGTATAGTCTCTCAGAGCTGCCTCTGGTTGACTTTGTCTTTTGAAGTTAAAATTGTCTTTGTGTAATAAGTTAAAAACTGCATTATTCTGAGGGGTCTAGTTTTAATGAACTCTTGGAATATATGAACTTATAGAAGATACAATTTCTTTAACTTTAGAAGAATAATAGCTTGAAAGAGGAAAAGCATTACAAACTCAAGCTGGGCAGTTCAGTTTGGCTGTGCTTTTAAAGTTGTGAATAGACATTGTGTAATTTATTGAATCTGAAGAATTGAATTGGCTCTCTTCTCAGGATATTATCTTGGGCATTTTGTACACACTCTGCAGCCAGAAACAGTACAAGAACTGTCATTCCCCAATGACCCCTTTCAAAAAATAAGAAATGAAGGCTAACAGAAAAATCACCCTAATAGTCTGGGAGAAACGTATAATATTCCAAGTCATGGTTGGAAGCGAAAAAAAATGCTTAATAGAAAAAATATTTTAAATTGTATACTTCCTTTAAGATACCCCTCTTCCCCTTGAAGAAAAAAATGCAGGGAGTTTTCAATTTAGAAACATAATCAAGTAAGCAAGAATCCAATTTACTATATATTATTGATTCAACTTGACAAGGTCAATGGTAAATTGACACATTAAGCAAACATCCTTTTCTACAAGCCAGAATCATGTTTTTAAATAGCCATTGTTAAGTAGCTATTTGTCTATTTCCACGGATTTCTTTTCTCCAGATTCACTTTTTAAGTTCTTTTTAATTTTTTGCCCTTAGTAGATGCTAGGGTATATGGTAGTTGCTTAAAAAATAAAAGAAAAAGTCCTTCAGCTCTAGTACTTGAGGTAAGAACCAAGACAGAGAGGAACAAGATAATTCTTTTTGTACCTGCAATTCTACCGATGTCAGCTAATAAAATACACGCAATTTTAGATTGTATTATACTCTTCCTTTTTCTCCCACTTCCCTTTTTCTTGCCACATCATTGGATATTCCCATTTCTTTTCCTTCATCCCTAGAGACCCACATAGTATGTCCCAAAAGGAAATAAATTTCCAAGAATCTTTTTTTACGCGAAAGAACACTCGCTGTAGTATCAACAAAGCCACAAGATTACTTTTGATATATCAAATGGGAGCCTTGAGGGAGAATTGAGGGGCTAGGTCAAATTGGGGGACATAGATATACTTTACCTTAAACTTGGGCTAAAAGAATATCTCCAGACCTTATAATAAATTATTTCTAGCAACATTTAAGAAGCCCAGGACAAAATGCACATATTTTGTTAAAACTTATTATTTGTAGCAAGTGGAACAAAAGTAATTTTGGCAATACCAAGTTCAGAGGAAAGATGAAACCCAAGGGATATATAATGGGGCCAACACATATTGTTCTCTGCCACTTAGGCAATCTGTCCTTTTGTCAACAACCCCAAGGAAGTAGCACGGAAAATGTTTGAAAGTTTATCATTTTGCTGATGTTTCTTTGACATTGATAAGAAAGGTGGCTAAGCATTTAATAAGACTAAAACTTTTACAAAAAACATTTTTAAAAAAATGTAACTTTCACATTAAAAGGAAATTGTATAAAAATAAAATCAGTATTTTATGTCATAAGCCTTAAGATGAGTTCAATTTGTCACGTGAATTATTGTGATTTATTTTAAAATGTCACAGTATTGAATTTTAAGACTATTTCTAAAAAAGATGAGTTAAGTAGAGAATTTTCCTCTGATTTAGTTTTGTTGCTATATGTAACAGCTTAAAAACTAAGTAGTAATATATCTACATTTTTATAGGTGGACAAATGTAAACTATTTGGGATCAAAGTAATTATCCCATTTTTCAGCTCACATTATTAAATTTAATGCTGCAATTTTAAAAATTATATGTTGTTTATACCACATGCAATAATGAGAATGTTTGATTAATGATAAAAAAAATATTTAAAGCTATCCAAATGCAATACCTCCTGAATCCTTTTGGGTTAAAAGCTTTTGCCACAACTGAGGCTGTGTCTGAATTTCATTATTATCAATGGGATTTCCAAAGTTTTCTTCTAAGGAAAGATCAGTTTTATAGATGAGTCTCATGAAGTTGCCTTGTTGAGTTTGACTGAGTTTTAATAATTTTCTGTGGAAAATGAGTTCTTCTATGAGGTATTTTATAAAAGGAATCTGACTATACAAATAGGGAAACAGAAATTTCAGCATGATCCTGTCTAAAAGCAAGTGAAGAGCTAGAAATAATAAATAACACCTTTTAAAAATTATTTCTACTCTACTCAAATTGGCAGAAATGACACAAAAGGTAGTTTAACAAACTGTAAAATATAGGTTTATGGTCACATTCAGTCCTGCTCACAGATTTGTTTCACCTGAAGTAAAGTTGATACAGTTAATAAATTAAAGCAATAATGCCTTTATTAGTATTTTACAAGAGAACTGCATTTTGTTTTGCTGCTCAAAACTTAATTTTTTTTTATTGAGGTAACATTGGTTAATAACATTGTATAAATTTCCAGTGCACATTATAATTTGATCTCTCTATATATACTCTACTGTATGCTTATTGCCAATAGTCTAGCTTCCATCTGTTATCATATAAATGACCCTATTTATCCAGTTTTCCCTCCCTCTCTTTCCCTTTGATAGCTACCATTCTATTCTCTTTATCTGAGTTTGTTTTTGTTTTGTTTTGTTTGTTACTTTTTAGTTTTATGTTTCACATATGAGTGAAATCATATATTCTTTGTCTCTTCCTGAGCATAAAATACCCTCAAGATTCATCCGTGTTTTAACAAATGGAAAATTTCATCTTTTTTTTAAGGCTAAGTATCTCATCATATATGTGTATATAATTTATACTAGGATTCTCATGGGAAAATCCAGCCATTAACATTGTCATATTACATGGCTGGATACTTCCAGATAGCCACCATATGTATGTGTATACCACATCTTTATCCATTTTTATTTCTGTTATTTTAAAAAATATTTCCATGGATTTGGGAGAAGGGAGTAGCTTGCTTGTTTCTTCAGACTTATCATTTGCATTGGAAATTTGGTTGTGTTTCCAATAGATGATACACCTGAATGTACAAGCTTTTCTATATTGAATAGACTCTCACATAGCTTTTTCCCCAGCTGATCTTCTCAAACATTTGTTATTTGTGACTCTCAGTCTTTTGCTATTCTGTATGCCTCAAGAAGCCCAAGCCATCCCGTGGTCATTTCTTTATGCCTCCCTTCACCAACGGGACCTAATAATGTTAAAATTCAAATTTTGCCATTGTTAGGCAGAAAAATAATCTGAATCTGATGCAGTAGACTCAGTAGGTTTCATGGCTATGTGCATGTTTCACATGTTACTCTGAATAATGATGATCAAGTTTTGTTTTACTTATAAATTTGATTAAATTTTATAAATTAAGCACTGTTGTGCTCAAAGAATGGGTTTCTTCCATTCTAGTTTAGCACAAAGTAACCATATATATCATCTGAATTAGGCTTCTCTTAAACAGTTAGGATTCAATAATACCATATAATTACTCACAGTGATAAAAATAATAGCTAACAGTTAATGAGTCCTTACTATGTACTGATCTACTGTAGTCCTTACTATATAGTAAGTCTTCTTTGTATGATGACTTAACACTCCCAAAACCCATATGAGTTAGATGCTCTTATTATCTAAATCCTAGAACTATATAAACTGAAGCACAGAGACATTAAGTAAATTATCCAATTAAGACTGAGAATCTTGTCAGAGATAGGATTTAAACCAGTTAGTCTGGCCTCTGGAGTCCATATAATTAACCACTATGCTGCACTTATTAATGGCTTACAGGGTTTGTCAAAATCCTATGGTGACTCTGGGTCGTCAGTATCAACATTTGTTGTGTCTACATAGAACACAGAGCTGGATGTATAGTGAGCACCTCCTAAATATTTGTTGAAAGAATATATGAATGAGGAGTTCCCTGATGGTGTAGTGGCTTAAGGCTTCGGCGCTGGCACTGTCAGCGCTGCGGCCTGGGTTCGATTCCCAGTCAGGGAGCTACCCACATACCAAAAAGCAAAAAAAAAAAAAAAAAAAAAGAAAAAAAAAGAATATATGAATGAATAGAAATGGGTTAATGAGGAATGAATAATGTGTATTAATGAGATTTACTAATAAGGATATATAATAACTAAACATCTAACATGTAATATTCTATACAGTTGAGGTAATTCCATAGCCAGCATTTCAAAACATGATTAATTTGTCATATTTACATAGGATTTTCATAGAAATTAATTTTTTTCCTAAAGTTTTTTTTAAGGAGGGGGAAACTAGAGAGTGGAAAGTATTTCTTAAATATTTTTAGGAAATAAATCTATCATATTAACTACCACGAGTTCTACGAAGACAAATCAAATCTCATGTGTTTTCTTTTTTTCTTACTAGTCTACTACAGTGCCTAAGACCTGATACTTGGTTTGGTTTGGACTCAATTATTTATTTTTAAAAGTAGTACAGTAGGAGGAAAAGTATATGATTTATAGCCAGCAGACCTAAATTTTAATTCATGTTTCACCACTGGCTAGTATGTTACAATTTCACCTTTTTAAACTCATTTTCAAATCCCTGATGGAGGGATCATAATGCCTCTTTCTCTGATAAGGATGAAAGAAAATAATGTATAACTAAGACATTTAGAAAACTATAAAAAAGTTTCTCAAAATGTGTTCCATGGCAACTGTTCATCTCTTTTGAAACTAAAGTGTTTTATGATCAAATACTTTTGGAAATACTCAGTTGAATTAAGTTCCTTTGCTTTAAGACATCCCCAAACTTTAACAATGCCGAAAAGTGGAACTGCCCAAGGAGTAATTATAATATCCTCAGAATTTTACAAGCTTATTTTACTTCATTGCCATTTCTTTATAAAGTATCTCACAGAATGTTTAAGCTCAAGACTAATATGATTGCATTACTATTATTATACTAGTACCAAAAATGTAAATTAGCAATAAAAGTACAAAAATTCTATGTAATCAAGATAGTCAAGATATATTAAGTAAAAATCATGGAAGCTTTGTAGCATCAATGGCCACATATAAGTTTAGGGTGATGATTATCATTCTGATAAGAGGGGCAGAAATAGAATTATGGAAACATTCTGAACTATTAATAGAATGTGGAAACATCATTATCGTCATTATCAGAAATAGATACTGAACTTATAATAGAGAGTCTGGGATTTCAAATTCTGGAATATTTAGATTTCTTTCTGTTTGAAGTCTTCTCATTCCTCAGTGTTTATGAAATTTATACTGGCTGCTGGGTAGGAACTTGCAGAGTCAGGATCAGGAATTTATTTTCTGACAGGAGGATGGAATTTAGGTAGCTATCACCAACTGTGAAAGGAAAGTGTCCTTTAATTTGAGTCTTTTGGTGCTTTACTATTTTCAGGCTCTCAGTGCTTTCTTAGGAGGGGGAGGGTCAATTCTTTTTTTTAATTTACATTTTTTTGGGTGACATTGGTCAGCAAAAATTACATAGGTCCCAGGTGTACAATTCTACAATACATCATCTATGTGTTTTGTTATGTGTTCATCACCCAGAGTCAGTTCTCTCAACATCACCATGTGTTTGAGACCCTGTCCCTTCTCTCCTCCCCCTCCTCCCATACCCTCAGAAAACCACTAACCACTACATTATTGATTGTATCCATGAGTTTTTGTTTCTTTGTTGTTTTCAGCTTTGTGTTCCACGATGAGTGAAATCATATGGTTCTTGGGTTTTTTCCTGTCTGGCTTATTTCACTTTACATGATCGTCTATATTGTCATAAATGACCCTATTTCAACTTATCTTATGGCTGAGTCATGTTCCATTGTATAAGAATCCTTCTTTTTTTTTCCTACTAATTTTTCTGAAAGTTCAAGATGAAGAGAATGGGAGAAAGCTAAATTTTTCTGGGAATGATTAAAAAGGTATTTACATCCTGGGAAAGATCCCTGAGGCACAAAAGCCTGGACTAGTAAGCTGAAAAGGACTCCTTCCCTTGCCTCCCCCCAAGAGTAAAGAGTGAGAGGTCGTGATGGCTGCCAAAAGCAAGCAAGCAAGCAACCAACAAACAAACAAAAAACTTTGTAACACCTCTGGAGATCTCTGATGGACATGTTTGTGGCTTTTTACGATATTCTGTATAATGTAACCATTATGTTTCCCCATGAAATGTTAAATAATATCTTCATCACTTGATAATGCCATGTAGAATGGGTTGGGTTTGGGCTGTGGGGTGATGTGATGAAGTGATTGTGGAGGTAGGCTGTGAGTAAGAACTGAGGCTGCTAATCATATCTGGATTCCCCAAAGGAGGCTGATGGAGTCTCACAGTTTGTACATTTAATTCAAAAAGAGGGTCAGTCTTGTTCAGTACCATCTGTATTAGGCCTTTCTAAGCCCCGAATTCCAGAGTGGATCCTCGGAGGGTTGGGTGACGGTGTGTGGGAGCCTCGGGGATTTTGTTCACTAACTTAACACTTTGGCCTAAGGCCCAAGGCAAATGCAGACTTCCAGTGTCTCTTCTGAAGAATTCAATATAGTCATGACTTTATTCCTACATGGGTAACAGGAGGCAAAGGAAGGAAAAACAGTCACAGATTAAAAGTAAGTCCCTTTAAAGGACTGACTAGGCAGGAGCTGAGCTGGCCTAAACTGTCTATCACGGATCTTCCCAGGCCAGGGGACTGCCATCTAGTAGTCCCTGTGGGCAGGGACACAAGCAGTCCAGGCCGGTCTTCCCACGTGGAATTCCCGAGAGAGAGAGAGAGAGAGATGGAGAGTGAGAGAGAGCATAAGCAGTAAAGACATTTAAAAAAGAAAAAGTATGTCACTGGAAGAATGCAAAGGGAACATTCCAAAGGCAAAGAAGAACTTTAATTTGCTTATCAAATTGCAAGTTGCATGCCTAGCATAGTAAGTGGAGTTAAAACAAACCTCTGCTCTTACGTAGTTTATCACTCTTGAGAACTAAGACGTGTATAAAGGAACGACACAGTTGTGCTGTGTACAGTGACTGATGTAAAGGTGCCTTCGTGGACTGTGGTCCGCGCTCCACAGACTCACGTTGTACTGAATGAAGTTGAGGAAGAGTTTGAGGAAGGGAGAATGCCTGGTCCATTAGGATTTCTCTAGAGAATGTACTTTGTCGTTTTTAATTAATGGAGCTAAGGATTAAGTTTTGGACAATTTCATACCGGTGGAAGGAAACGTAAGGACTCTCCAGAAAGTATCCAGCCATGAAATATGAAAAATAGAGGCATGGATGGCTGGATTTTTTCCAGACAGCCCTTGCATATACAAAATATAGACCTATGATTAAAAAGACCCAACCGTTTAAAACATTTTGGCTTAAGGTGACTCGAATGTACCATTCCTGCTCCCACCTCAGGGTCTTTGCACCTTCTGTTTTCTCAGCCCATTCCCCTGGTATCTGAGTATCTGGTGCTCTCTCCCTTAGATAGTTTTCTGCTAAAATGTCACTTTTTCTGAAAGGACTTCTCTGATCTCCTTGTATAAATTAGCTCTGTTCCCAGCCCTTTCTGACCATTACCCACTAAGCCTCCATCCTTTCCCCTACTCCAAGCTTCTCCATAACCTTGTCGTCAACTCGCACATTATGTTTGTTTGCTTATGTTTAATCTCCCTTCACTAGAAATGTAAGAGCCAGGAGACTAGAGATGGATCTCGGTTTTCCTTGAACATAGAAGGCATACAGTGAATGTTTATTTAATGGATATAGCATGAAATTCGAAAAGGGGGTTGTGTGCTGACTTTTACGTGTTTCAATGTATATTATTTTTATACGTTTTCAAAAATATGCGTTAGTAATTTTGAACAAGTGAAGTCAAAGAATGATTTTTCTTGCGAGTAGGGGCAGGACCACAGTGGTGACAGTTACTGTCTGTCACTGCCTTTTTTTGTTGTCTAAAACCTCTTGGTTCTTTAAGTACGTGTGAAGGATAATTTTTTATTTTATGTCTAGACATGGTTCTCCTGCAGCTTTCATCCCTTCAATAATAGCTATGCTAATTTCCCCCTAAATATCCCTAAAAAGACATTCATTTTTATATAAATCAACCAACCAACCAACCAACCAACAATAGGGGAAAACAGCACAGGGAAAATATATAAAGAAGGAAGGAAAATATTTTACCTACACAAATATACTTCCAGTTATCTACTTTTCTCATGCTATTATTAAAAATATCTCTGCTTGGACAGAATCGTTTTGTTTCCATGCTGACTTCTTTGCTTCTCCTGTGAACTTTTTAAATTTTGTGTTTGGCAGTAGGGTTTGTTTTCCTTGGAACTCAGTTCTGTGTAACATACTGTTAGCTGAAGGCTGTGATGTAGAAATTTATTATTAAAAATAAAAGTGAGAGAGAGAAGAATTTATTCCAGAAGGATGAAAATGACTTAGTGTCAAGGAAGTTAAGAGTTTTAAAATGCTTTATGTAACATTGTGTTTCTTTCAAGGAAGTACACTTTGTTTTCCTAGGAATAATTGAAGGGTCTTCCTTTTGCCTTTCCTAATTAATGGAAGCTGAGAAAGGAGGAAAAATGTTTCTCCGTATTTTTTCAATATTTCTTCATCAGATGGAAAGATTTTGTTTGCCATGTGTAAGGGTAACCTTGGTGACCTATATATTCCCAAACCTTCTGGAAAGATGCTCATGAAATGTCGCTACCCAGTGGAATAATCATAGTTAAATAGACAAGACAGCATCTTTTATGGATGTTAAGAGACAAACATGTATTTCTCCCTGAATTAAGCAGCCATGGAGCTTTTATCAACCAGAATATATTTCAATTTTCTATTCATTTTTTCTAGTCTCAGTCTCGATCTGTGTTTTACATTTCTAACACCTTTATATAACTAATGTTAAAATCAGAAACATTTCTTCTCCAAAAACAGTATCTTAACATGTTAATAAATTTAGTCTTTTTTTTTCAGTATTGCCTAGATATCACGCTACTATTCATTTATCTTGAAAGCTTAGTCCAGATGAATCAATTGCAACAACAACAAAAAATCCACAATTTCAATTTCTGTTCCTCATTGTCGGTCATGACCTATTTCTGTCTTTTATCCAATCCCATGGTGATGCCAAATGACTACTTTGGTCATCTGCAATTTAATACTAGTCCTACCTGTTTGATTCAAAGGGTATTTTGACTTTCTCATTAATATAACACCAATATCATTTGCATTTAATTTTAAAATTCATTGTGAAAGCTCTCCTTTTAATGATTTATTATGACTAACAAATTGCATTAATTTGTCTTAATCATTAGTCAAGAGAATGGGGATAGGTAGGTGTTTTTGAACTTCATTTAGCCCTATAGTTCTGCTTTAACAGAAATATGTTTCAGTGGCCAAATGCTTCTTCTTCATTTAAATAATCTATTATATTAAACAAGTCAGGCAGTTTACTATGCTATGGATTTTTTTCCTAAAGGCATACTGAAAACATCCCGCTTATTTCAGTCTTTGGTCCATGATCCGAGGACAATAGTCTTATGACAGCAAAATAATGCTGTATGTAAATAGGATAAAAATGTTTATGCTATCATGTGCTAATATGAAGCTTATTCTCACTCCCCCACTCCCCAGCTAATCTTCCATCCATGCCACGTATGCTGTCATGATGGAGAGGTACAGGGACCTGACACTCTCTCCAACCCCCACCACCGTCTTTTTCTCTACATTTAAAGAACAAATTACATAAAATACTATAACAAAGCACATTCACCAACACTGAGATAATTAATGCTGATTTTTGGCTGAGATTATTTTTTAATTCAAAATAGCGTTTTAATGACAAAGCCCTGTGTGATTTCCTCAAGAGTAAAGGGAAAAATATTTTGTTGATTTCCTTTGAACGGAGAACATTCTAGTATCTCATTTATCATTGGAGAATTCATTTCTTTTTAGATTATATTTCACTTAGCATGCAGATTTCTATAACTTTTCATTACTTTGAAAAAAGTAGTAATAGCATACATTTTAAAATATTACCACATGCTTGGTCAACTCAGACCCTTAAAGTATATACTACTGATATTCATATATAATACTGTAATAGAGTTGTATTATATACTACTCTCTCTAAATCTCTCTCATACATCTGTTGCATAATTCTGAGAAATAACTCTCCAATTCATAACTTATGTCCAATTTTACTGTTATGTGTTTCAAAAGAAAAAGTCAAATTTAGAGAATGAATTTTTAGAGGTTTATTTTGTAAGTTTTGGTTTGTAAATTAACAAATTTATTTTCTGTAGTAAGTGATGACCCAAGTGAGTCTACATTTTGAATGTTTTTGTTCTTTGACTAAAAATCATCATCTTTAAGATAGTTAATGGCAGAGGGCAGTGAATTTTATGCTTTTCTTATATTAGTTCTGATCCTCACTAAATGTTACCTTCTTGATTTTCTACATGTCATCATCAATTATTGTCTCTTAAAACAGTATATTGTGGATTACAATTTGTATTTGTGAGTTTATTGACCTCTTTTTATTGTGATACTCATATATAGTAGAATTTATCAGGTTATTTTGTTTAAAATCATTCTCAAAGAGAACAATAGTCACAACAGACTTTTAGAAAGTATTCTCTTCAGAAACTATAAATGAAATAGTGGAGAAGAAAAGGTAAACTTTCTGTTTAAAAATCATTTTTTCTCTAACAGCCTAGTGCTCAAGTTTTTTCTTTAAAGTTGCCAAGATCAGCATCTCATCTTTTTATTAATGAAAAGTATTCCCAAGGCTTCAATAAGACGATGATTGAAATGTGTCAAGAATTATTTCTGATAATATTAGTGAACAACTAATTAAATGTTCTTAATTTATAAGTTTCCAAATCAGACTATTTATTAGTTGACTAATGTCTGTTAACCTTATCAAAATCAACTTTAAATTAATATTAATATTTACTATCAGATGTAATGCCTATAAATCCAGAAATTAAGAAAAATTAAAGCACTAAAGAAATATCAACTATATAATCTTTCAATTTGGTATGATGATTTTCTGGGCTAATTTACCCAAATTGTGTGCTGGCCAAACTATAGTGAAATCATTGCTTTAATTTCCATTCTTACAACAACTGACTATGTCTTGTTAAAAATGAATAATTTAAGTTGACAATGCACTTTAGAATTGTATGCCTGAAACCTATGTAATCCTTGCTAACAGATGTAACCCCTATAAGTCTAACAATAAAAATAAATTTTAAAAAAATGAGTAATTCAAAATTACTGTGTTATATTTTTCATTTATTATTCCATGAGTGTTTCTCACGTAATTTTTAAAAAGGCTCTGAAAGCCAATTTTTAATTGCTATATGTATTCTTTTCTATACTGTAATTTATTCAATAGTTCCACTTTTGTTGGATAACACAGTGATAACATGATAATTACTGGATTTTTAGATTTTTATTTATTGGTACAGAGGGTGTGAATTTTAAAGTTATATATGTTGAAATTGCTATTATATTTTTATATATGAAATATATAGTGTGTCTATGAATTTATAAGTATGTGAGTATATAAATATTTGCTATATGCTTACCTATCTTGCTAAATTCTTACCAATATTCAACATTATTAATTTGCTAATTTTAGTAAGGCAACAGAAGAAGTAGTTTTCTTCTTATTTATACTGAATTTATTCACTTGCAAGAAAACTAATTTTCTTTTGCCCATAAATCTGCTGACTATACATATTTATTCTGTAAATTGTTCTTAACCTTTCCTTAGTTATCCACTAGAATTATGTTTCTTTCAAATTGGTAGAGCTGTTAATAGACTGAAGATATTATCCATTTGCTGCAGATATTTTCCTATTGTGACATTTGTGGGGACATTTGAAGGTTTATGTAGTTGGATCAATTGATTATTTTTTAAGTTGTATAGATTGTCTTGTTAGTGTGCTAGATTATTTGTGGTAGGGGTTCTTCAGCTGGTACTCATAAGTAGTGAATGTACTGGACAGCTAAATAAAGTTTTATTCCTCTCAGTCCCTATCTTATATTTCCTTAATATTCTTCTAATTAAATGTTATTTTCAATAAATAAATATGGTTTGTAAGCAAAGTAGTTCAGGGCTATTACAACAATGAGAATAAGTTGGTAATATTTTATAGTCTTTGTTTTTGAAAATCTACATTATGAGTTTGGGGCTTATTTCACATTAAATAATTTCACTCCTTAAAACAGTCTTATTTTTGATATTATTAGAACAGAATTAAAAACTACTGAAATATTTTGGCCTCCTGGTTATTATCATTCATGACTGTAGATTAAGTTACATAAATGGATTTCTTCAGCATATTTTCCAAATAAATTAGAAGTTAAACAATATACAAATAAAGCTTAACAGGGTTTAACATCTGTCTAGGATGTTCTTGACAAAGAACTGTAAAGCCGTGCATTAGCAGGCTCTTCTTTTCTGTCACACGGTAATATTAAAATATATTAAAAAACTACTAGCAGTTGAAATATTAGCTATTAAATCACAGGTTTATTACTTTAGGTATGTTCATTTATTCATGATGACTAATGCATTACTATTCAAATATACATTTCCAAAGCCTAATTATTTTTTAAAAGAAAGAATAAAATGATTTGCCATGCAAAATAAGTATTGTTTAATTTACAGTACTTATTGTATTCTCCTACAGCTCATGGGACATTCAGAATGGGACCACAAACGAGGACCCAGAGGGTCACAGGTAAGTTTCTGGCCCCTTCCTTTTCTTGCGTTTTGTTTCTTAACACTTTAAACCATGAGATTTCTAAAACTTAAGAAATAATAAGCAGAGGGAAGAGGCAAAGTCTTCATGCCATTTGTTTTTACTTAAGTTAGCTATAATTAAAGTCTGGTTTCAAATCCCAAAGGCAGAGGCCAGTATATTCCTTCTAAGAGCTCTCTGGAATCCCAGATTGGCTGTGTTTATATGAATGTAGATTTTATGTTCATTTGGTCTCTGCAGAATCCAGTTTTGATGAGCAACCCACTCTCTTGATTTTACTCACTTCCTTTGATAATTTCTCGATGTATTTTCTTCTTTTCTCTATCTTCCTGTTTTTGGTTAAATATTTTGAAATATAATCAGAGTAAACCCTGAACTAATTACAGATTTTTGTCTCTAAATTAACTGTCTTCGTCTTAGGGAAACAGAAAGATGAAAGGACCTATTATTTTGAAAAGAAACAAATTCTGAACCTTTCTATATTACCAGACTGTTTTCATTGTCTTACTTTATGTCTTAGGCAAGGAGAAAAGCTTCCATGACGCATTTATGCTTTTTAATGACCTAATTAGACAATGTGGATTTGTTTTGCTTCCGTAATTACTTTGCCTGACAGAATAAAGGCTGAGTCTTACCCTCAGAAAATTATTTCTCCTCCTAGGGTATTTTGTGAAGAAATATAAAAATTATTTATCTCATAGCAGCCTGTGTTTACCTGACTATAAACATGCCAAATGAAAATTAAGTAGGTGGAACATTTTTACCTCTGCTGTTCACATTTTGTATTTTCCACTAAAAAACAAAGAAGGTTAAAAGAGTTAAAAGTGCAGTACTGTGTATGAAAGTTCATTGTGAAATGTGAGATTCCCCCAGGTGTTTTACAGAGCTGACGTAGGCCTGTGCTGTCATTAAGTTTTCGTGCATAACTATTCAAGGTCACTGGGAAAATAAAACTAAGTCAGTCAGTTCTTTTTAGTTGATAATAGCTGTGGTTTAATTGTTTGTCCATTATCAATTTGATTAGTAAATAATATAAACCAGTCCATTAAATTAAGATTATCCAAAAGAATTAATGCCTTGCTGTCCCTAACTCTCACTTCCCCATTTCCATTTTCTCTGACAACTCTCCCTTTGTACATAGCTATAGTATTTTAAATCATACTTTGCTGCAAGGTCATTATTGAAATGGTAAAATTAATGTATGGTAAATGCTTTGTAATTCCAAACCAATAAAAAGTAAAGATGAGTGCAAGTATGAGATTCCCTAGTTTTTGATTATTGTCACCAAAGGCATTTTGATATTCAAAATGCGTCAGGCAATTTGCTGAGAACATGTCCCTTCAAAGTAATATAGTGTTATATTTAAAAGTTATTGTTTAAAGTATGTCGTATTTACTTCCCATATGACCTATTTGAATATACTTTATCTTCAGGTTTAGATAAGTCACTCTGTCAATATAAATTGAAAACAATTTCTATAAAAGTACAACCTTGTTTATGTTCACTTTAAATATAAAAATCCCAGAATAAAATTTTAAAAATTCAGCATATTGCACATACCTCGAAAACTCCTGAATTTTACATTCACACACAAAGTATGCTCATAACACTTTATGATATTTGAAAGGTTGAGGTAGTTCTGAAAAAGCGAAAGCATTAGAACATTCTTGCATGAATTACCATTATCAGCATCAAGGTCTTTCTTAGACTTCTCAACTAGCTAAATAAGTATTCCAAGTAGTACACCTTTGTTTCACTTTGATTTACATCAGATAAAAATTATTGTGCTAACAAGCAAAACACACACCAAAAAATTAAAAAAAAAAAAACAATTACAACAAAAAACTTTTTGGGGTGAAATTTCAGATAGATAAACATTAAGTAAGTAATAACCTCTTACCTAATTCTAACTCTCATTGAAGAAAAAAAGACTATATGTATGTTTTAGATCATAGATTGATTCCTTCTTATCTTCCTGTTATTTCCTTGGACAAGACGTCTAAAACCTTTCAGCCATTCAAAAGCAATTTCAGACAGACTGCGTTTGAACACAGTTCTCTTAATGCTAATACTCTAAGGCCTTGCTCAGATTCCGTCTCAGTTTAGTTTCATTGAAGAAAGGTTTTAAGCACTTACTTACTATGTGCGCAGAACTGTGGTAGATCTAACTTGGAAGAAAAAAAAAGAATGACAAGATTACTGCTTGCAAGAGCTCCCCTGTTTTGGTTGGAGATAGAGCAATACTTGAATATAAAATTTGCTTATGCAGCAGACTGGTAGATACAATATTAAGTATATAAACAAAGTGTGATAGGTGGGACAGGGTATTTATTAATACTTATCCCTAGAAGAACTGGGCAATACTTAGAGTTGATGGTTTCTAAGGTGAGCCTTCAAGGATGGGTGTGATTTCAAAAGTATAAGAAGGGAAAGGTGGATGGAAAAGCTTGAGTGAACACTGAACTGACAGCATATGGGACACATTTGGATGTATGTGAATTTTCTTTACACACCTAACTGCTTTACAAACACTTATTGACTGGGGACAGTTGCAGGAACTACTGGGAAGGAATCATCCAAAAAATGTTATATGTTATTGATTGGATATGAGGAGGAAGTAAAGGAGGGTCAAGAGTTTGAAACTGAGTACTTGAAGGATTAGTGCCATCAACACAGACCAGAGGGTGATGTGTCAAGTGGAGCAGTGTTAAGTGAGAAGTGAAGATGACAATTCCTGAAGAGAATTGTAAGCAAACACTTAAGGTCCTGTTCTGGTGCTCTGTAGCCAGATTAGAGCAGAAGATGTCAATTTGGGAAAACTAATCATACATGTGTTCATTGAACCACATCAGTGGATAGGTCCTGGAATAATAACATTAAAAGAGGAAAACAGAAGGAAGGCTGTTTCTTAGAAAAGACTTAGTGGAAGAGCTGGCAGGAGCTGGGGGGAGAGTTAAAGCATGAGCACAGTCTCACTAGAGACCAGTTGAAGGAGAAATGATGCAGAATCAAAACTAGTGTACCATCAAGTTACACCAAGAAGAGGGCAGAGACCACACACAAAGGTTCAAGAAAAGGAAAAACCATGGGAAATGGCTTTGGATTTAGTGATTAGCAGGACATTAGTGAACTACAAGAATGCAGTTTTCATCAAGAAATGGTAGAAAGCAGAATACAGAAAAGAAGTGAACGGTGTAAGATAGTAGGAAGGTTTCTTGGAGTTTTGTTTTAAAAGAAAGGCAGCATTAAAAAATAGGTGGCAGCAAAAGTGAGTGAAATCTATTTTTACGCTAAGGTGACATCGTGTCTTCATAATTATTAGTGGCAGAGAAGAATCAGCGTAGAAAAGCAAATGCTGAAAATTCTCGGTAGTGCTCAGTTTAAGGACTGAGAAAATAGGGTGGTTCAGAGAAGGAAATGCACTTGATTCTAAAGTGGCCCTTTTGACACCTCTTCATGTGTTTTTTCTCATATTCCTCCAGCCCACACACCCACACCCTTGATCAGAAACACTGACCGTGTTCGCAAATAAACTACTGCAAAGAGCCGCCAAAAAGCACAAATGAAGAGGTATCTACACGAGAACAAGAGAGGAGAAATAGACACAGATATTACAAAGGGAAAGACATGCTGCGAGCCTAATGACTTCAATTTTCTTGGTAGATCGCAGATGTGACGGGGCAGAGTGCAAGACACTTTTTTTTTTTTTTTTTTTTTGCTTTTTTGCTTTTTGGTATGTGGGTAGCTCCCTGGCTGGGAATCGAACCCAGGCCGCAGCGCTGACAGGACCAGCGCCGAAGCCTTAAGCCACTACACCACCAGGGAACTCCCGCAAGACACATTTTAACCTATTTTACTTGGATTCAAAAAAACACCAATGTATGTTGTGCATTTTTTGAGCCTTTAAGGAGTCAAAAAAATAAACTGAACAGACTGGGCCTTCTAGAAACATAGAGTTTCATCTAAAGTCTGCCTTAGGTCAGAGGATAAAGAAAAAAAGAAATCAGCTAGTATTGAGGGCATTAATCATGACCAGGACTGAATAAGCTCCTCCTGGCTCTCCCAACATGCTTACTAAAGAAGAGATTTTCTCCAGTTTGACCTAGTCCTCCAAAATTGTATCACATGTGCATTATCCCGGGGGATAAGAAGATGTACCCATCACATCAAATGTTTATCATTTAGAAAAATACATATCTTGCTTCAAGTAAATTCCAACACTTAACTGCCTACTGCTCTTTGGACTCAGCAAGAATTTAATGTAAATTGATTTATTTACTCTAAATAATTTTGAGATATAATTTGTCAGCTCACTCACAGCTTTCTGGCTGATTTTTCTTTTTCCCTTTTTTTTTTTTTAATATGTTCTCTCAAATAATAGATCATCCAAATTAGAGAAGATGCTAAAAGATAAATAAACTTCCAGCAGCATGCGGAACTCCTTTATCTGGCAGCATTCCCGGTAATAGCAGATGAAGTCAGGGCATGAAATTTTCAGAAGGCAATTAGTATTTTTTTTTCTCTTTTAAGTTCTTGAAGAAAAGTTTTCTAGTAGGAAGTTGTGAGAGGCAATAGAAAATTGCTCTCTTATGTAAAGTTTAAAGTGGTGGTGGTGGAGGGTGGGGGGTTCCAAAGAGCTGGTAGTTCACTTACCATTTAGTTGAGGGTCTTTGTGGGAAAACATTACTTCAGTTTGTGACTTTGTAAACTTTGTAACATTTAAATGCACCAGGAACCAGCAGGTCTGTATTTATTAAGAGTGATAGCCTAGCAGGTTCTTTAGTCATTTAGTATATTCTTGGTGATTTACCAACTATTAGCCAGGCCTTACCAAATAGATCTAAGAACTCTTTTGAAGAAATAACTTTATGTTTTCTCTAGTCTTCACATGATCAAAGCATTCCTTTAGATAATCAAATGCTGGTTTGTATGTTTCTAAATAATTGAAGTATTCTATGTACAATACAAGAACATAGCCCAACATTTTGCTGGAAAAAGTTATTAGATGCACTAGGCTGTCATTATGCTTAAAAGTGACCTGTGTCCTATTCAGTAGCATGGCTTTAATTGTCTACCACACCACAAACTGTAAAACTTCTAGAATAAGAAGCATCTACCTAGATCAGTTAGCTTCTGCAGCACTACTTTAAGTCTCAAGGATGAATTTCAATGGGAAGTTATTATACATCAGTATTCTGTCTCTGGGTGTTCAAGAGAATGGGTCTGTTGATAGTAGCTTCTGAAGTTGATGAACCTAAAGATTTGCCTCCTAGTTGCCTAATTTGGTGACAAATCAACTCTTTTCTCAGTTAAATAATTTGCTTCTGATAAGAAAATGTCAAGAGTAACTTAAATGCCTTCCAGACTTACCTGGAATAATGCCATATACATTTATTAAAGTTAATGCCATTTAATACTTTTTACAAAGACAACCATCAGATTTCTAAGAATTTATTCCAAGACATTAATGTGAGCAGATTAGGAGTCCATTATACATCTTCCAAGTGCCCAGTGTGTTAACAGAGAATAATTCATGCCCTCGAAGCTGAATGTCAGTGCTACTTTTTCTGCAAACATAGTGCTTTTTACTTGTACTTTCTTCTCCTTTTTTACTTTTTCATATGCTAATCTAAAAACTGTCACCATTGATTCAGAGGTTATTCCAGTAATAATTTCATTTTTTGGCAACTCTCCAAGGAAAGTTTTCTTTTTGGTTATTGCATCATTAAATTTGTTTGAATTTTGTTTATATGGACAAAGACCACACCCCAAATACTAATATTTACCTGAGCCCTTACACATCTTAGGAGTAGTCTTGTCATCTCATACAATAGTGGCAGGAAAGGATCTGCTTGTGTAATAGTTATTGAGTGACCCTCTTCTCTTGAGGACTGTGGACACCATTCACATGATACATGCACTGCCTTTGTTAAATCAGAAACTTCAGGTATGTTACATGAAACCAAACAAAGATGGATTTTTCAAAATTAATTCCTCTGCTAAGGTGTTTTAAATTTTACTCGTTAGGTCTATACTGTTGGACAGTTGTTTTTACCCTCCACTCCTCATTCTGTGAAATTGCTTTTATCTAGTCACAGTTTAGTGTTATTCTTTAATTTGCATTGACAAATGTTATACGAGACAGTCGTAGACTATTTGTTCTGGTAGTGATATTTTTGAAAATGTCCACCACATCCACGGCATCAAGAAGATGCAGAGACATTTCTCTTTCTTTGTCCTCAGAGAAGGGAAAATGTTGTTTCTCCTTAACAGCTGATCCCAGTGGTTGATTCCTTCTAGAGCAGCGGTGTCCAAACTTTTGGCTTCCCTGGGCCACATTGGAAGAATTATCTTGGGTCACACATAAAATACACTAACACTAACAGTCACTGATGAGCTAAAAAAAAGTTTGCAAAAAAACCTTCTAATGTTTTAAGAATCTGTGTTGGGCCACATTCAAAGCCATCCTGGGCCACAGGTTGGACATTCCCATTCTAGAGCATCACTCTTTTCTCCCTAGTAGCTGCCAGTAGCAAACTCCCGATCTTCCAGTTATAGTAATGAATAATGTGCCCAGACATTGTCACATATTTTCTTAGAGGTAGAATTGCTTCTGGTTGAGTGTCACTAGATTATGGCAAAATCTCTTTGCCATTCACATAGAAGATCATAAATAAATATTTGCTGAATCATTTCAACAGTTTTTTATGGGAAAATGGGAAAATGTTTCTTTAAGCATTTTTGCTTTCAAGCTTTTGGGTTCCATATTTATGTCTACCAAATAGTAATTTTAAAGACTATTATTTATTTTATTGTAGGTAGTTTATTCACAGTAGAATTGTGTTCTACAAAACTAAGAGAAAAAAAAAAAAAGTACTCTTTCCATACTTTAAGCATTCAAGTGATTCAGAGGAGCAGCCTGGGAAGGAATGTGGTTCTGCCCAGACAGGAGTTTCACAGAACATGTGTTTCTGGTGAACTAATGGATGACCTTGAGTAAGTCATTCTTTATTAAAGACCTTGGTCTCTCTAAAAGGGCATTGACAAACAGAGATCAAACAAGTTCACAGAATAAAAGGGAAAGTTGCCATGGGCATTTAGGCTCACCCTCCTCCCTTGTTTATAGATTAGTAAACATGTTGTTTAATATTCATTGAATGACCCTCTCATCTTGGGGACTGTGGACCTCATTCACATGACACGTGCAATGCCTGTCTTATACTTATATTTGCCAAATCAGAACCTTCTGGTGCATTATAGGAAACGAAACAAAGAAACGAAATAAGCAGCTCTAGATAACAGGTGTTTATATGCAGGAGCTATAAATAGATTAAGCAATAGTCAAATTTACAAAGTGCATAGAAGCATATAATGAAAGAAATAAAAACAATAATAATACCTAAGACTTTAAGCCATAGATTGTTTCTGACCAATTTTGCATTTGCAGCTTTTATTGTTTATATATGTTTTAGATATCTTGATGTAAACATTAAGAAAAATAATTAATTATTGCAAGTTTTTTGCACTTAAACTGTTCTTCATTGAAGTTGCTATAAAGTAAATATAGACATTCTGGACACTAATCTCTCAGCTCTAAAGTTTTGCCTTCAACTTCCTATAGAATGACAAAAGAAATGTATATTAACTTGGGAACTGTTAACTTTATCTTTGAATTGTAATACCTGACAGAAGACAATAATTTTTATGGTATGCTGGGTGATTTTATGCTATCTATGGCATACAGTAAGATCTTATTCTTCATTAATTATAAAAACATACTCTAAAAGAAAAATTTAGAAGATGGATTTAAAATTTTTTATTCTACTTACAGATATAATTGATGAAAAATGATTGTGCAGAATATCATTAGATTTCCCTAGGACACAATCTAAGACTAGGATATATTGACCAGAACAAACCATCAGATAGAGTAGTCAGTGAAGGTGAGGTGAAGTAGAGAAGATCACGTGGCAGTGAGGAGGCCAGTTAACTAGAAGGGGTGGATTAAGGCGACAGAAACAGGAAATGGTTGTGGAAAATAGTTGATCTTTTAAGGTGAATACGAACATCTGTTTTGGTATACTAAGATGCAGGTGTTTGGCATCTTCTTTGTACAATTCATAGAAATTTGGACATAGTGTTTTTATTGAATTTCTTAGTAATACATACCCAGGTTATATGTAAAATGTACATTTTTAACATAACAATCTTATTGGTGGTATAGGAATTTTTCTTTGCTTCTATTATAGGAGGACACTAAAATGTTACTTAATAGCATCCCCTACATGGTTTTATATTGTCATCAAAGCTACTGATTTTTTTTATAGAATGAAAATTGCTTGACAGTTCCATTCTCAGCCTTAAGTGATTGTCATGGTTTAGTGTAGAATGTCGCCATTGTTAATCCAAGGAACTGGTGCTAATAATTACAAAGCAAAATTCTGGAACAACTTTAAAGATATTGGTGAACTGAAATTACCTCAGAAGTCACAAAGATGAAGTTTCTTGTCAGGTTTGATTTTCAGATCATAGAAGGTTTTTCTGTTTCTGTTTTGGTTTTGTTTTTGTGGTGATGCCTTATGCAATGACCGCTTTCTGGAAAATTCTGAGTGTTACAAGTTAAAGAGTCTTCTTATTGGAAATCCGCAGGTTATCACACTTGACTCAAAATGGTTTGCTTGTGAATTGTGGCCCTGTGGTTAAATACTTCTGGATGACGGATTACACTTGGATCTCTACAGCTAGTTCCATTTTAGAATTTTGTAACCATATATATATATTTTTTCAAATCATTTTATCCCTAACTCACCAAAATGTTGTTTGCTCAGCATCAGTGATCCACACTTAAAAGATCAATTTTAAAAAAGTTTTTGGAGAAAAGTATCTCAGAAGGATATTGTGGGAGAGACAAACAGATGTAGTAGAAATTTCCAAGTAAGCCAATGTGATCTGTCAGGAAGATGAAAAAGTGTGAACAGATGTAAAAGCTCTGGTTCTCAAAGGATTGTGAGCAGAGGAATGAAAAAAGGTCTGTAAAAGATGATGCAGAAGAGACCCAAGGGAAAAAGGATTAGTAAATAGAGAAAGATTATTCCATGAAACAAGATTAGGACATGGCCATTACAGGCATGTTGTGCAGTTTAGAAAAAACCCTTGATTGTTCTGGCATCATGATTCGGGGGTTTAATATGTTGTAAACCCAGTTTTACTGGTCATTATCCCTAGTCATGATTATGGTGACTTGCTGCTATAACTTGTTGACAATTCTTCTGAAAAATGTGACAGTATGATGCATATCTATTATATTTTGTGGCCTTTGTATAATTTTTGAAAAATATTTCAATGTGCCAAGTAAGTTTGTGAAATCTTATCCTAGGACAATTTTGTTTTCTTTTTTTATGTGGAAATATAGCATGACTTTGAATAAGTTTTTCTAAATAGTAAATTTCAGCAGTCAGTTTCATTTTATGTTTGTGGTTGCAGCCCAACACAGTAGATTTTTAATAAATATTTTCAAAATAAATGAACATATCTTAGAATTTATAAATTTGGAGTTTAATTTATTCAAGTAAGTTTTGCTGAACCAGTGAGTCTTCAAGAAAGTTTAATCAATTCATAATACAATATAGCAACCCCTAGGATTTAGTGAAATTTTTCTAAAGTATAAATAATAAGGCCAAAAGCCTTTTGTTTTATTTATGCTATTCCTCTGCCTTTTGGCTTCTCTATTCAAAGCATACTGGTTGAGATCCTCTCATTTTAATATCTATGACATTGTATTGTAGGGTGGTATTTTATTACTTGAACTGTAGACTGAAATTAGGGTATGAGAAAAGCTTTTCATGTTGATATGAATTAAGGAGAATATAGAATTTAAATATATACTTTTCCATATAGGAACATTTGTTCCTCTCATTCTCTAGGCCAGTGTGGCTCCTCTCTTACTTCCCCATTTTCTCTTTGCCTTTATGACATGGACTTTTGAAGTGCAAGGGTTATGGTGTCTCACACAGCCCAAGGATCTGAAATTTACATAAGGACATTAATAGAAATTTGTGACACATGATGGGACCAGGCTTTTCACTATTTTTGCCATCTATTTGGCTTAAAACCAATGGAACAAACTGAACTTGGCATTGCTATTTCTGTTCAAAACAAAGAAAAATATATAATTTTACTATTTCTTATGTTTTGGTCTTGGCACTGTGGCTCTTGTTTATGGAAAAAGACAGGAGAGGAAAGTGCATTATTTTAACTTCACATGATAAATAATTATACCAAACTGAAATTTCCTTAAAAAGCATGTTTTTTTAATTATTATGGTACAGATTGCTACTAAATTCAGTGCAAGCTTGAAACAAGTAATGTTAATATCTTCTTTAAATAATATTATAGGTTTAAATGCATCACTAAGATTACATTATAGGTACTCCATTAGAATTCAGCTTGTTTCTGACCCTGTGTATGAATAAGGGAAATCTTTCGCTTTATTATGAATGTTATTTCCTCTTGATAAATTCTTATAGCAAAAAATAGTATTTGGATTTACTTTCAATCACAGGGATAACTCACATTTATCAAGATCTCTTACAGAGGCTTTAAGGATTTTATTGGCTAGTTTAAATTATTAATTATTCTTATCTGGAATGAATTTCTTCTGTATACTAATAAGGAATAATAGGACTATAAGTAATGTCTTTAAATTCCAAATGCTTAAAGGAAATTCTGTTTTTATCACTGTATGCACTGGTGGTCATTTTAGTTTTAATTGTTAAATATAGTATAAGAAGTTCATTTTCTTGGAATGAACAGTATATTATACGTATGTACATATTAGAACATGAGATAATTATGTTATATTAAACATCAGATAGTTAAAGCCTTTCTCTCTTATTTTGTATTATAAAATACTTCAAACATGCAGCAAAATACAGTGAACAGTGTACAAAAACCATATACACACACTTAGGTTTAACAAATAATTAACAAAATGCTACATTTGATTCAGAGTTTTTGTTAATTGATAGAAAATCCCTTAGAAATATTTTTATTAAACTTTTTTATAATGTATACAATTTTTTTCTTATTAATATTATATATGAGGGTTGTCTAGAAAGTATCCAGCCATGTAATATGAAAAATAGAGGCATTTATGGTTGGATTTTTTTTCTAGACAGCTCTCATATGTATGTTTACTTAAATTTATTTCATAGTGTTTGACTATGTAAAAATTTACAGAATATGGAAACATTAGTTTAAAGAGTTTGGAAAAAGAATTAGAGAATACAGAAAAGATTCACCTTTCAAGGAGATAAACAAAATGTATTTTGGGTTTTTTGGTTCTGTTTTATTAACAGAGCACATTGATAAGTATGTATATAAGTAATATCTACTATAATGCCATTTGGAACAAGCTGGTGTATGGCTTTTATATTAACAAATATGTATCTGGGTATGAGTTAACAAATAACATGAGTATAGTCACAAGCCTGCCCTGTATTAAAAATAAAAATTCTTAATACTTTCTCTTTGGAGATATTAAGAAAAGAATAGAATAAATGTTATTAACATTGCATATTTCATTCCAAATAAATTAGCTTTGTTAATCAGACTTGAATTTTTTTGAAATCATGTTTTAGGGAGTCATCCCTGTAATGGTTACCAGACCAACTTCTCAAAATCGACTTTACATATAGAAACTATAAAATTGGAAACTGATGTTATTATCCATTACTACAGTGTCTTCTAAAAGTGTTACTTTCTATGCATTACATATAAATATTTAATTGTTATTTTAACAGCTGAAAAGACAAAGGTGTTCTATATATTTTTATTTTTAAAGATAATCGTGTGTGGGAGTTAGGGTTACAGATAGTATATTCACCTCTTCTTTCATAACCATATAAAGGTTGTCATATTTGCATACACAGAATAGGTTTTGCAGAGTAGAATCAAAGAATAAAACAAGAATTATAAAACCCATTATGGCACTACCCTAGTTAACATTTTTGTCAATGACTAGTACAGACAAAAGACTGTACACTTAACAATTAATGTTAAAAAATGGGCTATGTAGCTAATGTGTAAAAGACACACTAAGGATTTAGAATGTATTCTCATTTAACTCCAGTTAAAATAACAAATTAATAAGATTGAAAAAAAAATAAAATTTTACACCTAAATTTTTAATAAAATTTCAGTATGGAAAGTGCCTGCATATTTGTTTATAAACAAATGAAGAAACAAAAAGTAAGGTTTAAAGGTTTGGGTCCAATTCGAACCCACTATCATGTGGCTTTTCTAACAGCAAGTGCAGCCTTGGGCTTCATGGGCAGTGGTGGTTATGGCGTACAGAGGAAGAGGATTCATGCAGCCAAATCTGCACTAGCCCTGGGACACCTGCTATGTTTCATTCAATTTGGGACATCAGATTTCAAGAAGGGGATAGAAAAGCTAATGCCACTCACACAGGAGATCATCATGTTTAGAAAGAATGTGAGAGAAAAAGGGTACTTTCTTGAGTCATCAAAAGTCTTAGGATATAGAAGGGAAGTGAGATTTTTTTTCTATATAGTCCCATAAGAAACTATTCGGACAAATGGATAGAACACAAGTGTATGTAGTCAGATACAGATTTTGACTGTGGAAGACATTACTGGCAATTCAAATTTATTTAGAAGTAAAATAAGATAATGGTTTTCTTGAATATGAAGTTGTTTAAATGATTGCTATGTAGTAAAATTTCTATGTGAGTAGAGGAACTAACTTCGGAAGAGTGTGTTTCCTGATTGTTTCTGAACAGTGATCAGCAGTCTCATCTCCTAAATGACCTTGTATCAAAGAAGAGTCCTATAATTGTGCTCTTTATTTGATGGAAATTTCCAAATAGAGGAAAACCCTAACTTTTAAGCTCAGATCTAGCCTGTATTCTAGACAGTGTAAAACATCACTTCCTCTTGGGGAGCAATTTTGCAGTAGTCATTCCCATGAATTAACAATATCTGTTCTGCATCACCCAAGGAACTTATCAGAGATTCTCATTGACAAGATTTAAGATGGAGCTAGGAACTCTTCCTTTTAAAACATTTCCCAGGTGATGGGAAGAATGTTCATATTATTTTATCTTTGACTTAAAGGAAATGGAATGGATGGTAAATGGATTTCCTTTCTCTCACTTTGCCTGAAATTCTAGAGGCAGAGCTGAAATTATTTGTACTATTCTTTGCTCATTCATTTATAAATGGTGGAAGCTTACATTTTTATTGATGTCAGTCATTTATTAATTAGTGTGAATGAAGTACAATAAGAATAATGTTTTATGAAGATTTAAGAGCAAAGCAAGGAAGGTACTGAATACTGGAGGTAAAAGATAAGAAGGCAGTATTGAGGACTGTTACTGGATTCTCTTCTCTCAACTTCTGACACAAGGGCAATATTGTATACGATTCCAAGGAGAGCCATTCACATGGTAATCTGCTTGAGGGAAACCCCCTGCAGTTGTGCAGTGTATACCATGCACACATGGACCTAATGAACTCTTTAAGTCCATGTCTACACTCATACCAAAATGATCATTCTAAAACCTAAACTTGATTGTGTCACTGATTAACTCTCAACAAAAGGACACAAGGTTTGTTATTTTTCTGACTCCTAGCATTCTGCTATAATAACATCGTCCCCTTCTCTCTAAAATAGAGCAAAATTCTTGTACCTTGGATGGCATCATGTTATTTCTCTGATCTTGTGCTCTTACAAACCTGTTTTCTCTGCCTATAACAAATACCTTTTTCCTTTTTTAATCTTATTAAATTCTTCTTCAATACAGTTGGAAAATTGAATACCAACTTTTTTTTTAATTCATTTTTATTGATAGACTTTTTGAGGTGACATCTGTTAGCAAGATTTACATAGTTTTCAGGCATACAATTCCACAGTGCATTGTCAACTTGTTGTATAATAATTTCACATCTATTGTGACTTCTCTTTCCATTTTTTATTTATGCATTAACTATGCTTCCATAACACACTTTCATCCATCATGCATTTATCATAGAACTTAGAATAATATGCAAAATGACCCACTACATTAAAGGTTCTTATGTTCAGAAACTACATCTTGTATGAATCTCCTATAGTAACTGTCACTCAGAAGTTGCTCAAGAAATGTTAAGTCAATGAATGTGTGAATATGGGCAACCAGTATAGAATCTGAACACACAGAACTTTCATTTAACCTACTTCACAATTTGGCTGTATTGTGGCTTTGCTTTAATTTGAAGAGGACTGGACTTCCAATCAGTATTCAGTAAAGCATACTTTGAAGAAATGAAAATTGTTGTAGCAGAGTCTGAAATTTAAAATATACCTTATTACTGATTGTACATGGTCACAATATCTGCCAAATTGTAAAGTTACTCCTAGTTAAAGACCTGAATAACCTTTTTATTCTATAAGGATTTTCAACAGAGCTGATGTTAGATCAGGAGAGTTGAAAATTTTTAAAAGCAAGAAATCTAGAAAGTAACAGAAATCAATTTTGTGATGAACTTGTTCAGATTACTTCTTAAATGTTTTTTTAGGTAAATGTTAATATTACTTTTTAACAAAAATATTACCTGGGACAAAAGAACTTTATAGCCAAAGTTCTAGAATGATTTTTAAGGTGTTGCAAACTATCTTAAAATGTTAAGCAATTTATTTTACTAGCATAGAACTCTTCAGTAAACCCTCAAATGAAAACACAATCTTCCTACCCAAAGGTGAAAGATTAAAGTCTCAAGAACCTTTATAATCTGTATCTATAGTAGTACCAAATCTACGTTTATCTGAAGAATGACAATCTCCTTCCTTCTGCATTCCCCCCTATTTTCCTTCTGTATTGATTGCATAGTTTCTTATGTTAAAATTTATGGAAAAACACAAAAATATATAATATCCTGACACCTTAGCAGGGAATAGTAAGTATCTGTTGAAAGAATAACAATTTCATCAAACAAGTCATTTATGTATAAGATATGCACGTGATTTTAGTTTTTCAGATAAGACTTTTCACCACCGTGGCCACAAAACTCCAATTCTGTAATTCAAGCATGTATTTCATGCTTAAAAGTTATCTTTGTAAAATATATGAAAACAAATCAGAAATGTCAATATGTAATATTGTCCCATTGTGTTGTATTGGTTGGTACTAATCAGTTCTTACCGGCCAAATGGTGATCCTACATCTATAAACTTACTGAACTTTCCAAGGTTGGATTTGGGTTCACCTTAGACTAACGTGCTTAACTGCAGATTCCTTGTGCCTTTTTTTGTTGTTGGCTTTGATGGTACTTTTTTCCCTCTTTGATAAGTAATTTCTCATTGCTTCCTGTAGCAAAAGATAGCATTTTAAGTAGAATATTAAAAAAACATATCTTGAGTTAACCACAGGAAAAAGAAACTAACATTCATTGAATGTGTATTCAGAAAGCTCCTATTCTAGTGTTCAAGATAACATTACACATTTACAAAAGAAGAGACAGACTTAAATAGTTTATATGACTTGCCAAAGATCACAGAGCCAGAAAGAGATAAGATTGTGTTCAAACCCACGTCTAACTCTAAAATCCTGCGTTTAACTCTACTATGCTATATATTACCTCTCACTAAATATATTTAATATCTGATTTATCATGAGGTCATCAAAATACCTTACCAAATAAGGCAAAAATTTAGGTTTTATATCAATTACCATTATTTAAAATAAACTCATTTTTATTTAATGAATTGTACAACCTTAATTTTAATTAGTAACATAAACCCTATATTGTGCTAGAGGTTATAAATTTAGAGTCTCAGAAATTTAAATAACTGCAGGGCCAATCTTTGAGTAGTGGGATTTTTAGGCTTTTAAATGTACAGGAAATAAACATTTCAGAATTGCTTTTCTGACAAAAAAAAATGGTGGTTTCAGTCTACAGAAATATACCACTGCTTTTTCTGCTGCCAAGCCTGCTTTATATAAATTAGATTTATTATGTATAGTACATGAAGACATTCTATTTCAAACCTGTGCAGCTCTCTAACCTTTCCACTTTACCATGTATGCAACAGGACTATTAAGGAGGTTAGTTTATTTATGATGAAGTAGAAATTACTTCTGAATATGAACTTTGGAAGACCTCTAAAAATGCTGCAACCTCTAATTTAACAGTAGCAACCCACTAAGGTAAAATTTACTATCCCTCGTCCTCTTAAAGCTGCACATCTGTCAAAGCAAAAGGTTGTAATTAAGTTTCCTAGGAATGTCATGGAACTACAAATTTTAGTATAGTCCTGCGGATCCCACCCTAACTGAAATGAAAGACAAGATGGGTATGGTGGTTAAGAGGATTTGAAGTAATAAAGATCCCAAGTCAATTAAACATATATGTCACTTTAATGACATATTTAACCCTTGGAAATCATAGTTTTTTCATCTGGAAAATAAGATAATATTTACTTTGTAGGGTTGTTCTGTGGATACAATACATTATAAAGCATTAAATAAAAAAAGTACAGTAGACTCTCAGTTAACCAGCACGCATGGGGATTGGTAGATGCCAGATAAATGTAAGCAGACTCTCCATTAACCAGAACTCAAGCAACTGGCACTCTCAAGCAAGAGGCAAAATCTCAAGCAACCAGCAAAAAAATTGCTTGAGTTCAGATTAACAGAGGGGCTACTTATATTTATTTGGCTTCTACCAATCCCCTTGTGTGCTGGTCAACTGAGAGTCTACTATACACTCGTTTAAAATAGAGCTTGAAACCATCATCATCATCATCTACTACCACCATCACCAACCACACCATCACTACCTCTATCTGTTGTTATTCAAGCACTGTGCATATTGTAAAGGAACCAGCCCTTCTTTCCCATCTGATTCTGTAGAGCATGTATACTACTATTCACCTTTCCTTGGGCCACAGAGAGCCAGCTTTGTCACCTTTGTCAAAATGCCCATAATCTATCTATTGGTAGCATTTTCTTTTCTTGTCTTTTTTTTCCCCAAAGATAACATGAAATCTCATAATCATCTTTGGTCAAAGAAGGATTAGGCTTATTACACAAAATTCTTTGATATACAAGAAATGGCACCATAACTAAGCTCTCAAATCAAAATATCTTCATTCCAATTTTCTATGACTATCATTTAACATATTATTTATTGAGTTACTTCTGATTACATAGGTAAGATAAATTATTTGTCGGATTGCAATGTCTGCTTCGCAAGTAATTTATGAGGATGAATATAATATCATTCATAAAGTATGTCTCAGGTATTTTCCTATTTTCCAGGGAATGCTAATTTTTCTGCCCTATATTTTGCAAAACACATTAAGATTAAGATGTCCTCCCTAAAATCGGACTTTAACTTTTTGAATTAACATTTATTTTACTTGACATCAAGTAAAATATGAACTTATATTAAGTGAATTTCATCTTCCTTAATAGTTACCTAATCATTTCTTAGGGTTTATGTATTATTTAAGATTAAGTTATAAAATTAATTAAGATTAAGGTGTCAAAAGCTCTGATTAAAATCAGGAGAAGAACATAAAGCTTTGATTAAATAAGCAATTATAGAAAACTAATTTTAATCTAACTGTTCAAAGAATTTATGATTGTCTCACAAGTTGGTTTTGATGTACAATTTGGGTATTAGATGATTAACCAGGCAACTTCAGAAATCACCTTATGATGTCTACTGGTAATAATCTGGCTTCATAGGTGGGGAGTCTTATATCATATATAATTAAATGTCTAACACATTAATCTATCTGATTGTATAGAGGGATCTACAGACTTCTATCCATGCAAAAAGAGTTCTTTTTCTACTTCATTCTGAATGTTGTAGCATGTCACAAGATCCTATTAAATTTAGTTGTTTATGTAATTCTCACTTAGAGGCTCTTTCTTTCACCCTCCTGTCTTCTTTGCTAAGCCCAAAGTACTTGATTTGACCTGACAAATGAGCTCTAATTACAAATTATAATCTGAAATTTTTATTTACTTTTTTATACAAAAGATGATTGAAGAAATTTTGTTAATGAACAACTAAACTCAAATGCATAAAACTAGCAGAAATTAGCTAAAATTTGCATGTATTTACAAATCAAAGAATTTACACCTAAAACTATTGCCTCTTCTTAATTTGAATTTTTTATTATACTAACCTAATCTATAAAATGAATGTGACTAAGAGAATTACTTAGATTTTAGTCTTTAAAAGTTTTCTAAGTGTAGTTTGGAGTAAAATATTCTCTCACCATTCTGAAGTAAGGAAGTTGAGAGCAAAATTCGTTTCAGGTATTATGAATTGTGAGTACTATGAGGGCCGTCCTCGTATTTCATATGGTATAATTTTTACATGTTTACTGAATGTTAGGTTAAGAAGAAATAGAAAAATTGACTAAAATAAAGATATTAACTTCCTAAAATAAAGACAGCACTATATACAAACTAATTAAAAACAGAGATGAGTAGTTTGGCAGAAACCTTAAGGTATCTGGAGAACAGGAAATAAAGACTGCCTGAGTCTTACATAATGTGAAAGGACTGAATCCTCTACTAGCAATAAACAGAAAAGAGGAACTGACTCAGTGTTATGCAGTCATTTACCAGTGGAAATGAGATTAGACAGTCCTCATTTTAAGTATGCTCAATTTATGGAAATTCACAAAAATATAATTTGTCAAGTAGAAACCAATTTTCTTGTCAGTTACCTAAGAACATTGATAATGAAAATATTATATATCCTTCCTTAGTCATGTGTTATAGGACAGATGGGCTTGCTCACTTTGCAAATGGAGTTTGTCTCCTTGTTAGAATGAATACAAGAGTCAGCAACCCAGAAAGAGTAACGTGGAATTATACGAAAGAGTAAAAGAAAAGGATAAGTTGATAAAAATCAAAAGAAAAGGATAAGTTGATAAAAGCCAATTTCTAGTTTTAGATCTTTGAATTTCAGAACCACATGTAAGTTTACAATTAGTTGTTTGTAATTTTTGTTATGCTTCTCTTTTATAGTATGTACACTCAACCACACAGTATTCCTGTAAGTTGTTCATTCAGAAAACACTCCTTGAATGTCTGTTTTGCATTAAGTGCTATAAATACAAGATTACTTAAGCATGATTCCTGCATACTTGGAGAAAAAAACTGCACATCATTCATTAAATTGTTCATTCAACATTGTATCTCTCCTGCATGGCAGACACTGAGCTAAGCACTAGAGATTGGAAAACAAAGACAAAACTGCCCTTTTCTTAGTCCAGTGGGTAAGCCATATACAATGAGACGTAGTTGGTACTATATTGGCAGCATGCTCTGAGAGTGATAGGAGTCTATAAGAAAGGCATGTAAATACACTAGATAGTCAAGAAATGTTCCCTGAAAGTTAATTAGAAGTTAGTGAAAGCGGGGGGTATGGAGACTTTCTGGGTAAAAGTACTGTATGTAAAAGCTTAGCAGAAACTTAGTTCAGTAAAAGAACCAAAGAGTGCTGGTTAGGAAGTAGCCTGAGACTGACAGAAGTCACATCTTGCAGGTTCTTGTATTTTTACATGGCATTCTCCTAAAGCTCGGATTGGAAACTAATATAATTAGATTTATAATTTAGGAAGAATATTCTGATTCCATACTTTTATAAGTCATTCTGGTAGCACTCAGGTAATAGATGAGTTGAAGGCAAGCAGTAGAGGAGTTAGAACATTATGACAGCAATACAAATACAATATGAGCTGGACCAAGTGTTGTAGGCTTTGTGATGTCACGCCCTCAGAGAGGCCTTTCTTTACAATCGCCTCTAAACTAGGTACTCCCCTCTCCAATACATTACCATTATTTATTGCCATAGCCTTCTGTTTCCTTTACATTTACTGTAATTTGTAATCGTTTTAATTTACTTGTTTATGTCACTACTACACTATAACCTGTGAATGGGCTGACCCATGTAGCCTGTGTTCACCATTGTATTCCAATGCCTAGCTAAATATATGATACATCATAGCTGCTTGATAAATATTTATCATTATTTATAAAAACAGATATAGGACCTGGAACCTATGTAATTCTTGCTAACAAATGTCACCCCAATAAGTCTAACCAAAAAAAAAAAAAAAAGAAATGACAAAAATAAAACCAGATACAGGATTTTTTTTTTCGTATAATTGAGGCAACTAGATATATGGTGTAACCAGTCATTGAGAGGGAATACAGGAGGAGGAACAAAATTTAGGTGTGATGTGCATTAAATTTTGAATCCATAGAGTTGGTTTCACTTAGAGTTCATCACTATCTAAGAGGCATTTGCATACATGAAAGTGAAAGTCATGAGAAAGGGCCAGACTAGAGATACAGATTTGGAAGTGTGTAAACTAAATCAGATGAGGTTGCCCGAATAGAGTGAGGACAATAAGTAGTTGGCACCTTGCAATGTAATACAACCACAGTGAGTGCAATGGCATGCTGTCAGAAGTGTTTTAGAGGAGGGAAGCATTTAGCTAGGACCCACTGGACACATCTTGTTTGCCCTGCAAAGGAGTTTGTAATTCATTCAATAGATAATAAAGAAACATTGAAGGACTTTAAGAAAGGAAGGTTTGATGCATTAAGTCCCATCTTCCACAGTCCCATTGAACTCCTTATTTTGGGGCTTCAGAGCATCTTCAGGTTCAAGTGTGTTTTGCATAGCTTCCTCAAAACTATGAGTTAGGAGACCTGAACTCAGCTCATAACTGGCCTACCCTCTAGCTAGCTACATGATTTTGAACCAAATAACTTTTTTATGTTCCAATTTTGTTGGTTTAAAATATATATATGAATTCAGCTGGATTGTCTCTAATGTCCTTTCTTGCTTTAAAATTCTTTGGTTGTGTTATTTGATATATACTGAAAATGAACATTTTTTTTTACCAAAAACAGGAAAAACATCTTTAGTTCCTATTATAATTAAGAGAAGGCTACTGAAAAATATAAAGACAATTGAAGCGGTAATTTTTTTAAAAAAATGGGACAGAAGCAGAGATGTGAACTTAGAAAGGTACTAGTAACAAATGTGTTTGAAAATTTTATCACAATGGGAAAGAATCTATTTTATGAGAATTCCCCCATTTCATTATTTGTTCCAGGGAGAAACTGACTAGTTGAGGATCAACAGAGAGTCAGAAGAAGTTCTCAAAGGTTACTTGTGCATTAAGTTTCACTTGGTCTCTGGGAGTTTCACACTTATCCAAAGGAGTACAAGTCAGGAATTAGTCTAAATCTACTCTCTAAGGAAAGCTTCATCACTAAGCTATATTTCTTATGATTTTTATTTTTCATTCAAGGACAGTCTCAGTCAGAATAGACGAGCTGGTTCTGCAGTATTAAATACATCTTGACCCTCAAAACCATGTTATTTCTTGCTCCATCTTGTGTTGTCCATGATGCTTTGGCTTGGGGCTCTGCTCAGTATTACCTTCACAGGACAGACAGTAGAGCAGCTGCCATTGGAGGCATTGCCAATCATGGTGACAGAGGCGAGGAGAACTCTGGAGGGTCTCACTTTGGCAATTAAGTGTCACACCTGGAAAGTAGCACACGTCACTTTTCGTCATAACTCATTGGCCATAAGCATTGTCATGGTCCCACCTAACCACCGTGCGATCAGGCACTTGTAATCCTTCATGTGCCCGGAAGGGAGGGGAGTTAGAAATAGTTTGTAAATGGCACTAATGATCACCTCAGTCTGCCTTTCTAGTCATCACTGGGTAAGAAAAATTACTGTCTTTAGAGTAAGAAAAATATAAGGATATCCTTCACAAGGGAGGCAACCAAAAAGGTTCATCCAGTCTATGTGTAAATGATGCGTAGTATTTCCTCATTAGGGTGTGTCTTAATTTGCCAGGGCTGCCATAACAACGTACCACAAACTGGGTGGCTTAAACAAATTTATTGCCTCACAGTTCTGGAAGCTAGAAGTCCACGATCAAGGTGTCCACAGGATTGGTTCCTTCCTTCTGAGGCTGTGAAAGAGAATCTGTTCGATGCTTCTTACCTGCTTCTGGTGCTTTGCGGGCAATCTTTAATGCTCTTGGTTTGTAGAATCATCACCCCAATCTCTGCCTTCATCCTCACATGGCATTCTCCCTTGTATGCATGCTGTCTCCAAAGTCCCCCTTTTTATAAAGGCCCCAGTTACGTTGTATTAGGGCCACCCTAAAGACCTCATCTCCAAATAATGCCCCATTCTGAGATGAATTTGGGGGAACACAGTTTCACTTATAACAGGGAGAAATGTGCAATAATTTCTTTATAAATTTGAATGTGGCTCCTATTGATGCATGACCTCCAAATGTAAAAGACAGGTTTTCAGCCTTCCTGTCCTCCTACAACTAATAAGCACACTTGTACACAGACACACACACACACACACACGCATACACACTCACACACACACACACACGCATACACACTCACACACACACGCATACACACTCAAACACAATTACACACACACACACTTAAACACACATACACACACACACTCACATACACATACACTCATACACACACACACGCGTGCGCACGCACTCACACACTCACACACATACACACACGTGCACGCACTCACACACACACACATACATACACACACGCGCGCGTGCACGCACTCACACACACACTTACACACACTCACACACATACACACACACTCCCACACACACAGGTGGGAACGATCAGGAACAGCACAACTACCATTTGGAAAGGAAAGAAAGGAAGTCACAGAGCAAGACTAATCTGAAGCAATTCCAAAATCTTACTGGAAAGCAATGTTGAGGTCCCTTTTCCTGGGACGGGATAAATTGTTAATAGGCCCCAGCTGTGTTTCCCGAGAGAAAGTTCCTGTCCATTGTTCTCTGGGTCTCTGGCTCCAACCTCAGAGGTTGCCTTTGGTCTGACTATCCTCCAGGACCCCCGGCAATGTGGGTATGGGAAGTGTGCCCTCCTTCAGGACTGAGTGCCTTTATGTGATCACTTCCTACATGTAGAGCTTTAGGAATTGAAGAGTTGTGTCAAATATTGAAATAAGGTTTTTCCAAAATATAGCTCCTTTTTAAAAAATGGATCCCATTCAGCTCTATATGCTAATAACGACATCTACAGTCCCCCCCCCCCCCCCGGGTAATAATACGTCTTAGGTTTGCTCTCACTTCTTTAGGCCTATGCTTCTCACTCCCAATTTACATGCTGGTATTATGAGACTGTCAGGCTTTGTGGGGAGACCCTAGCAGACTCTGCAGTAGGAAAGCATTTCAGTCTCCTTTCCCTGTGTAATTTTATCCCACTGAAAGGATACCTTGAATACTACAACCTTCATTTGATTTTGCTCTAGGACAGCTTCACCCATTCAGGGGTTTTTAACAAAGGGTGCGATGACCACATTCTCGATTAATCCTTCTGAAGATACAGTTGTAATAGGCATTTTGAGCTCAGTGTCCTTCTTGGTTTGTTCTTCTGCCATTTGAGAATGGGAAGCAGTTAGCTCTTTCTGTTCTTGGCTTTTTCTATTCCCCTTTCTTCTTTTTTTGTGCATACCAGTCTTTCCTGAGCTCACCTGTTTCTTGTCCTTCTTTGTCCAGTACTATGGCTCACAGTGACCAACACATGCTACTCACATCCTGTTTTCCAATCTCTTCTACTAGAGCTACAAATTTATAAGGTCCATCATCTACCTTCCCAGACATGGGAGCCAGCAGTGTTACCGTAGGTTCATTCTCGGCCTCACACAGACCCCTTTTTCCAGCCTCTAAGGGTAGGTTCCTCACCATCTGCCACCAAGTCCCTAACTCATTATCTCATTGTATATTAGGAGATTTTTACAAAAACATCTTATTTTTATGTGCCAATTCCTGAATAGCTTCTTATTATGCAGTCAGCAGTGTATATGCAATGGTTCAAAGTTGCACCTTAAAAACCAAAGTGAGGGTCTTAGACTTAACCTGTAGTGCAAAGAAAGTAACTGAAGAGCCAAGTAGAAATGAGGTGGACAAGGGACTCTGACAGGAAGAAAAGCACCTACTAAAAATGTTGGCTTAGAGTTTATTCATTCATAAAGGAAATTGCAAAAGCTTTAAGAAACACTTCACTATTTGGGATGGAGAAATGAGACCATGCATATTAAATCAAAATTTAATAAATATAAAACCAATGGAAGTTCCCTGGTGGTGTAGTGGCTAGCCTTCGGCGCTGTCAATGCTGCGGCCTGGGTTCGATTCCCAGCCAGGGAACCACCCACATAAAAAAATAAAATAAAACCAAAATATTACCAATCAAAATTGCATATTTATCACTAAAGAATTATCTATTCAATCAAATTAAATTCACCATGTTATATCATTCAATAAGCCACCTCTTGGGGACTTTGGTGCCAATTTTAATGAGTTCATGGTTTGGGGATAAGGAATAGTGTAAAGGGAGCAAAGACTTGCTGTATAATTTCTGGGGTTCAAAACTATGACTCCTTTTCTCCAAACTTAAAATTTGAGTTAAAAAGAAAACAGAACAAAATGAAACATGAGGCACATATTAAATTAAGAAAACAGAATATGTATCACTTCCCAACCTTTTGGCTAAGATCAAGTGCAAAATAATAACATTTTATGGTCTAATATTGACTATAGTGGGAGGAAGTTGGAGAAGAGAAAAACCAGTATAGGCTGAAATATTTAGGGATAATTTCATAGGAGCTGATGGCTTTGAAGGATTAATAAAGATGACTGCAGTGGAAGAGAAGAAAGGGTCATTTCAAAATTCAACTCTGTAACCACACTGCTAAGTACTAAAAATACTCTAAGGTCCAAAAGTATTTAGTCAACTTAGTGCTATGATCATAGCAATCAGTGAACTACTGTGCATTTTGACAGGCAAGGGCTTTCTGATTCTTTTGTTTCTACTTCTATTGATCATGAAGCTAGGCAAATTACTGCAAATTATATTTTGCTATTTGGTTTTTTTGTGTGTGTGTGACATGAAGAGCAATAGTGTGCTAAATTAGAGGAATAAATTCACAGCCTAGTATTAAGGTAATGCTCTTCCACCCCGTCTCCACACACTCATGCCTTGCTTTCCTGACAAATACGCAAATATGCAAGCATTTCTTAAAACTGACAGCTAATGGTATAAATTAACCTCCTGAATCTGGTTCTGGCATTTTCAAAATTACTGTAGCACATAAAAGATAATGTAAAATATGAATAATAAATGGAAAGAATGACATGCCCTCCTACTGCTTTCAAAAGCAAATGGAGAGTTCTACTATCAAGAAAATTATAGCCTCTAAGTTTGTTTATTACTGAGATTTTCAAACAACCTTTCTTACAATGAACTAATTTGGGCTTGGGAAAAAAATAGCAAAGACAGTTCTTTCTAAATTTCCTTTTAAAATTATGAAAGACACTCATAATATTGGACTTCATTGCCAGCAGAATAAAGGCTGGCAATGAATAGTTATCACCATAACAAACATTAAATTTAGTCAAAATAGCAGGTAAAAAATCTAATACTTATTGCCCAGTATTTTCAGACTCTTCTGACTTTGAAGTAAAATTCTAGTTTTCTGTTTGTTTGTTTGTTTGTGTTGATTTTGATTTTATTTTGCTAAAGGACCATCAAGCAGCAAGTAACTATTTAATATTTATACAGGTTATTGTATGAGAAAGTTATAGGGAACATAACAGAACATGTTTCATACTTTGAGCCAAATATGTCTACTGCCACCTCACCTATTGCCTTTTTCTCCTCCTGTTAGAATTTATTGCTTAGCCAGTTAAATACACACACCCATGGACATTGCAAAGAGAGCAACATTGAATTGCTCTTTGGAATTGAATATACACTTAAATCTTCCACATTTGCTGTAGTTTTGCTAAATAAACAGTTGTAATTGCTTTATTTACCGTACCTTAATTCCTATGAGCTTTGTCATTAAGAATGAGAGGATTGATAAAGATCTCTTTAAATTGGGTTTTGATAAGAAGGTAGTAATAGTAGTTAATGGTTGAGAGAACACAGACTATTATAGAGTCAGAGACTGCCGAAGATCACATCCTGGCCCCATTGTTTACTACATGCGTGACCTTGGGCAGGTTATTTAAACTATACCAGCTCATCTGTAAAATATGTATAACATTAGTCCCTTCTTGCCAGGTGATATTAGGAATAAATGGCACATTCTATTAATATATAAAGTTTTTTGACTAGTCCCTCACATAAGATAAGCCCTGAATAAGTGCTAAGTTTTATTTAATTTTCAACGATTATTTTTGTTTGCTTTGTTTTCATTGATCAACGAAAATTATTTTAAGAATATATTAGTGGGAATGAAACAAACAAGTTTTATTTTTATAGCCTAGTAGAGAAAACAGAAATGGAGTGAGATATGTATTAATTCTCACTATAACATAAAACAGGAGGGCAGCTTAATTACTGTAAAGAACTCTGAAGTACAGAAGGATTTGACTGATGAGGACAGACGTAAAACTGCTTGGTGAAGGCCAGTCTCAGCTGAGGCTTTTAATAATGACAGTCTTCCAGTATAAAAATAAAAAAGAAAGAAACAGAAGAGGAGGGAAGGGGCTGGGGAAGGGGAAGAAGAAACGAAGAAAGGAAAGAAACTACTTTTGAAGTGGTAGAAGCCTCGTTGCTTTTCACAAAAGAGAATCCAAAGAAAGGTTGGTTGTTGCTCTTTAGCAAGGTCACACAGATGGGCAGTGTCCCTCGTCAAAAGTAATGACCCCTGATGTAGCAGGTCCAGAAATTTACTTCTGGGAGATAACCCAGGCAACCAAACTCTGAAATATTAATACTTACTCATTAGAGACTTACATATAAGTGGCATAAAACACTATCGACTCAAAATTGCATGATAGTTTTGTTAGGAAATTATAGATTTTGGACAGTTGCCCAGGAAATCCTACCAAGTAGTACGACTCCAAATCCTGAATTGTTGATCAGAGAGAGTGAAACCTAAAATTATTACAAGGTGGCTGTGATACTCTTAAGTTTCTTATACCTCTAGATTGTTTCCATCTATATAAGGTTTAGCAGCTTCATTCCCCAATATGAGAACCTCCTATTTCACCTTAATAGGTTTTACCCATGTTGATCATTTTTGTTAGCAACCATTATTCCTAACTTGATGCAGAATACCAGACTCTTTGATTAAAATATTCTTTTTTTCAGACTGACTGTAAGACTGCTATGTAAGTCCTATTGTCCTTTGTGACGTTACAATCCTAGGAATAACTCCAAAAAAGCATGATTGTAAATACGAGATGGTTTATGTTGCCTTTGTGTCAGACTAGGTCTTAGACAGGCTGGGGTCTGTTTTCTCAAATGGATCTGTCTGAAATATACCATGCAAATTGTGCACTTGATCTTAGCCAAAAGGCCGAGAGGCAATCCCATGCAAATTCTGAGTGTTTGCTTTTTCTGGTGACGTTCATCTTTTGTGTCCTTGTTTTCTTTCTTCTAAAAAGATGTTAACTGTTTTATGGACACTTTTAGAGTCTGTTCTCTTCATCTCTGTTATAAGAAAGATAATTTTTCACCTAAAAGCAGTTATGATTAGGTAAGGCAACCCTCAGAACACTCTTTGCTTTGTGTTGTATTTATAATAATACTTTCCAGAAAGCATGTTAGACAGTTTTGCTCATTCTTAAAGCCTTGAAAATGCAAAGCTACTAACAGTTCCTTGTGCTCCTTCTTTCTCTTGTTGCTAAATTGACATTTTCCTTTGCCTGATTCTGCAGGGCCTCCTGCATGTCTTATTTTTCATCCTTAAACCAATATACATAGCTCATAAAAAACAGTGGTTACGAAGTGACAGGTGTTTTGAAAAACTTACTTAGTTTATATGTTCAGTGAAGGCGTTGCCTCTAAATCAGCAGCTGCTAATGACCTTTTGTTCCCGGGAACTGTTAGAAATGCCGATGAAGTCCTGGCACTGAAGTGTAGTTTAGGCTTAGCCTCAAGTTGGTATTTTCTAAATGTACTTCGTTGAGTTTGTATCTTATGTCCTAACAGATTTAGTATTAGGATTTTGAAGATTGACTTCAACTTCAAAAATAGGTTGATCATTTTCTTGCCTTATATTCTCATTCCTCCTTCTGCCTTAAGCAAAACAGCATAGGGTATTAAATATCTTATAAGGCTACAGTGTCCACATATCTGCACTTCGTTGTGCCACCATCATTTGCCAGCTGAGGGGCTACTAGTAATTCACAAACTCTCTTGGATCTCATTTTTCCTATGCGATGTTGGACAATTAATTTCATGAACACATTCTAGAAAAAGTGCTACATACCTCATTGCTGAATATCACTATGGTTACTTTTTAAGTACTTCACCTTGGGAAGCTATGCACCGATGCCAGCACCTAGTCCACCCTTCAAAGCAGTTTTGGAACTTTTTCTGGAATGGCCATCAGAGCTGTTGTCATACCCCTCATCTGACATTAAGTTCACTAACTTGCCACTGTGCACTTACGTTGGCAGCACTGTACAAACAACTTGGTAAGGCTATGACACCTTACTGTAAGTACACAGTGGCAAGTTCACAAACATAATTGTCAAGATTTTGGATATGATGACAGCTCTGATGGCCATTCCAGAAAGAGTTCCAGAATTGCTTTGGAAGGTGGATGTGGTGCTAGTGTCGGTGCATAGCTCTCCAAGGGGAGTGCTTCGAAGGTGACCATAGTGATATTCAGCAGTGAGGTATGTAGCACTTTTTCTAGGAAGAAGTTGCAAACTTAATTGTCTGATCTCATATAGATGATAAAAATTACCACTTTGTTTTGTTGACTAGTAAGTGGGATAATGTGTGAAAATGCCTAGCGTGCTACTAGGTACATAGTAAATGTTCAGTAAATCCTAGCTGTTTTGCTTATCTATCATAAATTTTCTTTTGGTTGATTGTTTGTTTGTTTCTTTAGTAATGCCATTTCAGTTTTCACTTGGCTTGATGTCCTTTTTTAATTTCTTTGTTGTACTTGTCTTGCCTTTTCTTCTTTCCGTTCTCTTATTTCTTCCACAGCCGTCTATTGAATACTTAATATACCATGCTAGGCACTGAGGATACAAAAGTTAATTATACCATTCTCACCTTAGTAGAGTTCCCAGTCTCATGGGAAAATGGACATTGATGATGGAATGCAGAAATTTAAAATGAGGCTAGGTACACAGGGAATTTGCCAAGCAGAGCACAGATGGATTGACAAAGGCCTCCTAGTGGAGCAGAATTGCTGAGCTAATCCCTAAAGGATGAGGGGATATGGATAGATAGGGAGATATATCTTCTGTGTAGGATCCATGATGACCCAGCGGCACAGAGACAAGCAACAGCCTGTTGAGAAGAAGAAACCACAAATAGTTCATAAATAGGAAAAGAATAACAAAAGTTGATGTGAAAATTAAGAGGAAAAGAGAGCTCAGTCAAACAAGGCCTCAGTTTGAATATGCCACTCTCCTTTTTAGAGTAGTAGTAGGAGCAAATTTTCAAATTACATAGCCATTCCATTATTTCTTCTCGCCTAACCCCCAGTGCCCTTGTGTCCATTACCGACTTTACTGTTTTTATGACAGGGACTGTGTCATATTTCTTAAATGGTTGGAGCAGGATAAAAAGTTTAGTAGATAAGAAGGAAGTATTGAAAAAAAATTTTAACCTAGAAGTGACATGGTCATATCTTTACTTTAAAATCACCCATCTAACATGTATTGAATGGATTTTATTGGAGAAATTATATTGGAAAAATAACAATGTCAAATGTTTCTTTCAATATTAGAATGTTTAAGATTTTTTTAAGAAGTGCAAAAGCAAAAACTATTAGGAAAGGCAAAGAATTAGGTCTGCAGCAATAGATCTAAGCAATACTAAGATTGGTTAATATTTACTTAATAGACTTATCCTTGATGTATAAAATTATTTTTCAAAAATTTACAACTGATAAGGGTCTGACTAGATAAGTAGCACGTACCAGTGACATGGATCAAATTATAGGGTCTCATTTAAGTGGGTATTCTTTTACCTTGAGAAGTAACCTTTTGGTAGCCTGAAAAGGGGCTGGTTAATAGGCTTTTAATGAGGTTATTTTACTCTTTCCTGTTGGTAGAGTTTGCTCATTTCCAAGAGCAGACTAGGTGTGATCCGTATTCAACTTCTCCTTTGTAAATACAGAAAGCCATAGTAACTAATAATAACTTAAAATTTCTATGCACTTTCATGCTGTATGTAATTATTAGGGTGAGATTTTCTTTTTTCTTAATTAGGACTTCTAGAAGGGATTTGTGTTAGATACTGTTTCTTTCATAATCTTGCTATTTCCTCAGCAGGAGATACAAACATTGGATTGACCTATTTGCTCTTTGTTCAGTCATTTTTGAAAAGTATGTTTTTCATGGAATATATCTAAGGCAAAACAGCTAGATAACTGTATCACATGATTTCAACACTGAAAAAAAAATCCTGTCCGTCTGAGCCTCTACTGAACTGTCGAATGACATATGTATGGTGTGGAAGTTCTCAAGCCCATGAATGGGTTTGGCCTACAGCTGCAGACTGTTCTCAGTGTAACACTAGGCATTTATTTGCAGTGATCAAAAAGAGTGTGTGTTGAATCCGAAGTCAGATTAATAGTTTTCTTTAACACCTCTCGTCTCGGAATGAATGTACGTCAGTCCTAAAACAAACAGAAAAGGCTTTAACATTTCTTCTTAATGTGATGAGCTATGCAACCTCTACCTAGAATTGGGAGAGCTGGGGCCCAATGCCACTGCTGCAGTGATGCTAAGGTTGTTTTGGAGCAGACAAGAAATAGAGAACATCTTTTCCAATAGCTACTTTGCTCCTCTAACTGAAAGTTGGAGCTTTTAGCCAGGGAGGAGGGGAGAGCAAAGTTGGGGTGGAAGGGAATGATGAAGAAGGCAGTGGGGGCAGTTGTTTTTCTGTGCCTGCTGACGTCAACGAAATTGCCAGATGGCATTTGAATGCTTTGCAAAAAGACAGGAGCCTTTTATTACAGCTGTCACATGGGATTTCATTCATTTGCATTCCCAGAAGTGGTCTAACGCTTTCCCTAACTGGTGGAGTAATGAGGGCTCTGTACCTCTAGAGACCCAGAGGGCCTTTTCTAGGATGCTGTTACCTTAAGTGGCTCTGATAAGGGACACATGCTCAGAGAATGGCATGTTTCACTGTCAGCTTCAGAGGGCCATGAGCTATTCAGCTTCAATTATGACTCTAATGTGATCATTCAAAATATTGTCTCTGCAGAAGGTCTTTTGTGGATTCTGACAGCCTTGGAAACACACACAGTAGCACCTGAAGGGTCTGAAATGGCAGCTCTGAGCTATAGAGCAAGAACACACATTCTGTGAATTGACCCTAGGACTGAAAAGTACCTAATGTACAACAGATCCGTGCACATGTACAAATGACTTTGCCCTCACCATCTTGCCTTGTGCTGCCTTATCATCCTCGTACCATTTGGAGAGACCAAAAGAGAAAAAAGAAAAAAGAAAAAAAGAACTTTTAGAAGATCTATGGGTTGTAGAAGAAAGAAAGGAGCTTTGAAATGCCCAGAGCTGCTCTCAGAACTGGACCCCAGGGCCACACTCTTGGGCTAGGATGACCTGTCCTTTTCATATCTCAACCCTTCCCACTGCCAGAAATTTTCATGTTTTACTTTAATACTTTGAATTTCCCAAACTTTTAATTCAATAGGTTATCAAGCACCTTCTTTTTATATTATATCTATTTCTGGGACAGTTAATTGTACAAGTAGATTTCTACAGCCAATTTGAGAATTTAAAAAAGGATAAAGTATTTGCATCAGATAAAGTTTTTGTCATTGTTGCCATAACTCATATTGGGCATGGTACATTATTTGATATTTTAAGATTGATTTGAACTATGGGTCACTGCTTCCTGACTCTTCCCTGAAGTCAATGATATGATACACGTAAGAGGGATAAGTTTTAATGACAGTAGATCTGTTTGTTATGCTGAAATGAAAAACATCTAATATACCAAGGGAATTGGAGGCCAGAGAATAAAAGTGATTAAAAATTAGTTTCTGTGGATTACCTAGTTTTAGTCTTATGAAACCGATCATTTCAGTTTAGTGAAAAATCTTTTGCCATCTTGTCAGTGGCAGCACATAAGGTGGATGTTAATAAGATCTCTCTCTCAAGTGATGGACAAACCTAGTGTAGTTTTCTTTGTACCCTATTATGCTGCAAATAAAACAAACACATAAGAGTCATTCTTACCATTTCATGTTCCAAATGCATAGACAGTCTCAGCCATGGAATGTTTTCCAAATAGAAACAGTAAGAGGGAAATGGCTAGAGGCTGTGTTCATCTTGTTTTAATTTCACTTTCTGGTTCTGCTTCAGGGTTTAGGAAAATTTAGGAGGTGTAGGTGAAGATTATGAAAATTTCAAACATCGCCTTTCAACTCTCTGTGATCCCTTTTCCCCTCTCAACTGCAAGGAATAGGGGCACAGATAGGGGCGTGATCAGTGTCTTGCATTCATGAGCAGATCCAGATCTGAGAGGTGGCATGAGGAACAAGGAAACATAAAATCAACATTAAAGAATAACTCTTAGGAACTGACTCTGGGTGTTGAAACCATAACACAACACGCAGATGATATATGTGGACTTGTACACCTGGAACCTATATAATTTTTACTAATCAATGTCACCCCAATAAACCTAACAATAAAGAGAAAAAAAATTTAGAAAAAAGAAAAGAATAACTCTTAGGAGAAAGAAAGTATCAAAACACAATCCAAATGGGCAGGGTGATGCAATTAAAAGGGGAGGGATATAAATCACCAACTCCCCACCCAGACGGTGCCAAGGTGTTATGCAGGCAGGATCAAGGTCAGAAATGTATTTATAAATCAATACTTCACACAAGGCATACTGGGGCCTAACTCTTAAGAGTATTCAGGTGATGGTTGGTCTGTTACATGTTGTGTTTGTCTTTTCCCAAGAATAAACCTTAGGAAAGCTTTAGTATTGAGAGCAGTGTCCTACTTAGCATGTCCTAGCTCCCAGTCCACTTTGAAAGCACAGAGCACTTGTCCCAGGCATAAGTATTGCCATTGTTGATATTACAATGGTCATGATTTATTATCACTATTCTAAGGTTTTTCTGAACAGTACTAGACTTAAAACAACATGTTTCTGCATGTAACTCCAGGTGATAATCATTTTTGCCCTATTATACTTATCCACCCCCACAGTCCAGAAAGAGCAAGCCCATGATTCATTTATTTCTCAGCTATAAAAAAATAATGTTCTGTTCATTATCTCCCTTAATTATGAAATCAGCTCTTGATCGTTCAGTAATATAACCTATTGCACACACTGGGCAGTGCTATTGTCCAAAGACGATATAAAACCACATATAGATTTACTTTGTTTTGAATGTACTATCATGACAAAGAATTGAATAATCAAGTGTCAAGCTATCTTAAAGTCAATCACCTTTCAGTCTTACTTTAATGATATAATTTCAATCAGAAATGGTTAATATACAAATTTTTAGGGCCTGGTAATTCAGTGCTCAAGCCATTACCCAAAACACAATTACATTTTACAAGGGAGATACCATAGGGGCACCTTCATCTTGACACACAGATATGACCCTTCCATGTCTAAGGCAAATAAATGACTAAGAAAGGTGCCTTGACAGAGATCAGAGGCAGCAATGACTGCAGAATATTCTGGGCTGTGTCCCATGAGTCCAGCTGAAGGGCTGGTAGAGGTGGTATTTTCTTCCTTGAACTCAAAACCTATATACTAACTTTGTGTAGACACTTCAGGTTTCAGGGAATATATGTTTTAACGTATCTCATGAGAGGCTAATAAACAAACCAGAATGTCCATGCACTCATTTTTCCTAAGAAATATCATTGTTAAATGATATGACACTCACATTGGCTGATCAGTGCTTCATTTTCGGCATAAGAAAGTCTACCTGGGCAAACAATCAGTGAACAAACTAATGCATTTATTAATTTGGCAAATTGTTTTAATGCATGCAATGGGTAATAAATACTGGAGAGAACCAGTTTAAAAAATATAGTCGAGTGGTAAAGATGTACAAACAAATCATTTCAATAAAGTGCAATGATTGACATGATTAGGGTGTTATAGGAGAGCAAATGATAGGTAGCTAACCCAGCTTGGGGTGGGAGTGAGGGGTCAGAAAAAACTATGTTTGGAAAAATTAAATGGTGCTGGAATTCTAGGAATACACGAAATGAAGGTGAGTGGAGGAGGACGGGAAATTAGTAGAAATAAGTACTTTGCCAAGATATGTATGGTTTAAAAAGATAGCATGTGGAAAACATAAGTAATTAAGTGTTTTTGGAGCAGTAGCTGTGAAAAAAGCATGGCAAATTATATAGGTAGCAAAAATGGCAGAAATCCATGACTAATGAAATGAAGGAAATGAGAAAGGGGGAGATAAGGGCCTCTAGTGTGAATGATTTGGTGGACACTGGAGGCCCTGACTGAGATTCCAGTCAGAGAAGCAGAATGGGAGAGTCAGGTAAAGACAGGTTTGGATGCTAGCCTTTGAGAAGCCATGTTGTGTGACAGAGGTTTGGGGTGGGAGATGGTTTAGGTTAGGAGTTATTACCTGGAAGAGATGGTATGGCTTTCCTGAAAGCGTGTGAACAAATAACAGAGGGAGTCTGTAGAATGAAAAAAGCATGGGCTAAGGGCGAAACCTAGGGAAATGGCTTTTACAATGTTGAGAGGACTGGGAAGTGAGAGGAAATATTCAGAATAGATAGAAAAAAATTACTCATAGGGATAGTAAAAGAGCCGAAAAGATGATATCATGGGAGCTAAAGAAAGAGAGGTTTTCAAAAATGAGTTACCAATACTGTAAACTTTTATGAGGAAGTCCCATAATGCAGAGACTGAAAAGCATCCTGAATTTGGCAGTTGTTATAAAACCCACTTATAATAGTGAGCGATTACAGTCTTTGTTCTAGAAGCCCAGCTCCGTGGATTAGGATATGAATAGAAAGTAAGAAAAGGAATACACTGATTATTAACTCTTCTTTTAAAATTTTTAGTAGAGAAATTAGATGGTAGTTGACAGTGGTGTGTGGAGATTGTGGAAAGAACATGACATTAAGGAAGAATATGGGGTACCCTACTAAAGGCAGTACTGGAGTGTGTCTAAAAATATGGGGCCCGGTAGACTTCGAGGCAGAGGACGACGTAAGTATCAGAAGCTTGTTTGGGAGGTGTAAATTCATTGTAAAGAGACTCAAATGATCTTATGGTTACTGTCATCTTGCCCTTGGCTTACTGTGTGCTTCTCAAACGTCAGGACTTTATCTGCCAGCTTCTTTTGAAAACAAGTTGCCCAGTTAGGAGCAATTGAATTGCATTGAAACAAGCTCTTCTTCTCCAGCTGTTCCTTTCTAATAGTTCTTATCATTACTAATCGTTACAAAAATATTTACCATAATCAGTGCTTCATGACAAACATAATTCATGTTCATTATATAAGAGCATTTTCAGCCTGTATGCCTATCATTGCAGCACAGATACTAATAAGTCTCTCAAACTGAAAGTCAATCATTTACCATCTTAGGTGGATTAACTTGAGAAAAAGTGGTGAATCTTGTCTGTGTAAAGATTTAATTTAAGAGGCTTTTTTTAACTTCCCAAATCTGAAGGAAGAAAGAATATCATCTTCTGAGACCATATAGCATGCTTATGTGCTGATTACAGTGGAAAGCTCAAAGATAATATTCTTTTAAGGAATAAGAAAGATTGACTATAGATTTCCAACATTACATTTCTTTGTTGGTATAAATGAATGATCAGCCTGCACTAAATAAAAGGAATTTTTTTTTTTTTTGCTTTTTGGTATGTGGGTAGCTCCCTGACTGGGAATCGAACCCAGGCCGCAGTGCTGACAGCGCCAGTGCCGAAGCCTTAAGCCACTACACCACCAGGGAACTCCCTAAAAGGAATTTAAACATTGTATACATTACATACTGTAAATAATATCTAACTACTATTTTAGCAATGAGTCAAAATCTGTTTACTCTTATTTTTTTCCATGTCATAGTATTTCCCAATGGTGCAAACGTGCCATTACTACAAAGAAGGCCACTTTCTGTCACCTGTGCACATATGCTTGAGTACTAATATGCAGAAAGTGCCAAAAATGTATTCACATTTTAAGAAAGGGAAGAACTATCATTAACACTCAGTATATACCAATAACAAGAGTTGAATACAAGTCACATTGGACTTCTGCATTTACAAGACGTGGTCACCATCAGCGTCCAGACACTTCTGATTATGGCCAACTACTGCTTGAGCAACACTGACCAAAGTGTCCACTTGTATTGCTGCACGTGCCGTTCCAATTTCTTCCCGAAGTACCACCAGTGTAGCTCATTTTCTTTTATACCGCATCCTTTAAGGTCCCCCATAGGTAGAAGTCAAGGGGGTGTTAAGTCAGGAGAATGTGGGGAAACTCATCTGCACCTCTTCATCCTATCGATTGTCCTGGTAAATGGTCTGGTGCTCCTCAGACGACAACCATGCCTCCACCATTTTCTCTGACTGCCCTGCCTGTTGCGTGATGACACTAGCAGTCATTTGATTAGCGCCATCTTTTGAGTAAACATCATACCACACGTTGCTTCTATAATTCAGTTCAACCTTCAAAAAGTAATACATAGATAGAAACTCTTAAAATGTGTATATTTTTTTGGCACCCCAGGTATAAAGGAACCCTGAAAACAAGCAGTGGACCAAGCAGTCAAGGAATAATGAAAATCAGGGGAAGCATCTAAAGGGAATTTGTACCTTCTGCCTCTCGGTTATTCAACACTCCCTATTATTCATTGCTCATGGGAATAGGTGTTTGCCAGTCAATTGAATGTGTTCAGTGCAGGCAGGCAGTTGTCAGTTGCCATAAGTAACATGATAATCAATAGGAGGTGGTGAGGACTTGAAGGGGGACTCTAATAGCCTAGCAAAGGCACACTTTTTGGATTGATTAGAATGATTGAGATTCCTCAAACTTTTGCAAACCATTTGAAGAAGAGCATATTGAGTTAAAAGGCAGAACTCATTTATTTAATAATTATGTTTTTTTAGGTTCATACAGTATGCTGAGAGCTAGGATATTAAAAAATAAATAAAGATGATCCTTGCCTTCAAATTTACAATCTGGCATGGAATTGAGTCACAAACAATTAGAGATAGCACAATATGATAACAGATGTTAGAACAAAATACTATGGAGATTTTGAGGCTTAAGTGATTAATTTGGTGTCAGCTGGGGAATAAAGCTGAAATATTTTTATGTTTTCAAGTTGGATCTTGATTATTTATACTAATATATGAGAGAAATAAAGTCCAAGACAGAAGTGACACCACAAGCAAAGGCACAGGCTTGCGTTAGCTTGCTTGGGGAGGTAATCCTGGATCGCTGGGGTCGAGAGACATTGGTAGGGCACATGCAAATGTGTTTGGAGCAAGGGGGCTAAGGGGTAAATGTTAAGACACTTAAAGCCATGCCAAAAAGTTGAATCTTGTTCTATAACTCTGGGAAACGATCAAAGAAAATGACAGGGCAGCATATTAATAAATCTGTATTATGAAAAACTGAGTTTATGCTAGGAAAACATTGGAAGGAAAAAAACTGCAGATACCTTCATGTGAAATAATGAGTGATAATTAAGGCAAAGATAAAGGGCTTTTAAAGTACGAAGTAGTTGACAGAGACTCTGAAATATAAAATTCCAGATGCAGTGACCAATTTGATGATGGAGGTGAGAAAGCAAAAAAAAAAAAAAAAAAATAGTCAAGGTGTCCGGTTTTGGTGAGTGATTTCTATTGTTAGCCAAATTAGGAAATAAAGGAGGAAAAGAAGAGTTTGGAAGATAGAGATGACGTTGTCTCTTTGGGATCGATGAGTCTGAAACAACCAGGAGATATCGTGGGGGCGTTGTGCAGACACGAGATAAGAACATAGGCCAGAGGTCCAGAGAAGTAGTCAGTGTTGAAGCTCCAGGTGAGTGGGTATTCATTGCCACTGAGGGTGAGAGCTGGAAGAGAGGGGCCTAGATTAGAGTAAGAAAAAAAGAAAAAGAAAACAGTAAAAAGGAGCAACAATTAAAGAGAGAAGAACAGCCAGTAAAGCAGAGTTACTTTGCAGAGGGACGAGAGTAGGTGGACCAGGCCAGAGCCAAGACAGGCTGTGGTGTGGGGTGAAGGAAGACAGAGTCAGGGTTGTCATTAGATATTTGAATCGAGGTATTGATTGCATTTGATAGGGAACTTTATTTTATCATCAAGAGACATACATCAGATTGCCCTGAATGGAAGATTACATACCTTTAAAAAGGCTAAGAAACAGGTGAATTCTTTTTCTAGGAATTTAATAGATTAGAATTTTAAAGGAATAGATAGCACCTTAGATGAGGCCAGAGACAATTTTCTTAGCAAGGCAAATGCTAACAATGTTCGTAGGTGGAGAGAAGGGAGAAGACGAGAAAAAACAGAGGGAATAAGAAAAACTCAAGTTAAAAGAAGACATATGCTGTCCATATTAGAAGGATGAGATTAAGAGTACTAAGGTAAGGGACAGGTGTAATATTAATAAAAAAGAATGTTACATTGAAACAATATGGAGGCAATCAAGGATTATGAAGTCCTACTTATACTTAGAAATGTATGTAAAGCTAAATTAAAATCTCCAATAAAGGATTGGGTAATTTTGTATATTTTCTACCCAGAGTCTTGGAGAAAGATAGTTCACTTAAACCAAGTGGGCACCTTTTTTGCTGAACATGGTTAAATGTGGGAATAGAAAATAAATATAAAATGATTCTTATCTTCAAGAAGGTCACAAAATTCACATGTGTAATAGAGGGTGTGTGCACAGGAAGATTTGATGAATTCCATTTTGATTATTTCAAGTCATGTGGAAGTTCCATCGCCTGTGGTAATTTGCAATGAAGGCACAGATACAGATAGTATGCTGGTGCTGGTGTTAGTATAGCAGTGAGTCACTTGGCTAGAGTGCAACCAGCCATGGATTGCTCTGCTCTCATAGCTCTCAGTGGGCAGGCCACCAGGGTCTGCTGAACCTAGGATAATCATATTTTTTACTGTCTCATAACATTATGGATATAAGATTATAACTGGAACCTGTTTCTCAAACTAAAATGATTTACCCAGACCTGTAGACAGAAGCATAAAATTTTACTTTCATTACCACCTGCTTATCTACTAATTATATACACATTTGGTAAATTTTTATATTGCATTAGTAATTTGCAACTACAAATACAAGACAACTTTAGTCACACTAGCTGTTGCACTAAAGAAATATTAAAGAAGAAGGCCAGGGGAGAGAAGTGTTCAGGATTAGTGGATTCATGGTTCAGTAATGTTGTAGTGCATGTAGGTTTTTAAATTCTCTCTACTTTTGCTACTGTTACTCTATAAATTTCATCTGAAAGCTGATTCCAGTTGTGACCCAAAGATGGCTGCTGGAAGCTGCACTGCTGCTTTCTGGTAGGAGAGGATTTCCTTCCCTGGGAGAACTAAGCAAAGTTATGTTCATGCCTTCCTGATTCACATTAAGTAAGGTTTACCCATCCTTGGCCAAATTTCATGATTGGTATAGAAAGCCAATCACAACATCCTCCTTATAGGGTTTGAAGAGAGTTCAGAACTGAGGCATTTCTCCGTGTGTCTAGACATATTCATACCTTGATGTCAGAATGCTACAATAGGCCCTAGGGCAATTATCACATCTGTTGATTGATTCATCAACCATGAGATCTGCTTAATAGACATCTAAGAAGCTGTTATAAGCTTTTGGGCCAGCATAGCATGTGACTTGTTAGAGACACTGTGGCAAGTTAAAATCATTTGTTAGAAATATTAAAATCAGCAGGAAGATATTCAGAGGCTTTTTTAGTTAGACCTCACTGTATATTAATTTTAGATTTTAGCTTGCCATCATAATCAGCATATGAAAGGATTCGTTGCTTTTGTTCTGTTTGTTATAATAATGCTTTGCTTATTTGTTTCTATGGGATATTTTAATTAAAGTTCTTATACCAGACTTCTAATCTCCTTTGTTTTTTCAAGTTGAAATAAACCTAAAATGGATAGAAATGATAGCTGAAGAGGAATTCACTACCCGTTTCTCCCAGATCCTTCCTCTTTCTCCCTAGAAAAAAATAAATGTAACCCACTTTTATCTGCAGTTTTATTAACTTTAAGATTATAATCTTGAAAGATTATTCCTGCAGTTATTTTGTCCTCTGTGCATAGGTCTTTGTGTTAAAAAAAAAAAAATCTGTACTGGGTCTCAAAAAAATTGTTGACCATTTGCATTTCTTAAATATGCTGTTGTTGCTATACTAATGGCATGTGTAAGCATCACCTGAAGTAACAATTATGTCTACAAGGGAGAAAACAATTTCATGACAAATGTTGAGTAATTTGTCATTATTATGACCAAGTGACTTATTTTCTTAACTGATTCTTCATTTACTCAACAACAGTGTTGCTAAACATAAGGAGTATGGTATTATTTTGAGATCCTTCTCAGGCAAGTCTTTTATGATCCTGCCCAACATCTGCCTGTTAAATATGTTGGTGAGCGACTGGGGTCTGCTGACCCAAAGATAATCATATTTATCATCTGAATGGCTCATAACATTATGAATATAATAAGATTATAACTGAAACCAGTTTCTTAAACTGAAGTAATTAACCCAGACTTGTAGACAGATACATTATAAAATTTTATTTTCATTACCACCTAAAAGGAAAATGAAGACAGATGCTTTTCTATTAGCATCACAAGTCTCCACAAGAGCCCACTAATTGTTCCTTCCAGGAACAAATGTTAGAAGAGGTTTGGCTTAAGGATGGGAAATGGGGAGAAAGAATAAATGGCATTTTTCTTCATGGAAAAACTTAGGGGTTTTCCCTGAGACTTAGTTCTAGGAAGAGTCTAATTTGATTTTCAAAAAAGATGTGAAAGACAGGCGTATGCAATGTATTCTCAGTTTACTTATTACATTAGTAAGTTCCCCCTTGATAACGAGAGCTTACGTTGATAAAGATTAATTGAAGGAAAACTTTCCAAAACTAACAGTGTGTAGCAAATTGACAAAGATATTTTCATATCATCAACAGTAAGTGACCATACATAGGAATAGTTACCCAAAATACTATAATAGTGTAAGTCCGGACTACCTGGCTTGGAATTTCACCTCTCCCACTTACTATATGCACTACTCTGGGCAAGTTACTTAACGTTTTGTGCACTGATTTCAAACTTTGAAAGTCATTCCCTTTATATATAATGTGTAGAACTGTGGGTGGCCTTCTGGAAAGGCCAAGAAATGATATTAAGAAATGATACTACAAACTTCCAATATTTTACACAGATCTTCTCTGTGTACCAAATTGTTCACAGGTGCGTTCACCTCTGCCCTCAAAACCAGTTAACCAGAAGCTCAAGTTCTCTGAGATAAGAGAACCTCAAGTTTCTACATTTTATTGAGGGAACTAGAAGCTGGAGAGCCCCAGAACCCATGTTTCAAAGTAGAGACTTTGTGTTGGAGCTGTGAGAGTTCTAAAGACTGAAGATTTTGAGGGGCACGCCAAGAAACTTCAGGTTTTTATATTGGAGTGATGGGTATCTTTGCAACCAGTCCTTCTCCCTTCTCATGCTTCTCTTCTTTGGAGAATTGATCCTTTTTTTAAATTTCATCCTACTTTGAGGAGAGGCATGGAAGATTATGGTGACTTGGTTCAAGGCAGGCATTTTCAGAGTATTTGTGGAAAAAAACTACATGGCTGGATATAGATGTTTTGAGACCTGCATTTTGAGAAACAACTGTTTTTATATTGAGAAACAGCTTCTTTCAGTCTTGTCCTAACTAGGGGCAGTGGGGATGCATCCACAGGGTTCCTTCAGTTTCCTCTTTTATCATCTGATTCCTTTCAGTCTATTGAACATCTTCCAGTAGACTGCAAGCTGCTTGAAGTCAGCGAGCCTTATTCATTCATTTCCACAGCCCTAGGATGTAGACAGTACCAGCTAGTCAGTAGATGTTCAGTTAGTATTTGTTGAATAAATGAGGCAAAAATGAGTGTTTCCCAGTGCCTTTATATGCCCTTTTTCAATCATACCATTGATAAAATGTATTTTGTCCCTAAAAACATTACAGTGTAATTGATTTAGGGTACATCTGCAATGGAAAAATAGGCTATCATACCTATTATTAAGAGGTTGTATAAGTTTTTGTTAGGTAGCCTAGGAATTTCATCACTGTTTATAGTATAATTTCTCTGGAAAAATACATTCTAAGTTCCAAAAAAATGTGATTTACAAGTGTTTTAAAATTTGGTCTATTTGTAAGTTTGGAAATCTTATTACTTAATTTATGGTACCTTTGATTAGTTGTAGGAACTGAAATTTATTGAGTTTTTAAAATCCATTTATGAAGTGTTTAATGTTGTATTAAACAATTTGGGGCTATTAAGATCATGTGCTCACCACTTCTGTTGTTTACATTGTGGAGGGCTATGACCATGGTGTATCACAAAGAGAACAGTTTTGTAGACCGTTGTTCAGACCCAATATGGATTTTGTACACTAATAAGGGAACTGTCCGCATGTTATTTTGGGAAGGCAAGAGCACTAAAAGAGATTTCTAAAAGAGGAACTGAGAGAATATCATGGACAAAGTGAAGGCTATTGCAGGAATAGTTGTTGCCATTGTTGGGCTTTTTTGTTTTTTACATCCAAGTGTCGAATTGGTTTACAAGTACGATTCATTCTCCTTTCTTGTCATTTATGCTGCAAGTATCCTAGTTTCGTGTATTTATTGTTGAGGCAGCCTTGGTCAAATCTGTCTTCTCCTATGCCACACCTTAATCTTCTTCAAGCACTGTGCACTGTGATTACCTCATTTTCCTTCTCAGACATCTTTCATCACTCCATTCCAACTGATAGAATTAGAAAACGTTGTCTTTCATTCAATGGGCACCTGAAATCTGGCTTCATAGTTCCTTTCCAACCTTATTTTCTGCTAATAAAAAGCAGAAAACTTCTCAGCCTGAGAGACCAGTCTGCTATTGGAGTCCTGCATCTGTCTTTCTCATGTGAACACCACACTCCACATTCTGACTGTACGCTTCTTCAAGCTTTTCTGCTCTGCCCCTCACCTGCTCTGCATGTGTTCTTCCACCTCACCGGGATCTCCAATCCTTGTCCAATTTTCTTTGTTTCCTATTTAGCAGACCCCTTCTATTTTTATTTCCTTGCTTCTTTTATGTAAAATTTCATGTGCAGTCATTCTTTGTATCTCTAACCTCAACATTATCTACATCATTCTCTTACTAAGAGACTTAAGACTAGCTTAACTAGAGTGAATTGAAGCCAGTGTATAAGAACTCCAATTCTCACCTGCATATCTCCATTCTTCTTTTTCTCTCTTAGAATGGGAAAGGTATCCCTCACGTGAAAGGTTAGTCCCCCCCCACCCTTTACTCTCTTCTCTTGGACCTTGATCTGTTTATCATCCCTTTGTCTTCACTGTGTTTTCAATGCCTCACACTAGTGGGATTCCCCTTCAACATTTATGCTTGCTCACTTGCTCACCAGCTCTTTAGAGCCCATTGTCCCTCTAGATACTGAAATATCCCTGTTTTGCCTTTTAGCGCTAGTCTTCACCTAGTAGTTGTCTACATTGTCTTCATTTTCATATCTTCCTTTCATTGTTCAGTTTATTGCAATGTGACTTAGAGCCTCAGTTCTTCACTGAAAGTTCTCTCCAGTCTTACCGGCAACCTTCCAGATACTAAACTAATAGATATTTTTTAGAATTTATTAACCTTTCAGATTTCATTGGTGATTGCCGACCACTCCTCCCATCTTGACAAAAGTATTTCCTTGGCCCATTGGACCCTACACTCAGAGTTCTCAGTTGTCCCTTCTCGTTTTCTTTTATGAGTTTCTCTTTTCCCTGATCCTAAAATGTGGGTATTGATTATGGCTCTGTACTTCACCTCAAAAGACCATTTGTTCTCTACCTTTCTAGGATTTTCTCTTTTCCCAGAAAACTCATCTATATATATTACTTCTGTGTTTACTCTTTTCCTATATATACCAAATTATACATAGAGGAATTTATAGAGTTGCTTTTCTGATCAGTAGTATTACATATCTGTGGCAGTTTTTTAAATTTTCTGTATAGTACTTATTCCACAATCGATTTTTATGTATAATTTTTATTCATGACTCCTGTATTCCAATCACAGTTCTTAGTATTTTTATTTTAAGATTAGAATATGAAATTTTGCTAGAAGGTTAAATGTTTTAAGATGGCTTCCAAAAAACTCAGTTGTTTGTTTTAAGGAAATACCTTGGATACTGCAATTTGTTCTATCTTGTTATATTTATTTAAGGCACAGAATTGGAGAGAGGAAATTTACTCATTTTTGGAGGCTTGGAGTATGCTGCTTATGATTTCCCTCATTTCTAATATCATTGAGTGCCTAAAAAGTATCAGGTACTACAAGAGGCTCTGGGAGTAAATAGGTGAATGAAAATTGGCATTGGTTTGTCTTCTCTTAGCACTTTCAGCCTAAGAGAGAAAGACAAACCATCATCAAATGATCACACCCTGAAAATGGAATTGAAAGCTGTCAAAAGTGGTATGACAAAGAGAAACTATGTGAACTGGTCAGAGACACAGGTTTCCCTGAAGTTATGGGAATGAAAACCAAAGTTTTTCATTTGTTTGTTGTTGTTGACATGCTGAAAATACAATATTTTAACTGGAGTTAAAAATATTGAAATTATTTTTATGTATTACTTTTTTAAACGTGGCTACTAAAAAATTTTAAATTACATCTGTAGCTCAAATTTGTGATTCAGCTTATGCTTCTATGGGATAACAATGTTTTAGAAGCCTTAATTTTATTAGCTCTTATGTTTAGGTCTATGCTTCATTTCAAGGAAGTTTTTGTATATAGTGTTTGTTCTTTTCTTTGTGTTTGTTCTAACATCATTTGTGGAAAAGACTATTTTTTCCCATTGAATTACCTTGACTCCTTTTTCATGAGTATATATGTGTAGTTCTATTTATGCACTCTTTATTCTGTTCCATTGATCATATCCTGATACCATCATCACTTTGTTTTGATTACTGGAGCTTTATATATATAGTCAGTCTTGAAATCAGATAATGTACATTTTCTAAGTTTCTTCTTTTCAAAAAGTATCTTAACTATTCAGAATTATTTGTATTTGTATGTAAGTTGTAGAATAAGCTTGACCATTTCTTTTTTTAAAACCTGCTAAAATTTTTATTATCATTTAGGATTCAGGGTTGTATTGCATCTGACATGATTGTGTACATAGAAATTTCTAAGGCACAGAAAGCTTCTAGAACTAATAGGTGAATTTATCAAGACTGCAGAGTACAAGATTAATTGCATTTCTATGTACCAATAATGTAAAATTAGGAAAATGAAAAAAATTGAATTCCATTTATAATAGTATCAAAATAAAATGTCTAGGTCTCAATTTAAGGAAAGTGTGCAAAATCAGTAAACCGAAATCTACGTAGCACTGCTGAGAGAAAATAGACTAAATAAATAAAGAGAATTACCAAATTCAAGGATTGGAATACTCGGTATTGTTTAGGCATCAATTGTCCCAAAATTGATTTATAGATTAAATGCAATTCAATCCTGAATCCTAGATAAAAATTAAAATTTTAGTAGGCTTTGTTTGTTTTTCTTTTTGATGCTTCTAGTATATGAATTACAGAAATGCCCCCAATGGGAATTTGCATGGAGACCAGTCTGGATGCTACAGTAGCAGTCTGGAGGAGATCTCCCAGATCAACAGTAGTAAAAGCAAATCAGAAGCATACGTATAGATAAGTGCCTTTTGTACCTGAGGTAGGAAAGACTCCAGTGATAAACGAAAATGTGAATGAAACAAATGATGATGTGTATCCTATAAAAATGGAAAGAGGTAACAGATATTTGTAACTTAGATGAATTTTTACTGATGTAATTTTAGTTTGACTTTAACAGTGATCCTGAGAGATATAACAGAATTTGAAATATTTTATTACTTTGTACCAAGAGTCTTATGTAAATTCTGTTTTTAGTTTATTTTCTTTTTCTAGATAAACTAAACTCTGCCTGTTAATGAGCAAATAGTACTCATTCAAAAAGATGTTCAGACAATGGTGTTCTTTAAAAAGGCAGAATACTGCCATCTGTTGTTCACTGAAATTGTTTATGGGCTAAGCAAGTAGAAACCTCAAGTTCAAGTTGAATAGCAGTTCTTGAAATGTAACAAACAAAAGACCATCAGAATTTATTAACGTATGAGTTTAATAACTTCAGAGATTCCAAGTTTTTCCTATACTATTTACAAACTGTGCTCAGAGAATCCAGTTTCTTCCATTATCAGAAATAATAATGCTTTTTATTTCCATGGCAAATTATACTTAAGCAAGCCTTCCCACTTCCATTTACATGAGCAGTCACAGGAACAGTTCATTACCTGAATTCCTCATAGCTGGACCAGCCACCTCATCTTTTCTAGTTAGAACAAAGAGAGGACCAGCCTAGACATCAAAGGCAGCTGTTATCTTCTCAGAGATAGGTGTTTACAAAAGTACCCAATGTACTTAGTATATTTTATTTCTTAAATAATAAAACAATTTTCTGTGATAATTGCAGTTTTTTGGGATGTTGGATGAATTTGCTAGTGCCTGGAAGGTACTTAGGAAACATAAACAGAGGAACTGTTTTAACAGTTTTTGGCTTATTGGCAGATAGATTATGGGGAAATATACAAGGACGCAAGGTTGTGTACTCCATCCCCTTTGGTGACATGGAGTGCTCTTTGAACATCAAAAGAGAAAGAAGTAAAGAATCCTGGTAACTGCTGGAGTTTGTTGTGTCTCACATCTCAAGTGGGACTGGGCCACAGAGATGTTAGAAAGCAGTTTGATGAAGGGCCTTATATGTTTTTCTCCTCCTGTACATACATATTATCTTAAGGAGAAAATCCAAATGTAAACTCACATTCTCTGCCAGAAAATTAAAATAAGCAAACATCTGCTTCCTTAGAATGGCATTTAGCCAAGGTTCGGCCTACCATGAGTTACTGCAAAATTTTCACATGATTTCATTTTTTAAAAATTTCCCAACCAACTTCAAGTCTAAAATTATAAATGGGTCCTATGAAAGTATAAACACATATGCAATTTTGCTGGCTCTGAGGTCAGAATCAGTAATATACCAAAGATCATTTATTGAATCCAGCTCATCTTCTAAATGCATTTATACATGAAAGGCCAAAATACGAGTTTTCCTAACATCACACAGACAGCCTCCTAGAGAAAGATTTGGAGGGTGTGGACTGCAAACTACTTTAGAGATGTAGGAGGAGACAGCTCCCAAATACCCATCAGGCATCTTTTCCCAGCATTGAGGACCAAAATTGGGTAAGAAAAGTCCCAGTGACTCTTTCCTTTATGTGTCATCCCTTACACTGTTTATTCCTCTCTTATCCCAACTCCCTTTTCACCCTGAGAATGTTGTTACCATGCTGTTTGCCTCCCAGGGTGCCTCCCAGGATGACTAAATAGAAAGACAGAGGAAAAAAAAACCAAAAAAGAACAAAAAAACTTCCAACAATGGAGCTAAGATGCCTGCTTTTAAAATTGCTTTCACATACTGTTATAAATCATACCAATGCATTCAACCATACTAACTGAAACAAAGACTTTTGTACAATTACTTTCTAAGACACTAAATTTAATCTCAGAACTCTTGTGAGTATATGGGAGTAAGTAAG